>JACEFZ010009935.1:182500-290230 GCA_014155875.1 Cepaea nemoralis
ATCCATCTATTCATCTATCTATCTATCTATCTATCTATCTATTTGTCTGTCTGTCTGTCCGTCCGTCCGCCCGCCGGCACGCCCGTCCGTCCATCTGTCCATCCGTCTTTTTTTTTTTTTTTGGTCCAGCCTGTTCTTATAGCTCTTGCAGTCCTGATTACTTCACAAGTGACTGCACCCTTACATAATGATGTATGCCACGAGTTTCGGTCTTTGGCAGCAGTCTACCAGGTGTCGTGATGAATTTAAGAAGCTTTTAGTGAGATCTTCAGAGTGAAAAAATACTCGTACAACAGAAATAGACTCGCAATTAGGGGCGAAAACTCCTGTTCGAATAATAAAGAAGACTTGTATTTTGTCAAAGGGAGGCAACCTTCTATTTTATACATATTTGATTCTATCGACTCAGAAAACATCACTCTTTACGCACCTTGTCTTAGTTACAATTAATTGTATGCGTACAATTCTGTAAACATAGACTAGATTCGTCTATTTGAATATAAGAGAAATATTTAGAATACTGCACATATGCTTCCAACGTATAATAAAAATAGTAAGCAACTTCTAATCACTGCCATATCGTAAAGGCGACATATAATATATTAGTATTTTACACCTCATACCACTGAAATCGTTTACAAATTATTCGAGGGGGAGGAATGGGTTTTACCAAACCTCCTAATGTTCAGAATATAATATGCATAAAAGTCGCTTAAAAGTCGACAGGGTCGACTTCTTTGCACCGGGTTTTATCCCATATGGCTCGGTCTCTTTCCGCAGCACGGAAAGCGTCGCTCAAAGCACGAACTCCGTAGCTTTTAGCGACGGCCCACAGGAGTCTCCGAATATAATATGCTCTATTCATCCACCCACGAAAGCACGCACCCACCCACCCACCCATCTATCTTATGATCCATCAACGCAAGCCAGAATTGTGCAAATAGAAAGACATGTTATCTCATCTCATCATGTTCCTCTTGTACCTTGCGGTGTCGAGGTGAAGTATAAACATCGTGAGAGTGCCCGATTATGGGCTTCATATATCGATATTCATGTTCAGAATATAATATGCTCTATCCATGAAATGGAGAAGATGGGGAGGACACAGGCAATGAGCGCAGAGATACGAAAACGCTAATACAAGCAGAAAAGTTCCTCAGCTTGCCAGGCAACCCTATGAAGAACAGATTTGAAAACCTAGCTATGGGGCGGTTGAAAAGAAATAGTTTTATCCACCAGGCCAAACGACTCTGCAGAGAAATCACTGATCTGCCCACAGTTGGTATCCCCCTAACAACTATTCCAGAGCGAACTCCATGGAAAGATGAGCATAGACTATCGTTACAAATCCAGACAATAGTGAGAGGAATATTTAACAAGGAAGAACAGAACAGTGTGCAGCGCAGAACAGCCACTCTCAGCTTCCTTGATGAAGAATACCCACAGGACCTCTAGATCCGAGTCTACACAGATGGGTCAGCACAAAATGCTGTTCGAAATGGAGGAGCGAGAGTGTACATAGAATACCCAAATAATACTAAGGACACAGCCAGAGTACCGTCAGGAAAGTACTGCCATAACTATGATGCTGAAATTGAGGCAATCAAGATAGCAACAGAGATATTACTAAATAACAGCAATGGTACACAACCTGTGGTGCTACTGACAGATGCAAAATCAGTACTCGAGGCGCTCCTCTCTGGGAAATTGCCAGTACTAAGGACACTACTTTCTGAACTTAGCAGTCAGCATAAAGTCACCATACAGTGGATACCATCCCACTGTGGAGTACCCGGAAACGACAGAGCTGATCAATTGGCTAAGGAAGGAGCCAAAGAAGAACAGCCTGATGTGGCCGTTACATACCACCAAAAGAAAAGAATGATCAAATCAGTCAGAAAGCCACCAAAACCTGCTCAAGATGACTACCACGTAATGGACAGACAAGTCATTATTCTGCGACTCAGAACAGGGCACAATAGATTACGCAACCACGTGTATACACAATTCAAGATCGGTGAAACAGCCATGTGCACATGTGGATTGGCGTCGCAGACAGCAGAGCACATACTCCAAGACTGCCCAAAATATAACATATCTAGGCAAACCGTCTGGCCTAGAGAGACGACAGTGGAAGATAAACTCTATGGACCGCTGTGTGAACTGAAAAAGACAGTTCAATTCATACAAGAGACAGCATTTCAGTTATAGACATATTTCAAGCGAACGAAAGAAGAAGACGAAGAAGTTATTTATTGATGTCTCCCACGCGCCTTGTTTCTTGTTATTGTTATCCCTACCGTTTGCAGTTTTAGGTTATACTCATTGATAGTCCGCATTCTGCCTCCCCAACCCATTTGATTCTTGTAGGACGTGGTCATTTGTGTATGTGTGTGTGTGTGTGTGTGATTGTGTGTGTGTGTGTGTGTGTGTGTGTGTGTGTTCATGTTCTTGGCATTTCCCCAGAAACCACATTACCACGGCCATCTGTTTTTTTTTTCTTTCTTTTATTATTATTTTTATTTTATTAGCTTGTCTGCTCATTGTCCACACTTTACCTCCATACAAAAGTGCAGGTTTTATGTAGCACCCCAACACCCATTTTCTCGTTGCAAATGACGTCATTTGATTGGTCAGTATGTTTTTCGTCTTGCAAAAGTCTACTTTCGTCATGGCGATTCTTGTTCTAACCTCTTGAAGGCATCTCTCATCAGATGTGTCAGTTCTGAGATAACTGTACCGATTCATTTGTTTAAGAATATTCTCATTTACTTGAATATTACATTGTAGTATTTCATTCTTCCTACGAACGACCATATATGTCAAGAAACAAATTTAGCTACCAATTGCTTACGGTTTCACGACAATTTCTAAATTGTCTTATTTCATGTTCCAAATTGCTGCTATGTATCCAGGGGCGCAGAGCTGGGGTGAGCGCCCGACCTTTCTAATACCCCATGGCTCGTGCATTCCCCACTCTGGCATCAAAAGTCCAACTCCTGGCCTTCACGTGGCTTAACTGTTTTAACTAACGGGATGGGGCGGCGGCGAGTTTCTGGCGTCGTAAAATAACCAGATTGATTGATTTAGGAACCGACATCACAGCACTCGGGACATTCCCATAAGCGCTCCGTCCCCATCCTCAGCAGCCAGCGAAGAGTTCCAACCAGAATGCTCTGTATGTGAATGCAAGTACATACATACGCAGACACGTGTGTGCGTGCCTACACGTCTAAACTCGAGTAAGACCACAGTCTACTCTAGTAAAGGTGCTGAAGACGAAGGCGATCAGCACGGAGGCACACCACTGACGCCATGCAATTACGCAAAGAAATATGTCGATTACTACAAAACGTTTTAGTGCTCGTCCTGCTATGAATCCCCAGGCAGGTGCAATACAGGGCCCTATGCCTCGAAAGGGTCCAACCAAAACGACTGGAGGTCTTTTTCAGATGTCCTGTGGAGCCAGGGGACATGAGAATAGAGCGTTTGGCTATACGAAAAGACCGATAATAATGCACTGGAATGCGGAGGGAGTCAGCAACAAAAAATAGAGCTAGACAGATCTTAAATCAAGAACAAATAACTGCATGTTGCTTGCTTAAACTTACTTCAATGAAAACACAGCCTTAAAAATCAGTGGCTACCCGTGTTATCGATCTGACCGAAAGGACAGGCGAAAGGGTGGGATACTGACTCTTGCGAAAAATAACATCGTTGCTTCCCAAATTAAAGTTTACATGGAAGTATCAGATACTCACACTTAAAACAGACAAAATTTCAAGCGAACGAAAGAAGAAAGAAGACCTGTTTCAGACTGGCTCCTTTTACTTTGATATTTTGCGGCTTTGTGGGAGCACGTGTACACCTCGGAGGAGCAAATGGATCACCATAGTCTGGTAAGAATGAGACAGCGAGGTGTGACGAGGGGATCTGGCCGACGCTCGACGCTCAGAGGAAAGTCGAGACGGACATATAATCAGATTGCTACTGGAACTATTAGTGTTGGAACTCTTCGCTGGCTGCTGAGGATGGGGACGGAGCGCTTATGGGAATGTCCCGAATGCTGTGATGTCGGTTCCTAAATCAATCAATCAATCAATCACTTTGATATTGTTTTTGAGAAGACATTTTGTTTTCTTTGTAATTGCCACTACTTCTATTTTCTGCTATTCAGACTAACCTTAGTTTTGAATTTCTATTGCAAATTCCTCAATAATTTCTTGCCTTCATTTTCAGAAAATTATAGTATAAAATATTAATTTGGAACGAGGAAATAGGAAGGATGCCATGTGGTCCAACTTTTTAAACAACGTTCTCATGCAACGCATTCTGGGTAGTGACGTCACATACCTCATTTACATATTTAGTTTTTTTATGCTCGCCATTTTGGTAGCTCCAAGTTACCGACACAAAGACATTTTTCAATCTGTAAATATCTTAGCCATCTGTGTAGATATATTTAATTTTGCACACTCATTTTCTTGGAATATATTTTACCCAGGAGAACGAGCCTGCGTAAGTACACAAGGCTTCATCCATGCACAGTTCTTTATCGCGTAAGGAGGAGAAATTTTGTTGCTATCGTCGCGGCGTTTGGATTTTTCTGCATCGTAGTTTCCACATTCCATATTTGATAATCTTTTGAGATAATATTGCAAATTGTCGATAATATTGCAAAACCTGACTTAGTATCTGAGTACTTTGCGGCATAAAGTTTAGTGTAAACAAACATTTAGCTTCTGCATCTTTTGGTATCATTTTTCTCTGGTGATTTGAATGAGGGCTTAGGCTTATGTTATCTTCATCGACCAGATTAACTGTCTCAGTGTCTGCACCGTACGCATATTTAAATTCTAATTCGAAATACAAATACGTTGTTAATTTAACAGTATAGTTTACATATATGCAGACAGTCCTTTAACAAATTAAGAGACGCGTTACACAACGAAACGGCCTATTTACTATTTAATCTCAACGATGGGAGCAAGTGTGCAACTCCTGAAATTAGAAGTAGAACCAGATATCGAGTATCAAATTAACATGTAATTATTGTCACGAGCAAGACCGTATAGAATTCAAATATTAAATTTATGAATCTTAGAAACTAATCGGTCATACAGATACTGGACTATAGTACACCTGATTGTGAACATTTGATTTGAATACAAAGCTCTGAAATATATGACAGTCATTAATTATTCATTAATACAATTCTTATGAATAAAAATAAATGGTTGCAGCTCTGAGTCTGAGCTCATTTCTCATCCCAGGATTCTTTTTAACAGAAACGTCTTTCACATTTCAGATAAATACGTTTAATAAATACTTCTTCTTTACAACAGCTGTAAACTACATTTGAGTGAATGCTGGAGTCACTGTAGATTGTGGGATCAGGGATTTTAAGTTACTCGTTATAAAAATTGGAGGAGCGGCTGGCCGAGAGGCTAGAACGCTGGACTCTCATTCGGGAGGCCCGGGTTCGATCCCTCAGTAAGGTGTCAGATTTTTTTCTGTCGGGGGCAAAAAGAACATCCTAACCTGCACAGTTCGCGGCGACTGCACTAGCCAGGTGGCCTTTATTCCTCAGGCTCAAAGACCCCTCTGCCATACACCGCAAGGTACTATATTGGCAGTAAATGACAGTTTTTGACAGTTATAAAAATTCCTAAGAAAAGCCAGAAGTTTATCGTAAGATGGATGAGATATTAAGCGAGCGAGCTCACACTGCTTGATGGACAGATGAATAGCAACTCGAGAATATAAAAATCATTTCAAGCTACAATATTAAGAAGTATATATTATCATGTGTGTCCTGCAATAAGAAAGGAACACAATATAGTCATTAAGCACGGCATAAAATTTGCACATTCATAACGTCATAACATTTTTAACGTAATATTTGCCACATAAACAATATCCTGTCTTAGATAGAAGTATTTGGCCACATTAATTGTTGAGTTGCAGTTGCCCATGCGTTGCTGGGGCCCTTAAGGAAAACAGACTGGTACCACTGTAAGTGACCGTGCATTTTGTAAGAGGTGACTAAAGTGGGCTGGCATGGGGCTTGCTAGCCTACCCCATAGACAATTTCAGCCTCATTCCAATCGAGGACGGCTTGGTATGATTTGGTTGAGAGTATGCTCCAATTCAAATTAAAGAGCTTGAGGAGGAAGAAGAAACGAAGTTTAGAGATGGGCAACCTCAAATAAATATCTGGCCTGATGAAATACTATGATGCTTGCATTGAATGTTTTGATGCCTGCATCATGGTACCTCTACATGCTATGATACTTTTATTGGGTGTTGCCTGCATCATTGTATCCCTGCATGAAATACTGTGTTGATGCCTCCACCATTATACCCCTACCATTATTGGATTATAGATTAATTTGCTATTTTGACAGAGTCACATATTGTTTATAAATTGGTTTATGTTGAAAGCAACCTTTGTTCACAATTTCTGATTGAATTTCCCAACAGATACTTGCAGTTCGTTCAGAGGGTCTATTATAAACCCTTCAATGTTTGTGCTTTGGCAAAATGTCCACCACTTCTGGGCCTGTCAGTAAAGGGGAGAAGAACAAAGGCAAATACAAGAGCATAGACATCAATACACTTTACAAGGGGAAGAGTGTCGAGACTCAGAAGTCAGCTGGTAAGCCTGATTGTAAATTGTGTGGTATGTGCGTTTGAATGGCTTTACATATGAATGAGGATAAATGGGCATGTGAGAGAGTATTGTGAATGTTTATTGTGAATGGGTGTGTGTGAAAGTGTGGTTATGTGGGTATATAAATGTTTGAATATTTGTTTGACATATGTATGTTGTATGTGAGTCGTCTATTTGTATGTATATATTTGTATAGGGGTAGGTGTGTTTATTTGCATGCATGTATGTATGTCTATTATGTGTGTGCTTTATGTTTGAATGAGGATATATGGGAGTGAGAGATGAAGAGACAGATAATTTATGTATGAGTAAATGTGAGTGGATATACGTGCATGCAAGGGAGTGTATCTGGGTTACTGAGTGGGTGTATAACTGCTAGTCTGTAAATGATGTATGTATGTATATGTGCTTATACATGTCAATATCTGTGTGCATGTGTGCCTGCCTGTCTCATAACATGGTAACATGCATTGTTAATTCACAGCATTTATTTGACAGTTTTTTACTATGTGGATGTAACATGCACGATAGATAATTTATGCACGAAAGATGAGTGGATGGAAGGTCCCAATTTGTAACCTTCTGAAAATAAAGTTTGTTCATTTGAATGTGAAACCATGCAAGAGTGCAGCAGTTGAAGTTTTCATGTGCTGTATTTAAAAAAATAGTAAAAGGACACTTTTACATGGTTGATATGGTCTGTGTCTTTACTGCAGCATTTCATGGTAGCTATTTTAAGTTAAGCTTGGTCAACCTCGGGCGATCAAATCAATTAAGAAAAATATATTTTGATGCTTCTTTTGACTTCAATAGATCTTTCTAATGTGTCCTGAGAATGTTTGGCACTGTTTCTGCCCTTTTTCTATACAAATATACATTGGTTTTATCTTATTTCTTACTCTTCTCATAATTATTCATGTATAGCATATGACTTATAATTGTTTTAAAATCTACCTTGGTTTGGGGATTGAAATTCATGACCAACAGGCTTACGGGGACAGCATTCTAGCAAGTGCTCTACTGTGTCCCACAGTCTTCTTCTCAGCGTTTGTCCTATCCAGCCCCAGCGTGTATTCTGGACCACTGGAATTCACTGGAATTTGCATAGTTCGCTCCATGAGGCATGCCCTGGTGATTCTGTCATACCATTTCTGCACAGGCATCAAGTAATGAATGGATGGAGTTTAATTTAGTAATTCTTTTAGTTTTTCTCCATGTTTCGTATCCATACAGCAGCAACAATTTAACATTGGAGTTTAATATTTTAAGTTGGATGCTAAGTTTAATTTCCGCTCCTAGTGCTGTGTTTCCCCATCTGTGTCTACCCAAATAAGTATATGATTCTGCCTCTTGCAGTGAGGTATCACCAAGGTTGTTATGTCTGAGGTGCTTCTGTGTCCATCTTTCTGGTTGTGTTTTTGTTTACATCACAGATTTCAGTTAATAAATGTTTGGGTACAAAAGAATTGAAATAACACTGCAGGACATCAATTACTAGTGACATTTGAAAAGTGGTTGAACACAACTTGCCTGTAACAACAGGAGTAAGCCACATATAGAATGTATAGTTGAAAGCTAGTTGCATATCCTTTACAGGACGTCAAGTCAACCCCATAATGATTTTTGGCTTTTTGTGATTTCTTACATATTAGATGACTACCAGGCGGGTTTTAGACAAAACAGATCAACAATAGATCAGATATTTATCTTACGACAAATAGCCGAGAAAAATTGGGAATATAAAAGAGATCTCTATATAACATTTTTGTGGATTTTAAAAAGGCTTATGATAGTGTCCATAGGAATAGTCTATGGAATGCTATGCAGGAATTTGGAATACCAAGGAAGTTAATCAACATGACCAGACTATGCATGGAAGATACTTATAATATAGTAACATATAAAGGCAGGAAATCACACCCTTTCCAAATAACATCTGGCTTGAAACAGGGTGATGCACTATCACAGCTACTCTTCAATCTGGCTCTAGAGAAAGTTGTAAGGAAGGTAAAGGAGGAATGTGATATTGTAGGGACATCCAAGCTGCTTGGTTATGCAGATGATATAGATATAGGGGAAAATGAACAAAAGACATTAGAAATATTGACTAACTTAAAGGAAAAAGCCCAAAAGATGGGGCTGGTTATCAATCAAGATAAGACAGAATATGTGGTAATTTCAAGAGAAGGAATGGCTAAAATAATATGACCATTAAAAGAACGGAAACACACAAATACCTGGGTACAATCTTCAACTGCTCCAACATCATAAGGGAAGAAATACAAACTAGAATCAACTCTGGAAATAAGATATACTATGCACTACAACATCTACTAAAATCAAATGCGCTGTCTCGTAACACCAAAATCACAATATACAAAACACTGATCAGACCAGTTGTGCTGTATGGCTCTGAAACCTGGAGTACAACGAAAGGAGACGAAGCCTTGTTACAAACCTTTGAGAACAAAGTTTTAAGACGCATCTTTGGACCCATTAGGGATACTTCTTCTTCTTCTTCGTTCATCCGTTTTTTTTTTCCGGATGTGATTGCGTTGTGCCTGTTTACAGCAGAGCTGCGTTCTTGCGCCGTTAGGCCGACACATCCGACTTCTGCGGGCATTTGTTGACCGGGTTAACCTTCCCGGGGGTTTCTTAGGACGTTAGACTCTCACTGTTGTGTTATCTCCCATCCTAGCTGGCCCATATAGAACAGCCAAAGACATCCTGGTCAGCCCTCAAGGGAAGGCAGGGGCAGACCATGGGCATTCCCCGCCATCCAAGGAGGCTTCCATACTTGCAGAGCCAACACACAGCGCTCTGGTACTGGGCTCACCCAAGGAATCGTCACGTCCTGCACATGGCTGCTTAGCCTCACTTCCGTATATTGGGCCTTCCGTTCACCATAGGCTGTTCTTCCGGAAACCAGAAGAATGCAGTGTGCAGATGACATCCACACAGTGAGCTTTCGATTCGGACTTTCCGCACAATGGATTTGCTATCCGAGCAATATTCCATTTCGTGCCACTAGGACACTTTTTCCACCTTTTTTGAAAGCCCACACAGTGAGCTTTTGATTCGGACTTTCCACATAATGGATTTGCTATCCAAGCAATATTCCATTTCGTGCCACTAGGACACTTTTTCCACCTTTTTTGAAAGCCCACACAGTGAGCTTTTGATTCGGACTTTCCACGTAATGGATCTCCTATCCAGCAATATTCCATTTCATGCCTCTGGGAGGCTTTTGTAACCGACATACCTGTGGTATGAAGTGTGGCAGTCTGAATACTTCTTCATACACCTTTAAATGTCAACCTGTATGTAGTTAAAGTAAGCTACGGTCAACTTGAGCTTGTTGATATCTCCATAGAGCTTGTCCTCAAATGAAGCAGGTGTGGGCCAAAATATCTTTCTCTGTTCTGCATATATTGGGCAATCCTGAAGCAAATGTTTTGCTGTCATTTTTCCAGTTCGACAATTACATTCATCGGTATCTCCTATCTTTAGTTTATTGAACAAGTGGTATTTCAGCCTGTTATGTCCTGTGCGGAGTCTGAAGATTGCTACTTGTTCTCTTCTGTCGAGTTTGTAATATGCATCATCCTTCTGGTGGCCTGGATGCTCTGATTCCCATTTGGTTCTATAGGTGCTTTTTATCAACCTCTTTGCCTCATTATAGGTTATGTCTATGTCAGGCTGTGGTAGTCGTCCGCCCTCTTTTGCCAGTCTGTCAGCCTCTTCATTTCCAGGTATACTGCAATGTGATGGGATCCACTGTATTACAACTTTTTTGGATTTCTGGCATAGACCATGGAGTGCTGCTCTTAGGTCAGCTATTTCTGTGCTGTTATTGCTCTTCAGTATTGAGACAGCTGACTTTGCATCTGTGAAGATAGCTATTTGCTTCTCTTTATTTTCCTCCATCAAGAGCATTTCTGCTGCAGTTTTCAGAGCCTCTACCTCCGCTTTGAAGTTACTTGAAAACTTTCCAGTTGCCACTGAATGTGTTTTTTTCACTCCATTTTTTAAATTTAGGAGAATTCCTCCTCCTCCATTCTCTATTGAATTTTTGGCTGATCCATCTGTATATGCATGGGTCCAATTGCTGCTTGGGTAATGTTCTTTTATGTAGTTTAGGGTTATTTCTCTTCTTTCGGTTTCATGCTGAGTGTTCTTTTTCTCAATACCAGGAATGTTTTCTATCATCTCAGGCAGTTGCTGCTGTCTCCAAGCTGGGAACTTGTCTGCATTGTAAATAGGTTTGACTGTTGATATGTTAAGTATGGGATCTGCCCTAATCTTTCGTTTTGCAGTTTCTACAAAGTTGCTACGCTTCAGTCGTCCCTTTCCAAAACCACTAAACCTTTTATACATAGGGTGGTCTGTCAATCTTCTAAATTTTCTCTGCTTGTTGCTGGGCTCTGCTATCTCTTCTATCCTGCATTGGTTGTAAACAAGTGATCTTTTCAAGTTCAATTAATAGGCGTTGTCTTCAGGCTTCCAGTTATGATTCGCATTCCTTGATTTTGGACTCTACTTATTTTGTTAAAGTTTGACTTAGCTGCTGTTGCCCAAGCTGCAATGCCATATTCCAGTACTGGCCTCACCCGTCCAGTATATAACTTCTTGAGAACTTTCTCATCTGCTCCCCACGTTGTACCAGCAAGCTTTTTCATGATTGCCATTCTTTGCCTTGCTCTTGTTCGATTTTTCTCAACCTGTGTTTTCCATGTCAGGCGACGATCAAAGGTGACTCCGAGATAGTTTGGATTTTCTTCATGGCGCAATATTTTTCCATTCAATACCAGCTTAGGTTGTTGAGTTTTATTTGAGAGGGAGAACACTGTGCATGTTGTTTTCTCCTCACTTATCTTCACTAGCCATGATTTTGACCAGTCCTCTAGTGCTAATAAGGCTTGCTGTATTCTGCTGTTAGCTGTACTAATATATTCTTCAGATGTCCATATGGCTAGGTCATCTGCAAAGGATGATGTGTGTACTCTGGCTGGAAAATTTTCTGTGATGTCGTTTATATATGCTAGGAATAATGTTGGTGAAAGAACTCCTCCTTGGGGGACACCTTGCTCCAACAGCATCATTTTGCTGGTTTGTCCTTGTACTTTTGTCCTGGCAGTTCTGTTCTCAAGGTAGTGGCTGATCCATTTGTACATTTTCCCACAAACATGCATTTTTTGCAGTTTTACTTTCAGTCCTTCCTTCCATACTTTATCAAATGCTTTTTCTAAATCTATCCAGACCGCTAGTGTGTGCTTTTTCTCTTGGAAGGCATCCTCTATTTCCTGAGCTATATAGGTTATTTGATCTTCAGTGGATCTGTACTTTCTGAATCCTGCTTGGTGTGGTGTTAAGAGTTTGTTTTCTTCCAGATGCCATGTTAGCCTGCCATTGATAATGCGTTCCATTAATTTTCCTACACAGCTAAGTAGACTGATAGGTCGATAGCCATTTGGTTCTTCCAGGTCTTTTCCTTTCTTTGGGATTGGTATTAGTATAGCTTCCTTCCATGCCTGTGGGACTATTCCCCTCTTCCAGCTGTAATTTAGGACTGCTAGTAGTTTCTTTTTTGCCTTAGTGCCTAGTCCTATTAGCATTTCATTTGTGATTCCATCCTTTCCCGGTGATTTCTTCTTTTTTAGGGTATTCATTGCCTGTTCCATTTCTTCCATTGTTAGATTTGCCATCATATATTCTGCTGCTGTCTCTGTATTTCTATGATGTATCTGTTTGTCTTTGATTGCTTTCTTCTGTTCGGTTGTAATATCAATGTGGTTTGCATTTGCATAGTGTTCCATTAGTGCATTTGCAGCCTTTTTTCCTGTAAGCAAGGCATTTCCTTGTTTAATTGTTATTTGTTTGTTGCTAGGTCCTTCATTGTTCATGGCTTTCACTAGTTTCCATAGTTTGTTTCCATCCCTGTCAAAATTCAGGTTTTCTGTTTTTTCCCTCCAACAATCTCTTGTTGTTTGATTTACTGTTCTTTTATATTTTGCTGAGATGGCTTTGAGAGAGATGTTCGCTTCAATTGTTTGTTCTCTCTCTGCTGTCTTCCTGGCATCTTCAACTTTGTCCTCCAAACTTTGTAGTTCTTCAGTCCAGTATGGTTTGTAATTTTTCCTCGCTCCTCTTGGAATGGACTCAGTGGCTGCCTGTATTATCGCTCTGTTTAGACTTTCCACCATTTGCTTTATGTTGCCATATCGTGTATTTATGTTTTCACAATATTTGTCTGTTAGTATGGCAAATCTGTCCCAATCTGCTCGTTTGTAATTCCAGCGGGGCAAGGGCTTTTGCTCCTGTGGAACATACTCCATATTCATTACAAGCTTGATTGGTCTGTGGTCACTACCTGCTAATTGGTCCAGCACATGGCGATCGATTTTGTGGAGGATGTCTCCTGTGCAGAAAGCTAAGTCTGGAGTAGAAGTGGTAAGCCATCTTCTGGAGTAGAAGCTCGGTGTGTCATCCGCTTTGTTGAGTAGATGGAGATTTGAGTCTATTTCCCAGTCCTCCAATTCATCTCCTCTTTTGTCAGTATCTGGGTATCCCCATCTTTCTGAACGGCTATTAAAGTCTCCGACAATAATGCAGTTTGTGTCAGTTATTTTCATGTTTGAGAGTGTAAGGTCCTTATCTGCTGGGCTATACAGATTGTAGATTCTTATTTTCACGTCCTTTATCATTATATCAACACCTATAATTTCCGTTTGGTTGTCAGAGATCACAGATACTTCGCTGCAAGGTATTGTATTTCGTGTAAGTATTAGAACTCCTCCTTTGTGTCCTTCGCGGTCGAAACGTGTGGCCTGATATCCTCTGACTGAGAATTTGTGATTGGCGTTGAGGTGTGTCTCTTGAATGCATGCCACATCTATTCTATCTTTATGAAGACGCTGTGTTAGGGAGTCTTTCTTCTTGTAAACTCCTTCGGCATTCCACTGTAGTATGTTGAGTGTCCGGGGTATTTGGTCAATAGCTCTTAACCTACTCCTCTGTGCCTTGACTCCACAGCACAGGGGAAGGTGACCACCAGTAGTCATGGGTGGACCCCCTCGAGGCAGGGGGCCCGGCACTATCGCCGCCTGATGGGACTTCACGGGATTAGCACCATAACGATTAATTTTGATTTGTGACATCATGAATTAAGTTACGTTGCACTGCTTTGTCAAGCCTGTGGCTCAGTACATCCGATTTTGACAAGCATTTATTCGGGATGCTTTCCCTAGCCTTTGACTGTCCCCAGTCTACCTACAAGGCAGCAGGTTTTACGTTGCACTGCTTTGTCAAGCCTGTGGCTCAGTACATCCGATTTCGACAAGCATTTATTCGGGATGCTTTCCCTAGCCTTTGACTGTCCCCAGTCTACCTACAAGGCAGCAGGTTTTACGTTGCACTGCTTTGTCAAGCCTGTGGCTCAGTACATCCGATTTCGACAAGCATTTATTCGGGATGCTTTCCCTAGCCTTTGACTGTCCCCAGTCTACCTACAAGGCAGCAGGTTTGTGTGTCTCTTCGTCTGGTCCCTCTCCCTTGACCTGTCCGACATGGGTGGCCCTACCAGTAGCTGTGCTACTGTCGGCATAGCTCTTGGGGTCATTGGGACGCACAAGCCCCTCTACCTCGTCACGGTGGACACACAGCAGAGGGGATTAGGGATACACAAAGTGGAGAGTGGAAAAGAAGAAGTAACAAAGACATTTATGATCTAAGTCCCCGCTAATCACTGGTATCATGAAGGCTAATAGACTACAATGGCTGGGGCATATAGAAAGAATGGAAGATAATAGGGAAACAAAACTCGCTTACACTCAGGAAATAAATGACCGTAGACCCCGAGGTAGACCAAGAAGACGGCGGAGAGATAATATATATACAGACCTACAAGCACTTGGAATCGACTGGCAAGAGAAGGTCAACCAGAGAGACGAATGGAGACAGATTGTATCTGCAGCAAAGAACCTCAATGGCTCAGAACACTGAAGAAGTTTGTGATTTCTTGTCATGTTCAGTAGTTTGCCATTGCTTTCTGAACAACCAGCACTCATACTGTTGTATGAAAACCAACTTAAGGCAGTCTGCTGCCACATCGCCCTCAGCTGTTTTCCTAACACTATGTAGGATTACGAATTGTATCCTTTACCTCTTCGCCTCAAAACCAGTAATAGTAATGTATAGCGTAACCAGTCAACAGAATCAATAGGTTTAGAATTAATTAGTTATGGGTTAACAAAGGGATCTAACAGCACTCAGGACTTGCCCATAAGTGTTCATCTCCATCAGTACAGGTTGTAGAGCATGAATGCTAACTACTCTCCATCATGTTCTGCAGCAGTCACATTAGCACTGGTTTGCTGTATTTTATGTTCCTTCAATCTGCGCATTCTATCTTAATGCATGTTGTATCATTACACAGAAACCTTTCCCAGATCGCTTGCACTATCAAAGATTTGTCTATTTAATAATATGCCAATGTAGATGCTTTATAAGCCAAGCAATTTGCCCTCACTTTGCCGTGGACTAGTTAATTTCCTCACTTAAACGGCACGCCAGGTATTATTTTAAATGTCAGCTTTTGTAATTATAAATACAAAATGTTAAGCAAACAGCTTGTGACAATGTCACTGCCTGATATTGAGCCATAGGGCAATAGTTCAGATGCCACTGTATCAACTGCATAGTACTTTTTTATGTTTACATCTTTGGCTTCATACTTTCAGTGGTTGTAATTAAAATGTGTTGTAATTATTGTTTAATTTTCAGTTCCTCGGCAATATGGGCTTCAGAGCTTGGGCAAAGTGTCCAATGTCCGGCGCATGCCGCCTCCAGCCAACTTGCCCAGCATAAAGAGTGAAAACAGTGGGAAGGATCCCAACATCAGCCTTGTCCCAAGTGGGGGTACAGGTTTGTACTCTTAATAGTTTCTTGTTGCTGGTAGGGGACATCTAGGATTCTCTAATTACAGTCTAAACTACACTAAACTAAGGGTCTTGTTGCTGATAGGGGGACATCTAGGATTCTCTAATTACAAGGTCTAAACTACACTAAACTAAGGGTCTTGTTGCTGATAGGGGGAGATCTAGGATTCTCTAATTACAGGCTCTTGTTGAATATAGGGGAAATCTAGGATTCTCTTATTACAGGGTCTTGTTGGGGATAGGGGGAATAAAATCTAGGATTTTCTCTTATTACAGGATGGTGTTGAATATAGGGGAAATCTAGGATTCTCTTATCATGGGGTTCTTGTTGGGGATAGGGGAAATCTAGGATTCAGTTATTCCAGTCTTTGGTGAATTCAGTGTACAGATGCAGTTTGTTCTGAAACACATTGTAGTATTTGTAGTTTGTTGTTAATTGTACTTATAAAGCTTTTACATCAAATTGGTGTCCATTTGATCTAACACCAGCTGTATTTTGCAGGATGGGTGTCGAAGGACGAGAAGAAAGAGAGTGGTGGTGGGGCTCCGCAGCCATCGCCGCAGCTGCAGCAGGGCACAGCTCCACAGTCGCAAGTACAACCACAGCAGCAAGTACCTGGCAAGGTTCTGTGACACTAGTCTAGAATTGCATTTCTTTGTTGTGTAGTGGTAGAGAACTAGCATACATACCTATAGCTGTTAATGTCTAGAGGTTGAAACTCCAGTTAGGCCTGACCTGACAGATCAGGACACAAGGTGTTTTTATGTCAGTACAGGTTTGTCATAGGGGTCTGAAGTGTTGACAGGAGTCTCCTTGGTCAAGCTGTCTGCCTCGGGCTCTGAAGGTTGTGGGTGGTTCTTCTGCGTTCATCCGGAGTTTTTTCTTCGTATGAGATTGTGTTGTATCTGTTTACAGCAGAGCTGCGTTCTTGTGCCGTTAGGCCGACACATCTGACTTCTGCTGGAATTTGTTGACCGGGTTAACCTCCCCGAGGGTTGTGGGTTCAATTCTGGGCCGCATCCTTCGGTTCATGAGTGCATTTTTTAAAGACTCCTGAGGGTCATCGCTGGAGCTACAGAGTTCGTGCTTTGTGCGACGCTTTCCGCGGCTGTGGAAAAAGACTTGAGTCATATGGGATAAAAACTCGGTGCAATGAATTCGACCTTTAAGCAACTTTTTTATAGTAGTAGTTTGCCATTGCTTTCTGGGTGACCGGCTCACAAACCCCGCAAGTTACCAACGTGGTGAGAACCGCTACTGATTCTCGCGCAGGTTACTCTACTCACGAGAATATACAGGATTACGGAGAAAGACGTTAACACCTAGGCCAAGGAGACCAGCTAAGTAAATGCATTATCCATTATACCACCACAGATCCAAATATTGAAGCAACTGGTTGTCGCAGGAATTTATGTGTGTGCCACACAATTTGTATGCATTGAATTGTTGAAAGTTATGTTTTCACAAAGGTTATTTAATTGAGCCAAGAATTCTGGAAAGTTGAAACCAAGTGTTCATTACCAATATGTATTTTACACTTGACTGCTTCTGTCTCAGTCATATAACCATTCCACCCAAAATATTACTCTAATTGCTTAACTATAAACTGAATGTCATGAATTTGAAGGAATAAAATAATTAAAAGTTATAGTTAATTCTTGCACAGTATTTGGCAATATCTGGGGGGAAAAAGTGTGTTGGAAATTGACAGACCACAGCAGAAATTAATGACTGCCTAAGTTTTAAAAATGAACAAATAAATCTATCACAGTAATTTTTAAAATCTTATCGTTAAGAGGGACTGTGACCAACAGTCTATAGTGACTGTCTTAGGCTCAAAAGGTGCCGGATTAAATCTTAACATAGGGCTTGGAATTTGTCCAAGAATGTTGGTACATTCTCTCTCTCTCTCTCTCTCTCTCTCTCTCTCTCTCTCTCTCTCTCTCTCTCTCTCTCTCTCTCTCTCTCTCTCTCTCTCTCTCTCTCTCTCTCTCTCTCTCTCTCTCTCTCTGTCCCTCACTCTCACACACACAAGCGCGCGCATACACACCATCACATGCATGTACGTACGTAGCCATGTCAAAGATGGAAAAGCGTTTTAAAAGATAATTTCTCTGTGTTGCTGGTTACAATTTTTTTGTGTAAGATGATTTTGTTGTGAAGTATGTCCTCATAATGTAATTTTTCTAATTGTGTATTACAGACCAGCACTTCATCTGGGGGACAAAGCAGTATGGGGGTGAGGTCGTGGAACAGTGTTACAGGAGGTGTTCAGAAAGGTACGTACAGTGGTCACCACATGACTCAGACATCATCTGGTTTTTCTTGTAGAATAATGAACTGTTATGTGACTGAAACAACTATTGTATTCTCAGTGTGTCAGTCAGGCAAGAATTGTAGTCAGGTGGTTTTGAGATAGGGGTTCAAACCTATAGAAAAGGTAGTCCTTGGCAGAAACTCCTTTGGGGTGACAATAGAGGCTTGCTGCATGAACAAGTGTAGTTGTCGCCTGACCAACCGACACCCTGTTTTTTTAAGTAAAACTTTTCCCTTTGCTGTCTCAGTGGTTCCCCAACAATTATTTCTGTTTACCCACACCTTGAGGCATATTTTCTATAAGGTGCTAGCCCTGAGTTTTATATTTTAACAATAGTAGTTCACATTTATTGTTTGTAATCTTTTAAAAATTAACTGGGACAGAAAGGTGGTGATATAGGGAAATGGTAACTCTCATCTTAAACCATAACCTAGTGTATGTGAAGGGCCACACGTAACACCCTTGCCATCTGTATCTTACTGTAACTTTTTGGTTCTCCATTCGTGGCTGATTTAAATTGCTGACGTTCTGCTGTAAGGGACATTATTTTAATGTATCTGGTTCATGCATACAGTGTGAGGCAACTTGTTTGTTTGTTTATTTTACAGGAGGTTTAGTCAGCAATCGATCATCGTTATTTCAAGAGGAATTTCCAAGTTTGGCACAAGAAGAAAAACACAAAGAGCCAGCACAGATTACCAAAAAGGAAGATGTCGTCAAGGATATTCCATATGGACCCGGGCCAAGTTTGCGACCACAGAGTAAGCATACTTCTTCTTCGTTCATCCAGTGTTGTTTTTTTTCGGATGTGACTGCGTTGTGCCTGTTTACAGCAAAGCTGCGTTTTTGCGCCGTTAGGCCGACACATCCAACTTCTGCGGGCATTTGTTGACCGGGTTAATCTTCCCGGGAGTAAGCATACGATTTCTACATTCATGCTTGAATCCTTAATGGCTATTTCTCATGTGGTAGATCACAGCTAATTCATTAGGATGTCAGTTACTACAAACTCCGTGAGTGTTACCCAGTGGAATTGTGGCACTGCAGTGGTAGTTATCCCTTGGCTTTCATATCTCCAGAGTGCAGACAGATATTTTTGACCAAAGGGTTATGCCTTGGTTTTCTGGTTGTCTGCTGATAGAAAATCTGGCATATCTCGTTGCTGCATGGAGCTGTTCCATAGTGGCTTCATATATGTCACACATTTCAATATTTTGTATTCACCTCCCTACACATATGAAGCTTAATCTTTGAGATTTTGGTTATAGAAACCTTTTTCATCAGAATGTTCAGTAAAGATGATTTATATGTGTTTTTCATCTGGGTGGATACATGGATACATATTGTTAATATTTCCTGCAATTTTCTGTTGTCATTTAACTGATATGTTTTTAGCTTATATTCTAAGTGTGGTTTCTGTTTCTAGATTTCCTTGTGTCTTCAGTGATTGGTTATAAGTGATTTGCTCTTGAGTGAATGCTTCTTATTTTGATGTTCATGAGCTCTGATGTCTACATCCATATTCTTCTGAAGTGTTGGTTTTCATCCATTGGGTGCAGGATATTCATTTATTGGGGTGTCAGTTTTTCATCCATTGTGCTATAGATCTTCATCAAATGGGTTTATCTTGTTCGTAGCTGACATTTTCTTCCAATGCAGACAACTATTTTTGACCAAAGGGTTTATGCCTTGGTTCTCTGGCCGTCTGCTGAAAAAAAATGAATCTGGCATATCTCGTTGCTGCATGGAACTGTTCCACAGTGGCTTCATATATGCCACACATTTAAATATTTTGTATACAGCGTCCTAAACCTATAAAGCACAATGTTTAAATTTAAGTAATACAAACCTTTTCATCAGAATGTTTATCTGTTCTGTAAACATGATTTCTTCTTCTGCGTTCATCCGGAGTTTTTTTTTCCGGACATGATTGCGTTGTGCCTGTTTACAGCAGAGCTGCATTCTTGCGCCGTTAGGCCGACACATCCGACTTCTGCGGGCATTTATTGACCGGGTTAACCTTCCTGGGGCTGCAGGCATTTGATGACCGGGTTAACCTCCCTGGGTAAACATGATTTTGTGTCAGCTAATTAATAAAACAGGTCTTTAGCTAATCGTTTGCTTCGGGAGTACTGTTGTATTTGTTGTATGATATGTTGTCTGCATTGACTAAGTCATAGTTTGTCACTCATTTTGTTCTGGCATTCATTGGGTAATGGTTTTCATCCATTGGATAATGGATTTCAATCCATTGGGCAATGAATCTTTATAGTTAAAAGGGTCATTATTAAGTAATGCATCTTCATGTGGTCATATTTATAGTTCTGTTTTCACGTTTTCTATTGGACAGTTAGCATTGTTTAAAATATCTCTCAAATTTCACACTTTACGTCTTTACATCTGTACTATCTTTGAAGCTAATAATTTTCTAATGTAATATTTTTCATAGCCGATATTCTCTTCCATGGCAGATGGATATTTTTAACCAAAGGGTTTATGCCTTGGGTCTCTGGCTATCTGCTGATAGAAAATCTGGCATATCTCGTTGCTGCATGGAACTGTTCCATAGTGGCTTCATTTATGCTATACATTTCAACAGTTTGTATTGGAAAATTGGTTTTCAGTCATTGTGTCATGGCTTGTCATTCATTGGATAATGGGTTTCCACGTATTAGAAAATTGTTCTTTATTGTTTTATAGACCGTTATTGAATAATATACCTTTATGTAATAATATATGCAGTTCTGTTTTCATATTTTTTATCTGATACTTGGATAGCATCGTTTAAAATCTCTGCCAAATTGCACATCCTACATCTTACACCTGTACCATCTTTCAACTGTTGTAATATTTAGTTGTAATTTGTTTTATTTTCTTAATTTGTTTCAATCTTTTCCATAGCTGATATTCTCTTCCAGTGCAGGTGGATATTTTTGACCAAAGGGTTTATGCCTTGGTTTTTTTGCCCTCTGCTAATATAAAGATCTGGCATGTCTCGTTGCTGCATGGACGTGTACCATAGTGGCTACATACATGTCACACATTTTAATATTTGTTATACATGTCCCTAAACTTTTAAAGCTGACTGATTGAGTTTTTGTAACAGATGCCTTTTCATCAGAATGTTGTTTTCTGTAAACATTTTGTCTCAACTAATTAATTAAATATGTCTTTAGTGTATCTTGTGCTTTTAGATTTCACTTGCAGTTACGTTAGTTTACATTAATTACATAATAGGTACTCCTTAATTGGGCAATAGCTTGTGATTCATTAGGTAATAGCTTGTCATTCGTTTTAATGGCTTGTCATTCATTGTGTATTGGTTTATCATTTGATGGCCCATTGCTTGTTATTCTTCAGGCAATTGCTTGTTTTTTTTCGCCATTGCTTGTCATACACTTTTCTAGGGATCTTCATTCATTGGTCAATGGATCTTCAGCCATTAGATAGTGTGCTATCATACATTGGACAATTGAGCTTTATAGTTGAAAGTGTCTTGAGTAATGATCTTCATGTAGTCATATATGTTTATTCTCTTTCAGGTTTGATATTTAATTCTTGGTTAGCATTGTTTAAAATGCCTAGCAGGTTTTGACATCTTTATCCTTATATCTTTACAATCTTTCCAGTATAATTAATAATTCTCTTATGTTATCTTGTTCATAGCTAAAATTTTCTTCCAGTGCAGACAGATATTTTTGACCAAAGGGGTTATGCCTTGGTTTTCTGGTTGTCTGCTGATAGAAAATCTGGCATATCTCGTTGCTGCATGGAACTGTTCCATAGTGGCTTCATTTATGCTATACATTTCAACAGTTTGTATTGGAAAATTGGTTTTCAGTCATTGTGTCATGGCTCGTCATTCATTGGATAATGGGTTTCCATGTATTAGAAAATTGTTCTTTATTGTTTTATAGACTGTTATTGAATAATATACCTTTATGTAATAATATATGCAGTTCTGTTTTCATATTTTTTATCTGATATTTGGATAGCATCGTTTAAAATCTCTGCCAAGTTGCACATCCTACATCTTACACCTGTACCATCTTTCAACTGTTGTAATATTTAGTTGTAATTTATTTTATTTTCTTAATTTGTTTCAATCTTTTCCATAGCTGATATTCTCTTCCAGTGCAGGTGGATATTTTTGACCAAAGGGTCTATGCCTTGGTTTTTTTGTCCTCTGCTAATATAAAGATCTGGCATATCTCGTTGCTGCATGGACGTGTACCGTAGTGGCTTCATATATGTCACACATTTTAATATTTGTTATACATGTCCCTAAACTTTTAAAGCTGACTGAGTTTTTGTAACAGATGCCTTTTCATCAGAATGTTGTTTTCTGTAAACATTTTGTCTCAACTAATTAATTAAATATGCCTTTAGCGTATCTTGTGCTTGTAGATTTCATTTGCAGTTAACGTTAGTTTACTTTGATTGCGTAATAGGTACTCCTTAATTGGGCAATAGCTTGTCATTCATTAGGTAATGGCTTGTCATTCGTTGTTCAATGGCTTGTCATTCATTGTGTATTGGTTTATCATTCAATGGCCCATTGCTTGTTATTCTTCAGGCAATTGCTTGTTTGTTTGCGCCATTGCTTGTCATTCATTAGATAATGGCTTGTCATACATTGGTCAAGGGATCTTCATTCATTGGTCAGTTGATCTTCAGCCATTAGATAGTGTGCTATCATACATTGGACAATGGAGCTTTATAGTTGAAAGTGTCTTGAGTAATGATCTTCATGTAGTCATATATGTTATTCTCTTTCAGGTTTGATATTTAATTCTTGGTTAGCATTGTTTAAAATGCCTAGCAAGTTTGACATCTTTCATCCTTATATCTTTACAATCTTTCCAGTATAATTAATAATTCTCTTATGTTATCTTGTTAATAGCTCAAATTTTCTTCCAGTGCAGACAGATATTTTTGACCAAAGGGTCTATGCCTTGGTTTTCTGGTTGTCTGCTGATAGAAATCTGGCATATCTCGTTGCTGCATGGAGCAGTTCCATAGTGGCTTCATATATGTCACACATTTCAATATTTTGTATTCACCTCCCTACACATATGAAGCTTAATCTTTGAGATTTATTTATAGAAACCTTTTTCATCAGAATGTTCTGTAAAGATTTATATATGTTTTTCATCTGGATGGTTACATATTGTTAATATTTCCTGCAATTTTCTGTTGTCATTTATCTGATGATATGTTTTTAGCTTATATTCTAAGTGTGGTTTCTGTTTCTAGATTTCCTTGTGTCTTCAGTGATTGGTTATAAGTGATTTGCTCTTGAGTGAATGCTTCTTATTTTGATGTTCTGAGCTCTGATGTCTACATCCATATTCTTAGAAAGTGTTGGTTTTCATCCATTGGGTGCGGGATATTCATTTATTGGGGTGTCAGTTTTTCATCCATTGTGCCATAGATCTTCATCAAATGGGTTTATCTTGTTCGTAGCTGACATTTTCTTCCAATGCAGACAACTATTTTTGACCAAAGGGTTTATGCCTTGGTTCTCTGGCCGTCTGCTGAAAAAAATGAATCTGGCATATCTCGTTGCTGCATGGAACTGTTCCACAGTGGCTTCATATATGCCACACATTTAAATAGTTTGTATACAGCTTCCTAAACCTATAAAGCACAATGTTTAAATTTAAGTAATACAAACCTTTTCATCAGAATGTTTATCTGTTCTGTAAACATGATTTTGTGTCAGCTAATTAATAAAACAGGTCTTTAGCTAATCGTTTGCTGCGGGAGTACTGTTGTATTTGTTTTATATGTTGTCTTCATTGACTAAGTCATAGTTTTTCACTCATTCTGTTCTGGCATTCATTGGGTAATGGTTTTCATCCATTGGATAATGGATTTCAATCCATTGGGCAATGAATCTTTATAGTTAAAAGGGTCATTATTAAGTAATGCATCTTCATGTGGTCATATTTATAGTTCTGTTTTCACGTTTTCTATTGGACAGTTAGCATTGTTTAAAATATCTCTCAAATTTCACACCTTACGTCTTTACATCTGTACTATCTTTGAAGCTAATAATTTTCTAATGTAATATTTTTCATAGCCGATATTCTCTTCCATGGCAGATGGATATTTTTAACCAAAGGGTTTATGCCTTGGTTCTCTCTGGCTGTCTGATGTTATAAAATCTGGCATATCTCGTTGCTGCATGGAACTGTTCCATAGTGGCTTCATATATGCTATACATTTCAACAGTTTGTATTGGAAAATTGGTTTTCAGTCATTGTGTCATGGCTTGTCATTCATTGGATAATGGGTTTCCACGTATTAGAAAATTGTTCTTTATTGTTTTATAGACCGTTATTGAATAATATACCTTTATGTAATAATATATGTCACCAACTGGCTTGAGGTAGCTCCCGGTTGGGCAACCACTCAGCCAAAATCATTTTCTCCTACTGGGGTTTAGTTCTGGGTGCAGTTTGAGATCCCTTACCTCTGTCAGATGGGACTAATTACCACCCCAGATCTCAGAGAGAAAACATGGAACTAGTGTCTTTTATGCTGATTTAAGTTAAATACAGTCCCTGATACTCAAGAAAACAGCCAAGAAGTGGCTCGTTGAAGATAGAATATATCTATATAGATTTGGCTGTACTTGGTATCACCAGAAGTGAGAAAGGAGGAGTTAAGTTATGCAACGTAATCTGGTTACTTATGACTGCATAGACAAAGTACCTCCCGGACATAGATTCCCACTACTGGACAATATGTGTGAACCCCCACTAAATGATACAAAATGTGTGTACTTGATTACGCTACACAAACATTTATGAACATTTAGAATTATACGGACAAATTGAGTTTTAAAATACAACAACTGTGTTTATTATTGCTATTGATGATCATATGATGATGATGATTATATTATGGTATACGTAACTCATCTGGCTGAAAAGCTCAGAAGCACATAGGTCATGCTTCCCCCAGTGAGACGCAGTTCACTGTCAGATTGAAGGAGTCCAAATTGGTCCCTCACAACGCTAAGTCACTTCCTGATATGGGTTGTTGACTGTCCATTGCTCCTAAGAGATCTGGAATGAAACGAACGGAGATGGGTAGTATCTACGTCTACACATCTCAAACACATATGTCTATACATTCATATAAACATACATTAAAGTCATAATATATGATGGTATGATGATAGATGATGGCATGTTACATAAACATATATCAGTTCTAAATAAATAAATATATATGTATATATTCATAAAACCCTTTAGAACATCTATAGCTCAAAACCATCATCACATACATTTATGTAATGGGGTGTTTCCCATATAAGTTCACCTCACTTACTCTTTCCCTTTCTGATTCATTCATACTGTCTTGTCGGAAGGACTGGTCGCACAGTCCTGTCGAACATTAAATGCCTTCCCTGAATCTGTCTGGGATATTGAATGTCCTAAGTCATGTCTGTCCTCATGCAGACATCATGCAGGACAAGGTGAACTGGTGCCATTCCTCAAACCAAGTGGTTTCACCATAATCTTGGTAGGCACTCAAAGTGTTGGTCCAAAAATCAATGTTAATTGGACGCTATCAAGAGACTGGTAGCTCTCAGGAATTTCTCCTAAGTAGTCAGTCTCCCCAATGTTTAACATCATACAGGATGAATCTAAATGTATCTCCTGTACATGCATAAGCCACACGCTCTTGTAGCTTGGATAATGGATTTCTCCAAATTATCACATACAACAAATCAGACAACCAAGTGGTGAATGAAAGAAGAAGATAAAGTTTACAGTGTAATCGTAAAGCTAGAAACTGGAACATTAAGTACAAAGAAAATCCACGAGTGTAAAGTTTGGGAGAATAAATAGAAACAGGAAATACAAGCCTTCAGACTAGCAGACAAACTAATCAGAGTAATGGTATTACCTGGGTTTAGCTAGGAAATCCTGTCATACGACGTTGTATCGAAATAACAAAACGAGAGGGTAATCTCTCACCAGAAATTAAAATTGCGGCTTCCCTGGTACGCTATTGTGAATGCGTCTGAAGTCTTGCTGGCCACTGCTCGTAGTTTTATTCTCTCCGTTCCTGGCTAGTTTCCACGCTAACTAATTACTATGTCCAAGTTCCTGTTAGCTCCACCTATTTTTCATGTAGGACGATTTACCTAGATGGATCAAGTGCCAAATTCTTTTCACCCCTCCTCCTTTCCTGTGGACGGTAGTTTTTCATTTGTCATCAAATGACCGATGCCCCGCCACATTCCCTGAAACAATGATGGCCCCTGCAACAGACGTTGCGTCATAACTACATACCAATCTGTGGTTAACACCAGCATTCCCTGGTTGCTGCAAATGTGTCAGCATGTGTTCCTACTTGCCGCCCGTATTGCAGTGAGGGTGTTAAGCATCTGGTCCTAATTGCTCCTTTGTGGTGCAATACAGACGTCCGGCTCCACAAAGTTGGACTTTTAGAAGGTGTTAGGCCTGCATTAAAATTGCCGTCTTTGGATCACACGGGGTTTCCCTGAGTAGCACTGCCATGTATTATTCAGAGGGTCTGGCTGACCCTCTTATCTCCCATTTGTCGTGGCTGGTTTACACATTAGGTCATGTTAACCGTAAGGTGTTAGGTGTCGTCCCTATTTTAACCACAGGATTGTAAACTAACACGTCAATCTCAACTGACCTGGCTCTGCGATTGTATCAACTGAAAACAGTGAGTTTTCAACCTTTGATAGCGCCCGCCGACTGGTGCCATGGTCAAAATGTAATTTTCTCTTGTTTGCAATCTCTGTTAGTTTTTCCTATTCCTTGGTTGGGGACTAGATTATTTCTGGTGAACAATTATTCCTTTACTTAGAGAATGATAGAATAATTCTTGTGGGCTCTTAATTCCTTTCAAACTTGTGTCATTCGGATGCTGCCGTGGCTGTCCCGTCACAATATATTCAGTTCTGTTTTCATATTTTTTATCTGATACTTGGATAGCATCGTTTAAAATCTCTGCCAAATTGCACATCCTACATCTTACACCTGTACCATCTTGAAACTGTTGTAATATTTAGTTGTAATTTGTTTTATTTTCTTAATTTGTTTCAATCTTTTCCATAGCTGATATTCTCTTCCAGTGCAGGTGGATATTTTTGACCAAAGGGTTTATGCCTTGGTTTTTTTTGCCCTCTGCTAATATAAAGATCTGGCATGTCTCGTTGCTGCATGGACGTGTACCATAGTGGCTTCATACATGTCACACATTTTAATATTTGTTATACATGTCCCTAAACTTTTAAAGCTGACTGATTGAGTTTTTGTAACAGATGCCTTTTCATCAGAATGTTGTTTTCTGTAAACATTTTGTCTCAACTAATTAATTAAATATTTCTTTAGTGTATCTTGTGCTTGTAGATTTCACTTGCAGTTACGTTAGTTTACATTAATTGCATAATAGGTACTCCTTAATTGGGCAATAACTTGTCATTCATTAGGTAATGGCTTGTCATTCGTTGTTTAATGGCTTGTCATTCATTGTGTATTGGTTTATCATTCAATGGCCCATTGCTTGTTATTCTTCAGGCAATTGCTTGTTTGATTGTGCCATTGCTTGTCATTCATTAGATAATGGCTTGTCATACATTGGTCAAGGGATCTTCATTCATTGGTCAGTTGATCTTCAGCCATTAGATAGTGTGCTATCATACATTGGACAATGGAGCTTTATAGTTGAAAGTGTCTTGAGTAATGATCTTCATGTAGTCATATATGTTTATTCTCTTTCAGGTTTGATATTTAATTCTTGGTTAGCATTGTTTAAAATGCCTAGCAAGTTTTGACATCTTTATCCTTATATCTTTACAATCTTTCCAGTATAATTAATAATTCTCTTATGTTATCTTGTTAATAGCTCAAATTTTCTTCCAGTGCAGACAGATATTTTTGACCAAAGAGTCTATGCCTTGGTTTTCTGGTTGTCTGCTGATAGAAAATCTGGCATATCTCGTTGCTGCATGGAGCTGTTCCATAGTGGCTTCATATATGTCACACATTTCAATATTTTGTATACACCTCCCTACACATATGAAGCTTAATCTTTGAGATTTATTTATAGAAACCTTTTTCATCAGAATGTTCTGTAAAGATGATTTATATATGTTTTTCATCTGGATGGTTACATATTGTTAATATTTCCTGCAATTTTCTGTTGTCATTTATCTGATATGTTTTTAGCTTATATTCTAAGTGTGGTTTCTGTTTCTAGATTTCCTTGTGTCTTCAGTGATTGGTTATATGTGATTTGCTCTTGAGTGAATGCTTCTTATTTTGATGTACATGAGCTCTGATGTCTACATCCGTATTCTTCTGAAGTGTTGGTTTTCATCCATTGGGTGCGGGATATTCATTTATTGGGGTGTCAGTCTTTCATCCATTGTGCTATAGATCTTCATCAAATGGGTTTATCTTGTTCGTAGCTGACATTTTCTTCCAATGCAGACAACTATTTTTGACCAAAGGGTTTATGACTTGGTTCTCTGGCTCTCTCTTGGTTCTCCATTAGTGTTACCCAGTGGAATTGTGGCACTGCAGTGGTAGTTATCCCTTGGCTTTCATATCTCCATAGTAGTTTAAAATACACCAACCTGTGTTAAAGCTACTTAAAATGTCAGAATTGTCTTCATATGCCAAGGGGAGGTATTAGTCATCTGTTATAGACATCCAAAGACCGTATAATATGATCTGGGGGGGGATAAGTACATTTGTCACTTGGTACACCTCATCCAAGCTTTGATGCTGTCACTGTATGTCTGACAAGTTAGTAGCAGTGATTACACCACATGGTGCTCACTTAGACATGTTTGACTTACTGTGATAACATATCTTGTCTGATGGTGGTGATCATCTGAGACTGGGTTCATGGGCTGTGAGTTTATTGTGTTTACTGTATGGGGCTGTGGTAATGTAAAATCTAGTTACTTGTCTACCAGCCCTGTGGTCCTGAATTCAAATCTCCATTTGAGGTAGGTTTCATGAGCACATGGCTTTGAAGTTGACTTTGACTTATGGTTGGTTGGAACAGCTCTGGAAGGCTGGTAGCTCTTCTGTGTTGATGTTCAGATGGTCTAAACCTTGAAATGGGATCCATCTGTTGGGGTGAGGCTGATGTAGAGGATCTCCTCCCCATCTCCATGGGTTGTTGCAAGCTCTCTTTCTCCACTCCAATTGCAAGTACCAGTGCAGTGTCACACTTGAGACTCAAGGCTGGAGAGACATGGTTAATCTCTGGGAACATGGTTGGCAGGTGTGGGAACTCAGTGCGGGGGCTGCACCACAGAGAGGTCCTCCAAGGTTTCCACCAGACTTAGTGCTGGACCTGATCTTGCAGCATCATAAAATTTGACACCAGAACATTGTCTGTGTGGTACAACTGCTGCCATATGATTGTGTTGAAGATACATCGACCATATGATTGTGTGGGAGGTATAGTGACTGATGTTCACATCACCCATTGAGTATGGGTTGGTCCAGAAAATATGTGCTTGTCACCAGTATGCCATGGTGACATGAACATAGGTTTCAATACTGTTTTTGTTTCTTTTTCCTCTGCCCTTTATCTGCCAGTGGAGCTTAAACCCTTGACCAACTCATGCTAAGCCGTCCTATCTTTTTTTGTCTCCTGAAGTTTCCTCCATGTCCTCTATATTATTTATCTGTCTCTAATTCTCTTCTCCATGTGTTTTCAGGTTTCCCTCTATTTCATTTGCCCAGTGCCTTCCAGTGAAGGTACTTTATAAATATAACATTATCAGGTTTTCTCGTGTTAGGCACCAATGTCTATTCCTCACCTCATGGCTCTCTAGAATCTGTCTAGGTCTCTGTACATTAGTAAGGAACATAACTTGCGCGAGAATCTGTAGCTCAGAAAACAATGGCAAACTACTGAGCATAATCTTGCCAAGAAATAAAAAATCAGCAGAAAGATGCTGATGTTGACAGCGATGTCCTGTAAAGGATATGCACAAAAAATAAATAAGTAACGGGTTGTCGTTTGTACCAAAGGTAACAGATTGACGTTGTTGACTGTTCACAGATGTTGCAAGTTGGCGAGAGGGCGGCGGGCGTGCATTGCCACAACCCAAACCAGAAGAGCCTGCATCCAGTTCCTCCAGCTCGAATCCGACAGAAACACAACTGAATGGCCCCCTGATGTCCGGTGGGAGTGGTGCTGCAGCTGGAATGGGGGCTGACTTGCCTGCCCAACCTCTGCCGCCACCGCTGCGTCCTAGTTCAGGACATGGACCACCACATGGATCTCTGCCTATGGGACCTCCCATGGCCATGCCACCTCCACCTCCACAATACAGGGGGATGCTGCCACCCTATGTAAGTATTCTGTGTGTATGCCTCTGGATACATGAGTGCAAGTATTTATGCGATGCTGTCTCTCTGTCGTGTAATTTTAATGTCTGTTTTTTTATCATTCATTGCTGCTAATTTGTTTTAGCATGCAAGATGTGAAAACTAGCTGTCTGGTTGTATGAGCAGAATGTTAATGTAATGTGAGTATGCTGTAATGATGCAGCACTGACTACTCATGCTGCAGTTCTGCAACGGCTCATAGATCATTTTGTAGTTGCCTGCAGAGACTTTGAGCTCACCATCAGCCTAAATAAAAACACCTCCATCAATCAAAATTTCTAATTACGAATTGAAGGTTGTCCATGAGTTTGTGTATTTGGGGTCGACAATATCAGATAATCTTTCCTTAGAGACAGAAATCGACAGACCCATTGGAAAGGAAGCCACAATATTTTCCAGGCTAAGAAAGTCTGGGAGAACAATAGACTAACAGAGCGTACAAACATTCAAGTATATAAAGCTTGTGTTAGCACACTAGTCTATGGGTCTTCTTCTTTGCGTTCATCCGGAGTGATTTTTTCAGATGTGATTGCGGTGTGTCTGGTTAGGCACCCTCGGGTCGAAACCCTCAGGCCAACACATCCGACTTTTAGCGTGCATTTTTGGCCAGGTTAGCAATCCTGGGAGACTCTCACTTTTGTGGTACCGTCCACATCTCAGCTGGTCTAGTTGGAACAGTCGAAGACTACATGGTCATCCCTCAAGTGAAGGCAGGGACAGTCCATAGCATTTTCCGCCATCCTGGGTGGCTTCCATAATTGCAGAGCCGGCACATAACGCTCTGGTGCTGGGTTTACCGAGGGAATCGTCACGTCCTGCTCATGGCTGTTTTAATTCCTCACTTCAATATATTGGGCATTTCGCTCGCCCTGGGCCGTTCCTGCACAAACCAGTCAGCTCTGCGGTTGGTTTCCACTAAGCGAGTTTTCGGACATGTGCTTGTCCCTGTACCCATCAGAGCTGTTCCAGGCACGGCGGACATTCGGAAAACTACCTAGTCAGAGCTGTTCCGAACAAGAGCGGCATTCGGAAACTAGGTAGTCAGAGCTGTTCCTAGCACGGGAGACATTCGGACGAGACATTTCACTCGGACGTAAATGCGTAGTGTCAATTTTTAGTTTGCCACCCGTAGGACGACACTTCCGACTTCCGGCGGGCATTTTTTAGTGAGGTTAGCCTTCCTCTGGTTTCGAGACACGTTAGACTGTTGTAATGTCACCCACATCTCAGCTGGTCAAGATAGAACGATCAACGATATCGTGGTCTGCCCTCAAGGGAAGGCAGGGGCAGACCATGGGCATTATCTCGCTATCCAAGGAGGCTTCCATAATTGCAGAGCCGGCACATATTGCTCTGAGACTGGGCTCACCCAAGGAGTTTCCACGTCCTGCTCATGGCTGCTTTAGTTCCTCACTTCCATGTGTTGGGCATCCCACTTGCCACTGATCGCTCAATCACACACCAGGAGCGGTCAGACTGCGAGTGACATCCACTCGGTAAGCTTTTGCTTGTGACTTCAGACCACGCAATAGGTTCGCTCGCCGTGCGTTCCATTTCGCGTTGATGAGACATTCTTCCACTTTTGTCTACACTCTCTATGAGTTAGATACAGACAGTTTCCGTAACCCTTCGACTGGGGCACTTTTCTGACTTTTTTGTACTCGCTCACGAGGTAGGCTACATGTGCTGCCGGCTCAGCACCTTACCTTCGTGCAGCAGTGAACGGGAAACGGCCAGGCCCCTTCATCCGGGAAACTCTCATATCCCCCAGCTGGGAGCCTTCGAACATGTATCAGACCTGAGCATGTAGCTTGCTCAGTATCATGTTTCTATTTTCCGGTAGACGGGTATCAGCCTGGCTCTAAGATCCGAGGGTTTGTGGCTTAGAGGCGTTCAGCCACAGCCCTCGACAGGGAGCCTTAAGAGCTTTGTCCGGACCAAGAAATTCTGCCTTTGTGCACCACATTTAATTTTTGACTGCTATCCTCAGTCTATGCCTGCAGAGCAGCAGGTTGTGTGTCTCTTAGTCTGGTCCCTATCCCATAAGCTGTCCGACATCTAATTTTTCACCCATCGGCAAGCAAATGGGGTCTATGGGACACGCAAGCTCCCCCACCACGTCAAGGTGGAGACACATCGGGGGAGGTCTATGGGTCTGAATCCTGGACCTTGTACTCAGACAGGAAAGAAAGTTGAATTATTTCCACATGAGATGTCTGAGACATATCCTGGGCATATTGTGGAAAGACCATACAAAAAACAGATATTATCACATATTACCCTTCTCAAGCAGAGACACCTCCGGTGGTTGGGTCACATATCTCGAATGGAGAATGATTGTATTCCCAAAGATCTATACGGAAAATTAGCCACAGGGAAGAGGCCAACCGGAAGACCCTAAATGTGTTTTAAGGATGTGAGTAAACAAGATATGAAAACCCTTGGCATAAGTCCAGACACTTGGGAAAGAGTTGCAACAGACAGATGTTCCTGGAGAACAGATGTACAAAACGGACTAGTGCTCTTTGAGCGCAATCTGATCCAACAAACTGAGGATAGGAGGCATAAGAACAAAATGCAGTCACTTGCTGCGGGACCTGCTTCATCGTACAGATGCAGAAACTAACAGAGACTCACTCTTGCAGTCACCAGCGGCGCTGTCAGATACCTCCCCAGCGACACAACTCTTTAGTTCTATAGGACTGAAAGAGGTCTACTACTATACTTTTCTTCAAACCATGAAAAATAAAGTTCATTTGTTTCTTCACTCTGTCTCTCTCCATCCATCTCTCTGTCCCTTTTCTCCAACCACCATTGCACACACACATATGTACATAGTGAGATAGAGAATGCTTGGCATTGTGCCTGTTCTTAACATTGTGCCAGTTTCTATGTAATTTATTTTTTCGACATCACCTCCAATTCTTTTCTCTCCAACAGATGTTTGGAAGAATGCCACCAGCAGGCTACCCTCCCAACTTTCCTGGATATCCACGCAACCCATTTCCTCATGACCACAGGTGAGGGTGTGTTGTGCTGCAATGATCTTTGTTAATAGCTATTATAACAGTTTGTCAGTTTAATAAATAATGCTATCGTAACACCGGCTCTGTGGAAAAGGGGTTGCGGACGTAGTTCATAATCCCGCACACCCGCGTTCAAAACACAAGTGCGTATGATTTGGCAGCAAGCCACCTCACGCTGGTTTTTTTCTGAAAATGGTATGGGTGCTGGTCGTTCAGAAAGCAGTGGCAAATTACTGAACATAAACTTTCCAAGAAATCACGAACAGCCAAAAAATGTTGGCGTTGACTGCGACATCATATAAAGGATGTGTGAGTAATTTTTTTTTAAACTGTAGTAAACATAATTCAAGGAGCTGTTGTAGTATGATAGTAATGTAATTTCATAATTCAGCAAATTATGCTACCAGTATAGTAATGAAATACTGAATTCGAGAAGCTGTGGTAACAGTATGCTGGTATTGTAATCACACAATTCAGGAAGCTGTCTGTGCAATATTATGATGATGTAATTAATAAGTCAAGGAGTTGTGATTGAAGCATGACAATAATATCACACGATTCAAGGAGCTGTGACAGTAATAAGATGGTGTGTAAAACAAATCAGGAAATTCTTGTAGCAATAGAATCGAGATTGAAGTGAAAGAAGCAGGTCAGATAAGCACCTGCACACACTTATCATGTGTTATGTCATATGGCTGAGGCATTCATTTATCCATAGAGCTGTGTTCTGGATCAATTCTATCATCGTAGACCATCGAGCATCACTTCTCTTGGTCTGCCTCTGCCTCCTCTTGCTCTTCTACTCAGTGCCATGCCGATAAATGTGGGCGGTCATGTTTCGCTATCTTACACGATCACCAGAGTCTTAGATCAGCTTTGTGTTCTTGTCTCGGCCATACCATGTGGTCAAGCCATCAAGGTATTTACTTCTGTGCTTTCCCCTTGTTCTATTTCCTTCAATCTTGCCAGTTGTCACCAAGTTCTCCAATTTATTTATTCTCATAACGTGACCGAAAATTGTGACTGTCTACGTCTAATTTCTCTAATCAGATTGCGATTTTCATTTGTTTCTTGTAGGACTTGGTCATTGGTTTTTCTGTCTGTTCATGGTATTCTTTGTATTTTCCTCAGAAACCACATTTCCACAGCTATCAGATGTTTTTCAGCTTGCCTGCTCATTGTCCCCAGCTTCTCATCCATACAAAAGTACAGGTTCTATATAGTAGCACTTCAGCACTCATTTTTTTCTCTTTGCAAATGACATTTTTATTGGTCAGTATGTTTTCCATTTTGCAAAAGGCTACCTTCGACATGGCGATTCTTGTTCTAATCTCTTCAAGGCATATCCCATCAGATGTTACAATTTTTCTGAGATAATTGTACTTGTTTAAGAACATTCCCATTTACTTGTATATTACATTGTGGTATTTCCTTCTTCCTTGTGACCAAAATGTGTGTCTTCTTACAATTTAACTCTTCTACTGCACAAGGTAAATTTCAGAATGAGAAAACTTTCCAACAGAAACAATATTTAATGTATTATGTGTGATCCAGGTATGCACACATTAGGATCCTCGCTAGTGCTGTGGAGTTAGTGTACTGCTTATAATCAATGGGAGGAGACTAGCACTAGTGGAGATATCCATGCCCAGCGAAATTGATGTTTCACCAAAGCCATCTGTCCCTTTTATAGTTCAATATTTATATTGGTTTTCATTTTCAGATTCAGAGGCCCACCATCTTCTATGCCTGTTGATAGATTTGCAGGTGAGACCGATGATGGCAAGAACCGCCCATCCATTGTGTCTGAGAAAGCACTAAAAGATTTTGATGAAATGTTGAAATCTGACTCTCTTGATGGTGGCTGGGCTGGGCCGCAAGGAGATATTGACTACAGGTGTGTTTGAGTGTTTGTCATGTCGTCCTGTAAGGCAGTTCAGTGTACATTTGTAGTGAGATGTTGTTTCTTCACATACCATCAGACACCAGCCTGTATAGTAATAGATAAAGGCAGTCATCTTGGGGTTGTTCACATGGCCATAGAGTTTGTACCTCAGCTGTGTACAAGGTGTGGGTATTATCAAGTATGTTGCTATGAGATGGGATGAAATCTGTTTAGAGGAAGGTATCCTTAACAAATGCATGCCGTAGTCAAGTGCATATCTAAGTGTGACATACTCTCCTTGAAATTGAAACAAAGAATAAGATGAAGTGTTACAGCCCTGAAAGTGTCAGGTGTAATCCGTTGTGTTTTACCAGTTCTGTACTGTTTTGCTATTCAACTGTGATACTACTAACATTGCATCTGTAAAAAGAGCTGTATTTCTATTTATTTACTTCTGTCATTATTGCAACTGCATGTGTTAATTGGGTGGAAGCAGACAAAATGCTTCTAAACACATGCAGACAAAATGCTTCTAAACACATGTGAAACAGTGCTGATCTCATGCCAAACATATGGAAATGCTCATCACCTTTATAGAGTGGTCACAATGCTATCTAAAGTGGCATCTAAACTTGAACATTATATATACAAAAGAGAGCTTTCTTTGGTCATGTGATGAGAAGAGAGGCATTGGAGAATATTGCGACAACTGGAAAAATCAATGGGAAGAGAGGCAGACCAAGAGAAGTGATGCTGGATGGATTGAGATGATGGCATGGAGGAATATTAGCAGTGTAGTTGATTAAGAATGGCGAATCATGACCGCCCACGCTTTCCGGCATGGCACATGATTGATTGATTGAGTTGATTAAGAGCATCAAAGACCCAGATCTGTGTTGAGACATGAGCGTCCATACCAGCTGGAAGGGCACTTGATGATGATGGCCTGAGTGCCAAGATTGGAAAGGCTGGCAAGGGTAATGCAGAGATCATGTGGAAACACGGACATGCGGTGGTGAATGAGAATTGTTCATTAATTTGTGTACAGTTAATTGTCAATGCAGGCTCTGTGGCAATGAAGTTATGGACACAGTTCGTAATCCAGCATACCCACGTTCACAACACAGCTGTGGGCGATATGGCAGCAGACCGCCTTAAGTTGGTTTTTTTATGAAATGTTTTACTGAACGTAAACTTGCCAAGACATCATGAACAGCCAAAAATGCTGGGGTTGATGCAACGTCCTGTACAGGATATGCACACTTGCAACTAACTTTAACTGTAATTGTCAATGAAGGAAGTGCGTTTTTTTTCACATAAAAGAATGCGTAAAGCTTGCTTGCTTGCTTGTGTTCGTTGGCTTGAGCTCCAGCGTGAAGTCCTGTATGTCGGATGAAGGCATCCTGTTGTCCAACATCAGTGTGATGTCATACAGGACCGACCTGAGGTTTGCGTGAGTATCCGTTGTCCCATGTCTGGCTTATTGGTGTGCAGACTGGTGGTTCCTCGCTGTACAGGCAGACACTCCGACTTCGGAGGAATCGGCGATCCTACTGACTTTAGCCAGGACCCCGAAGGGACCTGTTGCAGAGGACGCGGCAATAGGTCTTGGCCAGTATATAATCCGGCCCTGGTGCCTGGGAAACACCTGCGTCCCAATGCGTAAAGCGACAATGGTGTCACCAAACTGCAGGACTGAAAATCAAATAGGCTATATCAATCATCATCATTATCAGGTCCTTTGAAGAATGTCATGACCATCACTGGTCCCTTAAGACTCAGTCCCTTAACAATTCCCCTGCATCATGTATTTATATGCCCAATGTGTCTTTATATTGAAACTAAATCTTCTCAATTGCTTATTTTCTATATCTGTGCTCTGTATGTTTCAGTGAAAAACTGGTGTTTAGTGATGATGAAGAGAACTCTGGAAATTCAAGGTTTGTATTAATACATTTCTTTATTCTTTATGGTAGTAAAGCATTTGAACATTTGCTACCAACCCTATTGTGTGCTTAATTGAAAGAAAGCTAACAATGCCTGATAATATGTGTTAGAATGCTAGACACTGGTTAAATCGTGTTTCATTTTATCACCTTAAGTCAAATGATGATCATAAATTATCATTTTGAATTATTGTATATTCAACTACTTATCAGGCGGTGATATGTATTAATGTCTGCAGGGACAGATCTCGCCGGGATGAGAGACGAAGGCCCCCTGAAGAAAGCCCTGGCAAGAAAGAAGTTGATTCTAACAAGGACAAGGATCAGAAGGAAGAGAGCAACAAGGTATGAGTGAACATATACTATGTATTGACTTGACTATTGTAGAGGACCCTTCTACATCTTGGGCATGTGGAGATAGAGCCATACTTTTACACACCACTGGCAGCCACTCTGTGGGTCATGTGGTCTGCCGACTTTATTTCCCAGAGACATATCCTGGGACCCATTTTAGGCTATGCTGACCTGGGAGCCCTGGTTGATTAAAAAAATTCAGATCTGCCCTGATGTGAATTGAACCATTTACTGCTGCACCAGCAGGCACCGCTTTGTTACTGCAGCTGCCATTTTTGTGCTATTTATTGAATCTTGCTGATGGTATTGGCAATGTAGAAAGCATAAATGTGTTTATTTTATTGTTGTAATGTATTGAAGTTTGTTTGATTGGGCTGTAATTTCACCATAGATAACAAACTGTCTTTGTGTCAGTTTAGATGTGGCTGGTGGCTGTCTTTATTTTAGAGATGAACTTTTGGGCTCTGTTTAGTTGGACTGGTCAGTTCTTAACCTCTGCTCTAGTTGTCATCAAGTACCTTGCCAATGTCATGGATAGTCAGACTTCTTCAGGACTCCTGTTCTCCTGCACTGTGTAATAGTTTATTTGCTATTTTTCTGTGCAATGGTTGTTAATACTGCATTCTGACTGTAAAGTTTCTAAATAGATATAATACAAAGGGCGGAGTTAGTTTATGTTATTGATTTAATTGGTACATATTGCGTCTCATCTTATCTGTGTAGTCAAATTTACAATTTCTTTTCGTATGCATTTTTTGAAAACAAAAAGGTTTGTTCATCCGCTGTTGTTGTCCTTGTTTCAGGAGAATCAGTCGTCTCTTGTGGTGCGTGAAGGCTGGTCACACGGGATGCCCCCGCCACATTATAGAGGTGGACCCATGCCACCCCACCCTAGCATGGACGCTGTAAGCATTACTTTTATTGACACTTACTTAAATGATCTGAAATTAATACTGTTGTAGACTAAGTTGACTGTTTTAGACTGAGCATTAACGTGAGTTGACCTATTCACGTCCAGTGCATTGGCCTTGAGGTCCTTTGTCTGACAAGTCCTGCATCTGTTGAAGTGAGGTCAGTCTAGAGCAGTGGTTCTCAACCTGTTTTGTTTGGCCCATGCATCCCGTCACCATATGTTCAGAATGTGATCAACACACACACACACACCCCCCCCCCCCCCCCCCCCCCCCCCCCAATCCCCAAATCTCCGGATGAACAAAGAAGATATCCCTCCCCAGCCCTTTCGTGTTTCCTCCCTATAAAACACAGCACCCCTCGCCCCTACATAGTATATGTAAAAATTGAAGCTAAATTTAATAACACATACTAGAACACGTCTACAGAAAACGTGATTTACGGGTCTACTTACGTTACAAAACGAATTTCAGAAGGGTGAGAAGTACAAACCTGCAAAAAGTATGGAGGGAAAAACAATATCAAGTAATCGGTTCTTGTATTAACGCAATCTTGAAATAATCTTAACCACCAGTCGAGAATCACTGGTTAGAGACTTGTCCAGACCCACTACCAAAGTATCATCTCCATGGAGATCGTTGCAGAGCCACCCTTTACCTCTCCAACTTACCAAAAAAAAGTAGAAATCATCAGGGTGTGCAAGGCTGGTACTGGAATTTCACACCTGACAGATTATGACATCACCAGGTCAGGATTCAACTAGATATGGACAAGCTGGGATGAGTATAGGGTTGGCAGTGTCTACTCTATAAGCCGTAGGTATAAGATTGTCACCTGACTCCAGCCCAGTGCCCAGAGGGACTGGGGTTAGTGTGGGTAACAAAACCTTGATGTGGCTTAGCTTTAACAAGTAAGGTATTACATGGCATCCATTGCAGCAGTTAGGTTATGACCTATGTTTGTGGGGAAATTTCCTTTGCTGGTAGACTGGAATAATTTCACATGACTATATGAATATCTAAAAAATTTGACGCTGGACCTTGGTCTGTGGCTATATGTAAACTCCTATGCCATGTGGCAGGGCACATGATAGTGATGACACAGAGGCGGTTGTCTTTATTTGGATGAATGTAGGATAGGGATCTGTTGTAGTCTGGCAAAGGCAGCTTATCATCATGATCTGGTTATAAATAATTTGCCCACTCTTACCTCTCCCCAGCATAGATGATGTGAGCCTTAAATGTCTGTCTGTCTATCTAGTAGTCTAGTCCACCAGTTGATGCTCACTTAGACATGTTTGACATTCTGTGATAACACTTTTGTCTGATGGTGGTGATAGCTTGAGTCAGTAACTTTGAAAAGTAGTTTTACATAGTATCAATTACAAAAGTATTACATTTGTGGTAAAACAGGAATAATTTCCCATCATAACTTGAAGATAGTCAGTTATCTTTGCTTTGATGGAGAAAGGCAGCATTTCTTCATCATGACAGCTATAAATACATTTGTCCACTCGTTAACCTCAACCCAGCATGTTGTGTGTTTTATCTTTCCATCTAGTAGTCTAGTCCACCAGTTGATGCTCACTTAGACATGTTTGATCTTCTGTGATAACACTCTCGTCTGATGGTGGTGATAGTTTGAGTCAGTAACTTTGAAGACTAGGGTTTTACACATCCATTGCAGCAGTTGAGGTTATTACTCACATTTGTTAGATTTCATATAGTAAAAACAATAATCATTTCCCCTCATCTCATGAGGACAGTTGTCTTGTTTTGCATCAGTGGATGGCAAGGATTTGCTATGGGGATTCCAAAGGCAGCGTAACTTCACCATGGCCTAGTTATTAATACATTTCCTCTTTCTATAAACCCTCCCTGGCAAGGGTGTTGTAAGCCTCATTTGCCTATCCAGTACTCTGGTACACCAAATGATGCTTACTTAGACATGTTTGATCTTCTGTGATAACACTCTTGTCTGATGGTGGTGATAACTGGAGTCAGTAAATTTTAAAGTAGAATTTTACATAGCATACGATTCAGAAGTTGGGTTTGTTACCCATAATTGTGTGATTTTGTAAGCTGAAAACAGGAACCATTTCCCATTGTCGCATTATGGCAGTCGTCTTTTTTGTTATGGTCTGCAATGATGGAGGGGTAGGGATTTGCTGTGTAGCTTCCTATGTCAACGCAACTTTACCATGACCAGGTTATAAATTTATTCTCTCTAGCCTCACCCCAGTGTGAGTGTTGTGAGTCTCATTTATCTATCGGTAGTACTCTAGTCCACCACATGATGCTTACTTAGACATGTTTGATCTTCTATGATAACACTCTTGTCTGATGGTGGTGATAGTTTGAGTCAGTAACTTTGGAAAGTAGGGTTTTACATACCATCCATTGCAGAAGTTGGGGTTATTACTCATTTGTGATTTGTCAAGAACACTACACAGGAAGCCAAAGAAGAGTAATAAACCAACACAGAACTGGTGTCGTGAGTCGCTACATGCTGCGGGATTTACTGAGGAGGGGATCCGAGCACTTTTCTTTTATGGACTGAATGATTCGATGTGCAATGAGAATGATCTGTCGACTGACTAACTAACTAACTAACTAACTTAACTTAACTTAACTCATTTGTGAGATTTCATATAGTAAAAACAGCAATCATTTCCCCTCATCTCATGAGGACAGTTGTCTTTTTTTTGCATGGATGGAGAGGTAGGGAACTGCTGTGGGAATTTCAAAGGCAGCATAAAGTTATCATCACCTGGTTATAAATATGTTTGCCCTTGCTGTAACTCATCCTAGCATGGATATTGTGAGCCTCATTTATCTATCTACAGTACTCTAGTCTACCACGTGATGCTTACTTAGACATGTTTGATTTTCTGTGATAACATTGTTGTCTGATGGTGGTGATAGTTTGAGTCAGTAACTTTGAAAAGTAGTTTTTCATAGTATCAATTACAAAAGTATTACATTTGTGGTAAAACAAGAATAATTTCCCATCATAACATGAGGACACTTAGTTATCTTTGCTTTGATGGAGAAAAGCAGCATTTCTTCACCATAACAGCTATAAAAACATTTGCCCACTTGGTAACCTCAACCCAGCATGGATGTTGTGTTTTATCTCTCCATCTGGTAGTCTAGTCCACCAGTTGATGCTCACTTAGACATTTTTGATCTTCTGTGATAACACTCTTGTCTGATGGTGGTGATAGTTTTAGTCAGTAACTTTGAAGACTAGGGTTGTACACATCATCCATTGCAGCAGTTGGGGTTATTACTCACATTTGTGAGATTTCATATAGTAAAAACAGTCTTATCTCATGAGGACAGTTGTCTTTGTTTGCATTAGTGGTGGGGTAGGGATTTGCTATGGGGCTTCCAAAGGCAGCATACAGTTTTCATTACCTGGTTATAAATACGTTTGCCCTTGCTGTAAATTATCCCAGCATGGATGTTGTGAGCCTCATTTATCTATCTACAGTACTCTAGTCCACCACGTGATGCTTACTTAGACATGTTTGATCTTCTGTGATAACACTCTTGTCTGATGGTGGTGATAGTTTGAGTCAGTAACTTTGGAAATCTAGGGTTTTACACAGCATACATTTGGAGTTATTACTCACATTTATGGTAAAAACAGGAATAACTTTCCATCACCACATGAGGACATTTAGATAGGGAACTGCTGTAGGACTGCCATAGTCAGCATTTCTTCACCATGACAGCTATAAAAACATTTGCCCACTCTGTAACCTCAACCTAGCATGGATGTTGTGTGTTTTATCTCTCCATCTGGTATTCTTGTTCACCATGTGATGCTTACTTAGACATGTTTGATCTTCTGTGATAACACTCTTGTCTGATGGTGGTGATAGTTTGAGTCAGTAATTTTGTATAGTAGGCTTTTACACATCATCCATTGCAGCAGTTGGGGGTTATTACTCACATTTGTGAGATTTGGTAAGCTAAAAACAGGAATCATTTCCCATCGTCACATGATTTCGGTTGTCTTTCTGTCTTTCCATCAATGGAGGGGTAGGAATTTGCTATGGGGCTTCCAAAGGCAGCATAACTTTCTGGTTATAAAAATTTGTGCTCTATGTATAACTGTATAACCTCACATCAGCATTGACGTTTCAAATCTCATTTTCTATCTGTCTGGTACTCATCCACCATGTGATGCTCACTTAGACATGTTTGATCTTTTGTGATAACACTCTTGTCTGATGGTGGTGATCTGTACCTTATGTATGGTCAGGGTGACTAATTTAGAATCTGTAGTCAAATTTGAAGATTGAGGTCTTTTTATGAGGCCAAATTTCCATACCGTCCAAATTGTTTTTACAGTGTATGAATGCTCTGGGTTAGTGCTTTATTTTTTTAAAATCAAGCCATATTTAAAAGCTTCAGGTATCACTGCGTTGATTTTTGCACAAGTATGAACGTTGCCCCTTAGAAAGCAATGGTAAACAGCTGAATGCAAAACTGCCTTTAAAAAATAATAACCAAGCAATAAATACTGTAACATCCTGTAACAACCATACAATCAACTCTTTAAAAGTAAAATAATAGTCATTCATATCTAATGTGGAATGTGTTCTTTTTTAATAAAATTTTTATGTAAAGAAAAGTTAAAGGTTCTTTATATTTGAAAAACAAAATGTTAACGGTGGTGTGGTCTGTATTCAATCTACACAACTTCTATTGGGTTGCCAAGAGGCAGGACATATATACCTGCCCAGTGCAATGAACTCGATCTTCTTGATTTTTAATGTTCTTTTTATTGTCTTTCTTATTATATAACATTAGGGGCAATCCTTCACAGCTTAGGGGATTTTCCTCTGTATGGCCCTAGGACAGTATTGTTTAACCTGAGCTTAAAAGGTTATGCCTGCTCCAAACATAAGGTAGACAAACATAAGGGAACATAAACAGATATTAAAATAAGAATACCAAAGGCAAGAGGAGCTTTCTTAGTATTAGCATTAGGAAATGAGTGGAAATCAAAGGAAATTAAACTTAGCACCAAACTTATATTTAACAAACACAAAATAGTACTTAGTTCCGATATGGTAAATGTATGAGGTTGTGTGTGGTAGTAAACACCAGATGATGGTCATTGTAATGTCTGAAATCATTCAGAATGACTACTTTCATCACCCACTTACTGATGGTGTTCTCATAGCTACAGAAGATTATACAACAGTACTTTATGATAACTAGTAAATTGTTTATCGCCAACTGTCTAGATAAAAATGATATGAAACATGGCTAATATCTCTTTGTCTGAGACATGAGTTGCACATCATGATGATGTAGCTTAGAATATTTAACTGACATTGAGAACACCAGAGAGTAGGATAACTAGAAAGTCCTTTGTCTGGAACACATAGGGTGTGTGAAATAGAGGAATACATAAACACTCATGAATACTACTTCTTCTGTGTTCATCCAGAGTTTGTTTTTTTTTGGACATGATTGCGTTGTGCCTGTTTACAGCAGAGCTGCATTTTTGCGCCGTTAGGCCAACACATCCGACTTCTGCGGGCATTTGTTAACTGGGTTAACCATCCCTGGGGTTTCTTAGGACGTACTCATGAATACGAGAGGTAGAGACGGAGATGAATCATTTGTTTCCTGGTGTTGTACTATCATGTTATTTGATTTTTTCATTGCTATGGCCAGTTTCCTGACTTCTTCTGAACAGTCCCAATTTGTTATTCTTCTCATTGTTGTGTCCTTATTTGAAATTTGAAATGATGAGCATTTATTGAAGCCACTTAAAGTGTCAGAATTGGCTTATTTAAAAAAAGTTAGTGGAAGCAATACATCACCACCATCCTGTAGTGATAAGTACGTTTGTCAATCAATAAACCACATGCCTGGATGGATGCTGTGATATGTATCTCTCTCTCTCTCTGATTTCACCACATGATGTTCACTTAGACATGTTTGATCTTCTGTGATAACAATCTTGTCTGATGGTGGTAATCATGTTGTCTCCTGAGTGTTGGGGTATTCAGTTACTGTTTTATGTCCACGTGGATCTTAGTTTCAACCTACCTTCATATAAATGGTATCAGAAAATCTTCTGGGAATTGAGGCTGCCTTATGAATAGAATGCCGGATGATTAAGAAAATATCGACATAGAGAAAATTGATCTTCTGTGGCATCTAGTGAATGTAATGTGTGTCTGTATGAGATTAAACTCTTTGCTTGTAAAGTTGTCATTCTGACCGGAACACTCTTTTAAGCACTGATTCCACCATGTGATGCTTACTTAGACATGTTTGATCTTCTGTGATAACACTCTTGTCTGATGGTGGTGATTATGTTGGTACGGGCTGTGTAGTGTACTGCTGAACGGCTCAGGAGTCCTGGTTAAATCCTCCCTGAATATGAGATTTGTTTCATTCCATGTGGCTCCGGGGTCATCCTAGCCGCGTAAGATACAGGAAAAAGTCCAGAACCCTGTTCCATGCCTTGAGCTCTGTGTGGAGTATATGGTGTAGCCCCATAGTTTGATAGAATAGTCTCACTTGATCATTTCCTGGTACCCATTTTAATTGGGTCAATTTGGAATCCCAGTTTTATTTTTTTTAAATCTGAGAGCTGAGGTAGACGGCATACTACTGCCATATCACCCAGGAGTGCTAGTTGGTTGAGACAATAGAAGTCACTTTTACTGCAATAGATGTGTAGGAATTGCTGGTGCAAGACCTCATGTTAATGACATTTAGTGAACAGAAAGTGTGATCCTATACCACTGATGTCCTGCTTGTATAAAGTTACTGAGGCTGGGGCACTGATTCCACCATGTGATGCTCACTTAGACATGTTTGATCTTCTGTGATAACACTCTTGTCTGATGGTGGTTATAGACATTGACATGTGACAATGTATAGAATATATAGAGAGGTAGCAGCGTTGGTCGTTTGTTTTTATACAGTGGGACTTTGCTTATGAGACAACTACAGCTGGATAGGCCTCAAGTTTTAATCCAATATCTTCATGAAGGCTGTATATAATTTCTAAGCAGAGATATTCAATTTTAGTGGCAGTAACTTTAATCAAGAAATACACATGCAGGTGGCCAATTGAACAGAATGACTTGCGCCCCAGTAAAAATAGAGCTGACATTAGTATTAATTAACCTTTGCTTTACATTACTGTTAACTGTTTTGTTCTTTAAATGAACCCCCTAACAGCTATATGACATTGTAGTTGGTGCAGTGATGTAATCTAACAATGTATGCTGCGGAGAGCCTTCGCCATCATAAGAATAGCATAGGTTGCCAAGACAACACAGCAGTCATTGGTATCAACTGCAGTATACAAGCACATGTAATGTCTTTTCCAGTGAATTAAATGTTCACATTTAGGTAGCCAGGAATAGAGCAAAAAACTAGTGTTGTGATTGTGTCCATCATTTCTTCTCATTGATTGTTTGCATGTGTTGTTCTATATAATGCCATGTGTGTTTGATCCATCCACTTTTGTTGAACTCACAACCTTTTATCCAGTCTCACATAGTGATAGTGATGTTGGAACGTGTTCGACCTGCGACCTCCTGTGTTTAGCTGTCAGTAACAATACGTCATCGACAGTTGGTCTCTCTCTCTCTCTCTCTCTCTCTCTCTCTCTCTCTCTCTCTCTCTCTCTCTCTCTCTCTCTCTCTCTCTCTCTCTCTCTCTCTCTCTCTCTCTCTCTCTCTCTCTCTCTTTCTCACACGCTTGCATGTACGTGTGTGTGTACACACGTACACATGACACTATCATAAGAATGTGGGGTCTTTTGTGTTTGGGTTTTGTTTAGGTGCATACTTGAATTGTATAGGTTGAGTTAGTTAATTTACAGGTTGCAAGGAATGATTTCACCATATGATGCTCACTTAGACATGTTTGATCCTCTGTGATAACACTCTTGTCTGATGGTGGTTATAGACATTGACATGTGACAATGTATAGAATATATAGAGAGGTAGCAGCGTTGGTCGTTTGTTTTTATACAGTGGGATTTTGCTTATGAGACAACTACAGCTGGATAGGCCTCAAGTTTTAATCCAATATCTTCATGAAGGCTGTATATAATTTCTAAGCAGAGATATTCAATTTTAGTGGCAGTAACTTTAATCAAGAAATACACATGCAGGTGGCCAATTGAACAGAATGACTTGCGCCCCAGTAAAAATAGAGCTGACATTAGTATTAATTAACCTTTGCTTTACATTACTGTTAACTGTTTTGTTCTTTAAATGAACCCCCTAACAGCTATATGACATTGTAGTTGGTGCAGTGATGTAATCTAACAATGTATGCTGCGGAGAGCCTTCGCCATCATAAGAATAGAATAGGTTGCCAAGACAACACAGCAGTCATTGGTATCAACTGCAGTATACAAGCACATGTAATGTCTTTTCCAGTGAATTAAATGTTCACATTTAGGTAGCCAGGAATAGAGCAAAAAACTAGTGTTGTGATTGTGTCCATCATTTCTTCTCATTGATTGTTTGCATGTGTTGTTCTATATAATGCCATGTGTGTTTGATCCATCCACTTTTGTTGAACTCACAACCTTTTATCCAGTCTCACATAGTGATAGTGATGTTGGAACGTGTTCAACCTGCGACCTCCTGTGTTTAGCTGTCAGTAACAATACGTCATCGACAGTTGGTCTCTCTCTCTCTCTCTCTCTCTCTCTCTCTCTCTCTCTCTCTCTCTCTCTCTCTCTCTCTCTCTCTCTCTCTCTCTCTCTCTCTCTCTCTCTCTCTCTCTCTCTCTCTCTCTTTCTCACACGCTTGCATGTATGTGTGTGTGTACACATGACACTATCATAAGAATGTGGGGTCTTTTGTGTTTGGGTTTTGTTTAGGTGCATACTTGAATTGTATAGGTTGAGTTAGTTAATTTACAGGTTGCAAGGAATGATTTCACCATATGATGCTCACTTAGACATGTTTGATCCTCTGTGATAACAATCTTGTCTGATGGTGGCAATCCTAAACTTTAATGAATTCTTAACTTGTGAAAATGTAACTGCAGCCAGTGTAATGTATCATCCATTAACAGATTTCTCTGGCATGCCATCTGAGTTCTTCATGTCTGCTTTTATCATTTACGAGGAATGTCCAATAAGCATCCGGACTGGTGTAACCTCTAGATAACTGAGAGATTAATTGAAATTACTGAACTATTTTGTCACGCAGTCACCTGCCACTGCGACACATTTATCCCCATCGTGCTTACGAGCTTCTGTATTCTGGCAGCGTAAAATTAATTTTGCTGGGCTTTGAGCCATCGTCATTCATGGCAAACTTTTGACCTCCGAGATGTTGTTTCAGATCCCCAAGAAGGTGGCATTCACTCAGTCAAATCAGGATTTTAAGGCGGATATGGCAGATGAATGCAATTGGTCAATAATTGCCATAGTTTTTGCTGCTGTATGGGGTCTTGCGTTGATATGTTGAAAAATGACAACTTTGCTGGGCAGTCCTGTACGTTTATGGTCAATGATCTTCATGAAAAGGTTTACTTCACCACTGATGAGCGTGCTACAGTCTGTTCTCCAAACACGGCAGTCGACAATAAATTTCAGCGGCGGTAGAACCTTCATTTATTAAAAAATGTCGTACTGGTGTGAACTGGTCCTGTGTCATTTTGAAAGACAAAGCATGGGAAAACTGCTGATAATTGCCACCAAGTGTCATTGCTCACTTTGCAGTAGTTTAATGTAAATGACAGTTTTTTTTTACTAAACTTAATCTTCGTCTGTGGGTTATCCTGAGAGAGTCCAGATGCTTACTGGACAACCCTCATATTACTGGGATGTTTAGATCCTAAAGTATAGGTTGATCAATTTAATGTGACATTTTCAGCAATAAACATAGTATTATGTGATTCCTCTAGTTGTCTGAAGTGTTGAGATGATCAAATTAGCTATCTTTGGCCTCGTCTGAGGCCTGTATAAAGGGAAGCCTCAGCCATTGAGATGTTTGTTGATTCTCTGGTTTGCGGTCAACTATGCCTAATTCCTATGCTTTGCATGACTACTGGTCTCCAATTCCAGAACATCTTAACTTGGAAATGATCCACCTTGGTTGCTGTGATTGGGTGGCCATCTAATCTGTGGTATATTCCATGTGACGTCACAACTCTCCTTAGTTCCTTCATTTATCACGTAATCTGTTTGATTAGTATGGAGCATCCTCTTAATCGTTTCTTCCCTGTCCTGAAGCGACAGTCAGGACATTTCAAGTGCTGCTGCCCCTGTTTTGTTTTATTATTGTTGGGGATACCAATGCTGCTGAGTTGTCAACTGTTGGCAGAGGTTTCTATGCCAGCAAACCTGGTTTGGGTGCTGTACTCTGTATTTACATATTCTGCATTCGGTCTGCAGAAGTTTTAATTATAAACCTAGGCTAATGTGCACTCTTTTAAGCATTGATTTTACCATATGCTAACTTAGCTGTTTGATCTTGTGTGAAAACAACCTTGTCTTGTGGTGATTATAACCATTGTCATTGACAGTTTTGACAGTCATTGATAACTTGTAAATGTATGGATGTTATGTGAGTCTGTACCATCACATGTTTATTTTCAGCGGGGTTGGCCACCACACATGCGCCCATATGAGTTCATGTGTCCAAGGGGAGCCCCGCCTTATGCGTTCAGATTGCCACCACCACTTCAGATGGTATGTATGGCATGCTTTGTGTGTGTTGTGGTGTTTGTTAGGGACTGAGTAATGTGTCATTGCTTTCTTAAAAAAAATATAATTAAGCCACAATCACTGGCAAATAGAAATCTTTCTCTTCATTCCACTTATGGGTGTGGAAGATGGGGGTCAGTGTGTCCGACTTCAGAACTTCAGCATACATTAGTCTTAAGGTTTGCTTCTTCTTGACAGTTCCATTCAAGTTAATGGGCTCTTAATATTTTATATAACATATATAACACACACACACACACGGCAGATACAACTTTACACCATTTTTTTTTTATGGCCAGCCTCTTTTTCACAGAAGTCGGCATATTTTTTAACTTGTTTGTTCAGAAATCAAACTAAGATAATGTCTTTATTTGAAAATTAAGTATTTCCAGCCATCATGGTGGCTAGGTGTGCTATATGTGTCTACTCCTGCATAAGCAATATTTGGAAATAGTGTATGTATGTATAACATGTGATTTTAATTGCATGTACATGATAGAGATCTTCGTTTCAAATATGCCATGTGTGTAAGGGAAGGGAAAGAACAATCTGCAGTGATGCTAATAAACAAACACCAAATGATGGTCAATTGAAGTCTGAAATCATTCAGGATGACTACTTTCATCACCCACTTACTGATGGTGTTTTTAACTCACTTTTTTCTCTTGGGTAGTCATTACCTTAATTCTAGGTCACAATTATTTAAAGTAACACATCTCCAAAGCTAAAAAAAAATGTCACAGAATTGGTCAGTATATATATATAACCTGGGACAGATGGTAATTACACTGAGCCAAAGGTGAAGACAGTGCCATAGCAGAAACTGCCATTGGAGTGTGGTGTTCTTTGCCTTCATATATTCTAGGCCATGATACCTGAGGTGTGGTGGCATGTTCCCTTCATCATTGATCAGCTTAGTGTGACTAGCTACTGGGTGGAACTAATAGAACAGGGTGAAGGAATTTACTGTGCACAGTGGGTTCAGATAACTGATTTGTACTTTAGCGGCAATAAAAAAAAAAAGGTTTGCAAGTCTTTTGCAAAATGTTGCAATCAACCTCAGTATTTATAAGTGTGCTTCATAGGCTAGTATAAACACTCTTTTAGAGAGAGGGAGAATATTCTTTTCAGCTAGTGGTAGAAGAGGTGTGACACTAGTTGTTTTCCTTCAGGACTGCCAGTAATTAAGGAGATATACTTTACAGAATTTGCGGAAGCCTTGTGTGGGAGCAAACACCAGATGATGGTCATTGTAAAGTCTGAAATCATTCAGGATGACTACTTTCATCACCCACTTACTGATGGTGTCTATTAAAAATAAATGCCTCGTAGCTAAAGCAGAGCATAACACAACTAATATGAAACATGCGAACGTATCTTTTCTTGATCGGTGTCCTGGTTTGGTCACGGCTAGAGAAATAGTGTTGGATATAGCTGTCTGGCTAGATGGCTGAATAGTAATTTGTTGCATGACAAGCTGGTAAATATATCTTAGTATAAATCATGTTAGTTTGGAAAGTCGTATTGCATTACAGGGTCACAAATATCTGATGAACCTTTATATGGTTTTTAACCATCTTATAAATGTCTAATAATGGGATAGGCTAGGCTGGGAAATCATGTCTTGGTCATACATGTCTTGAATGCTTGTATGGATCAGTTGCGTCTCGGAGTACATGTCCTTCATTGGTTGTAACTGTTTTTAAAGAAAGTCATGATTGAGGCTATTGACTGCCTATGAAGATGTGTCTAGACTGTCTTGAGAAATGTTTTTATATAGGTTATAACTGTATGGGTCGACATGTCTTGTTAACAAGGTTCTTGTTTCATCAAAGCCTGGTAGGTTCATTGTTTCGGCTATTTGGTAACAAACACCAGATGATGGTCATTGTAAAGTCTGAAATCATTCAGGATGACTACTTTCATCACCCACTTACTGATGGTGTTCTCTTGTTTACATTTCATACCTTATAGTTAAAGAAGTGCAATATAAATTACTTTATTTATGCTGACTTCTTTGTAAAATTTGAACTTGAGTTTACTAGTCAGACATGTGGTATGTCTACGTGTGAAGTTTCACGTCAGTTTATATATGTCAAAAACGTGTTTTGATGTGAGAAATAACTCACACTTAGCTGAATATTTTGTCTGGCTTCATAGTTTTTTTTGGGAAACATAGAATTAATAACTGCCTGGAAAGGCAGTCTGTGGGCTGATTACCAGAGAGAGGGAGAGTACTTATACTTAATGATGGTTTTGACAATGTCTGAAATCATTCAGGATGACTACTTTCATCACCCACTTACTGATGGTGTTTTCTTGTTCATAGTAAATACCTCACAGCTAAGGCAGAGTATAATACATGTAATATGAAACATGTGAACACAATTCCTCTTGATCCATGTCCTGGTTTGGGTTACAACTAGAGAAATGTGTATTGATGTAATGCGACAAATAACTGTCCAGCCATCTAGCGAGGCTGTCTGGCTGGATAGTTATTAGTTACATAACAAGCTGATGCATATATCTTGGTTTAAATCATGTTAGTGTGAACAATCATATTGCATTATAGGGTCACAAATATCTGATAAGATGGACCTTTATATGGACTTTAACCATCATGTAAATGTCTCTTAATGGAACAAGCCAGGCTGGGAAATCATATCTTGATCATAGCTTTCTGGAAGGTTATATGTTGATATGGGTTACAGGTGCCTGGGAGCACAAGTCCTTGGTTGGCCGTAACTGTCTCTGAAGAAAGTCATGATTTAGGCCATTGATTGTCTGAGATGTGTAGAGTTCATCACTGGCTTGAATCTTTTGGAAATGTTATAGAAGTCCGTGTAGACATGTCTTGTTGCCACCAAAAACTGGTAGGTTAATTGTTTCAGCTTTGAAAAATTTATGGCGTAGTTGGTAGCAAACACCAGATGATGGTTATTGTAAAGTCTGAAATAATTCAGGATGACTACTTTCATCACCCACTTACTGATGGTGTTCTCTTGTTGACAGTTGATTCCTTATCCAAGTTAAAAATACTTTGCCTATGTTGACTTCATTCTAAAATGTTACCTTGTGTTGACTATGACTAGTTAGACAGGTGGAATGTCTCAATGTGAAGTTGAGCTGTATTGAAAAATATCATTTTATATACCTCAAAAACTAGTCAGACATGTGGTATGTCTACGTGTGAAGTTTCACGTCAGTTTTATATGTCAAAAACATAGTAGTGTTTTGATGTGAGAAATGACTCACACATAGCTGAATATTTTGTCTGGCCTCATTTTGATGTGAGAAATGGCTGACAAATATTTGCATATTAGTTTGGCCTCATAGTTGTCTTGGGAAACATAGCATTAATAACTTTCTGGGAAAGCAGTCATAGAGTGCTGATCTTTTTATCTGTTTTGCACTCGCACACAAATAAGAGTACTTATTTCATTCAGCTTTGCTAAATTGATGCAGTCTTGTATGGTAAGAAACACCAAATGATGGTTTTGACAATGTCTGAAATCATTCAGGATGACTACTTTCATCACCCACTTACTGATGGTGTCTTCTTGTTCACAGTAAATGCCTCATAGCTAAAACAGTATAACACAATTAATAGAAACATGTGAACATATCTTCTCTTGATCCATGTCCTGGTTTGGTCACGGCTAGAGAAATATGTATTTATGTTGAGCTGTCTAGTAATTGGGATAGAGGCTGGATAGTAATTTGTTGCACGACAAGCTGGTAAATATGTCTATAAATCATGTTAGTTTGGAAAGTCATATTGCATTACAGGGTCACAAATATCTGATGAGATGAGCCTTTATATGCTTTTTAACCATCTTATAAATGTCTCATAATGGGATAGGCTAGGCTGGGAAATCATGTCTTGACCATACCTGTCTCGAATGCTTGTATGGGTCAGTTGTGTCTTGGAGTACATGTCCTTCATTGGTTGTAACTGTCTTTAAAAACAGTCATGATTGAGACCATTGACTGCCTGTGAAGATGTGTCTAGACTGTCTTGAGAAATGTTTTTATATAGGTTATAACTGTATGGGTCGACATGTCTTGTTAACAAGGTTCTTGTTTCATCAAAGCCTGGTAGGTTCATTGTTTCGGCTATTTGGTAACAAACACCAGATGATGGTCATTGTAAAGTCTGAAATCATTCAGGATGACTACTTTCATCACCCACTTACTGATGGTGTTCTCTTGTTTACAGTTCATACGTTATAGTGATCTTGAGTTTACTAGTCACTCAGGTAGTATGTCTACGTGTGAAGTTTCACGTCAGTTTATATATGACAAAAACGTAGTAGTGTTTTGATGTGAGAAATGACTGACACATAGCTGAATATTTTGTCTGGCCTCATAGTTTTTTATTTGAGAAACATAGAATTAATAACTGCCTGGGAAGGCAGTCTGAGGGCTGATTATCAGAGAGAGGGAGAGTAATTATTTCAGCTTGATAAATTGATGCCATCTTGTATGGTAAGAAGCACCAAATGATGGTTTTGCCAATGTCTGAAATCATTCAGGATGACTACTTTCATCACCCACTTACTGATGGTGTTCTCTTGTTCATAGTAAATACCTCACAGCTAAGGCAGAGTATAACACAAGTAATATGAAACTTGTGAACACAATTCCTCTTGATCCATGTCCTGGTTTGGGTTACAACTAGAGAAATGTGTATTGATGTAATGCAACAAATAACTGTCCAGCTATCCAGCGAGGCTGTCTGCATAACAAGCTGATGGAAACGTCTTGGTATAAATCGTGCTAGTGTGGACAATCATATTGCATTACAGAGTCACAAATATCTGATGAGATGGACCTTTATATGGGTTTTAACCATGTTATAAATGTCTCTTATTGGAACAGGCCAGGCTGGGAAATCGTATCTTGGTCATAACTGTCTGGAAGGTTATAAGTTGATATTTGTTATAGGTGCCTGGGAGTACATGTCCACGGTTGGTTATAACTGTCCCTGAAGAAAGTCATGATTTGGGCCATTGATTAGTTTAGTTTAGTAGGTTAGTTTAATTATTGATTGCCTGAGATAGGTAAAGGTCGTAACTGGTATAAGTACTTTGCATGTGTTATAGATGTCCGTGTAGACATTTCCTGTTGCCACTGGTAGGTTGATTGTTTCAGCTTTGAAATATTGATGAAGTCGTGTGTGGTTGGTAGAAAACACCATATGATGGTTATTGTACAGTCTGAAATCATTCAGGATGACTACTTTCATCACCCACTTACTGATGGTGTTCTCTTGATTACAGTTGATGCCTTATAGTTAAAAATACTTTGCTTATGCTGACGTCATTCTAAAATGTTACCTTGTGTTGACTAGTTAGACAGGTTGAATGTCTCATGTTGCAGAGAGGCTGAATGTCTCATTGTGCAGAAAGGTTGAATGTCTAATTGTGCAGAAAGGTTGAATGTCTCATTGTGCATTGAGCTGTATTGAGAAATATCATTTTGTATACCTCAAAAACTTGATATTTTGATTTGAGAAATTACTGACATATATCTGAATATTGGTCTGGCCTCATATGTGTCTTGGGAAACATAGCATAAATAACTGTCTGGGAAAGCACACAAAAGAAAGAGTACTTATTTCACTCAGCTTTGATAAATTAATGCTGTATTATATGGTAAGAGGACGGCTGGCCGAGAGGCTAGAACGCCAGACTCTCATTCGGGAGGCCCGGGTTCGATCCCTCGGTAAGGTGTCGGATTTTTTTCTGTCGGGGGCAAAAAGAAAATCCTAACCTGCACAGTTCGCGGCGACTGCACTAGCCAGGCGGCCTTTATTCCTCAGGCTCAAAGACCCCTCTGCCATACACCGCAAAGTATTATATTGGCAGTAAATGACAGTTTATATGGTAAGAAACACCAAATGATGGTTTTGACAATGTCTGAAATCATTCAGGATGACTACTTCATCACCCACTTACTGATGGTGTCTTCTTCTTTACAGTAATTTCGTCTTAGCTAAAGTAGAGATAACACAAGTAATATGAAACATGTGAACATATCTTCTCTTGATCCATGTCCTGGTTTGGTGTTACAATGTATAGATGTTATGCAACAAATAACTGTCCAGCATTCTAGCCAGACTGTCTGGCTGGATAGTTATTACTTGTATAACAAGCTGATGGAAACGTCTTGGTATAAATCATGTTAGTGTGGACAATCATATTGCATTACAGAGTCACAAATATCTGATGAGATGGACCTTTATATGGGTTTTAACCATGTTATAAATGTCTCTTATTGGAACAGGCCAGGCTGGGAAATCATATCTTGGTCATAACTGTCTGGAAGGTTATATGTTGATATGTGTTATAGGTGCCTGGGAGTACATCTCCACGGTTGGTTATAACTGTCCCTGAAGAAAGTCATGATTTGGGCCATTGATTAGTTTAGTTTAGTAGGTTAGTTTAATTATTGATTGCCTGAGATAGGTAAAGGTCGTAACTGGTATAAGTACTTTGCATGTGTTATAGATGTCCGTGTAGACATTTCCTGTTGCCACTGGTAGGTTGATTGTTTCAGCTTTGAAATATTGATGAAGTCGTGTGTGGTTGGTAGAAAACACCATATGATGGTTATTGTACAGTCTGAAATCATTCAGGATGACTACTTTCATCACCCACTTACTGATGGTGTTCTCTTGATTACATTTGATGCCTTATAGTTAAAAATACTTTGCTTATGCTGACGTCATTCTAAAATGTTACCTTGTGTTGACTAGTTAGACAGGTTGACTGTCTCATTGTGCAGAAAGGTAGAACGTCTTATTGTGCAGAAATTCTGAATGTCTCGTTGTGTTTTTGAGCTATATTCCCATTCTGATTTGTAGGGGTAAAAAAAGAAACTATCCACCTCATTCAACCAGTCTCACTCAGGCTTTGGTTATAGTTGTGGTGGTTAATAGTGCTGTTGAAATTGTTGTGGTCTTTTGAGCATTGGACGTCTTCTGTTACTGCATGTCTGGCCGAATTCTTCTTTTTTGCCATCCTTGTTGCTTCTGCCGTTGAGCTGTATTCAGAAATATCATTTTATATACCTCAAAAACTGTGTTTTGATGTGAGAAATGACTGGCAGATAAACTGAATATTGGTCTGGCCTCATAGTTGTCTTGGGAAACTTAGCATAAATAACTGTCTGGGAAAGTAGTCAGAGTGCTGATCTTTTTTTTTTTTTTTTTGCATGCACACACATTAGAAAGAGTACTTATTTAATTCAGCTTTGGTAAATTGATGCTGTCTTGTATGGTAAGAAACACCAAATGATGGTTTTGACAATGTCTGAAATCATTCAGGATGACTACTTTCATCACCCACTTACTGATGGTGTCTTCTTGTTTAAAGTAAATACCTCATAGCTAAAACAGCATAACACAAGTGATATGAAACATATGAATGTATCTCCTTGATCCATGTTCTGGTTTGGTCATGGCTAGAGACTTGTCTATTTATGTAGGTTATAGACGGCTGGATAGTGAAATATGTTTTGGTATACATCATGTTATTTTGGAAAATCTGCATTATAGGGTCACAAATACCTGATAGAGGGACCTTTGTGTGGGTTTTAACCATGTTATAAATGTCTCTTAATGGAACAAGCTAGACTGGGAAATCATGTCTTGGTCATAACTGTCTCGAATGCTTGTATGGGTCATGGGTGTCTGAGAGTACATATCGTTGATTAGTTGTAACTGTATTTAAAGACATTCATGATTGAGACCATTTACTGCCTGTGAAGATGTGTCTAGACTGTCTTGAGAAATGTTTTTATATAGGTTATAACAGTGGGTTGACATGTCTTGCTACCAGATCTTGTTGCACTAAAGACTGGAAGGGAAGATTCATTGTTTCGGCTTTGAGAAATTGAGGAAGTCTTGTGTGGTTGCAAACACCAGATGATGGTTATTATAAAGTCTGAAATCATTCAGGATGACTACTTTCATCACCCACTTACTGATGGTGTCTTCTTGTCTACAGTAATTGCCTCTTAGCTAAAGTAGAGTATAAAACAAGTGAACATATCTTCTCTTGATCCATGTCCTGGTTTGGTGTTACAACTAGAGAAATGTGTATTGATGTTATGCAACACATAAATATCCAGCCTTCTAGCCAGACTGTCTGGCTGGTTATTAGTTGCGTAACAAGCTGATGGATATGTCTTAGTATAAATCATGTTAGTCTGGACAATCATATTGCATTACAGTCACAAATAGAAACACCAAATGATGGTTTTCACAAATTCTGAAATTATTCATGACGACTACATTCATCATCCACTTACTGACGATGTTCTGTTGATAATCTATAATTAAAGAAGAATGTAAGTCTGGTTTATACTTGACAGGAGACATGTATACATGAAAAGTAAAGCTGTATTATGAAACATCACTTTATTTTGCTCAACACTGCTTGAGAAGTGTCTTGATGTGAGTGGCTGATTGCGCTAGAAGCTGGTAGATACTGCTTTAGCTTTTAGCAATTGATGACACAGATGGTAAACACCAGATGATGGTTATTGTAAAATTTGAAATCATCCAGGACGATTGTTTTCATCACCCACTTATTGATGATGTTTTCATGAGTATAGCTCACACCTTATATAATAAATTTATAAAATACTTTGCTGTGGTGACTTGTTAGTAGATAGAATGTTAGCTTGTGTTGACAAGTTAGACAGGAGAAATGTCTACATGTGAAGTTTAGCTGAATTGAGAAACATGCTGACTACTTTTTTAAGATACTGGTGACATGTTTCAATATCTGCCTTAGTTGCCTTGGAAAGAGTATAACTGTCTGGAAGGCAGTCTAATAACTGATCATTACACACACAAACATGTGGTACTTGTTTCCACTTGAGAAATTGAAGTTGTGTGTGGTAGCAGACACCAGATGATGGTCATTGTAAAGTCTGAAATCAATCAGGATGACTACTTTCATCACCCACTTACTGATGGTGTTCTCATAGCTACAGAAGATTATAAAACAGTACTTTATGATAACTAGTAAATTGTTTATCCCCAACTGTCTAGATAAAAATGATATGAAACATGGGCCCTTATGGTGAAGGAAGTTTTTTAAAATATTACTTTACTGTTGTGACATTCTTAATTGACTATTAGCTTGTGTTTACTAGTTAGACAGGAAACTTGTCTACATGTGAGGTTTACCTGTATTGAGAAACATGTTTGTAGTTACTGGAAGTCTAGAGTACTGACCATTTTAAAGCAAACACAAACAAAGGTACTTAGTTTAGCTGTATTAAGAAACATGTTTGTAGATCCTGAAGGTCTGCAAATACAAGCCAAGAACTGACCATTTTTTGCATGCACACACACACAAATGGTACTTGCTTTAAACAATTGAAATCTTGTGTGGCAGTAAACCAAATGATAGCTATCATTCCCAAATTATGTGCAGCTGACATCGACCTGGATGTGTCAGTGTTGTGAAACTGCTGTTACTAACCCTAAGCCAGGTACTTGTAGATTACTAAAGCTGGTAGGTTGATTGTTTAAGCTTTGAGTAGCTGTGTTAGCAAACACCAGATGATGGATGTTGTAATGTCTGAAATCAATCAGGATGACTACTTTCATCACCCACTTACTGATGGTGTTCTCTTATTTACAAATTTTGGCACGGCCAAAGAGATAAAAGTACTGAAGCTCTTAAACTTCCTGCATGCTGATGACAAGGTGGCGAGTCCGTTTTCAACAATTGCTATTGTCACTTTAACATTGACTTCTTGTTCAGAAAGCAATGGCAAACTACTGAATGTGAAATCGCCTTGAAAATCAGCTTGGGGTGGGGGGTTCATCGCCACGATAGAGGGCATGCAATTGTAAGCACTTGCTGTCTTCATTATTACATTGAACATAGTAGACAGGTTTTATTTGTTTAAACGGTTTGCTTTCAGCGTGGGTACGGTCCATCTCCACCGCCGCCGCCGCCACCTCCAACAACAAGCCCCAGTTCTGTGCCTCCCCGCAAGGGGGTTGAAGATGATGATGAGGTGTGGCGACTGAAGCGGAGGATGAATGAAGGAGAAATCAACAGTGCTGTTGAGAGGGCGAGACTGCGGCGTGAGGAAAGCGAGAAGAGGAAGGAATCTGAGCAGAAGGCAGCTGCAGCGGAGAAACTGCGACAGTTGGATGAGCGCACCAGAAAGAAAAGCGATGTAAGAATGTTTTCCAGTCTGTTAAGATCACTTACAATCATTAACTTATTCTGTCCTAGAAGACCATAGCAGCTGACAATAAATTAACAAGCCAAAAAGACTTTCTCTCTCTCTCTCTCTCTCTCTCTCTCTCTCTCTCTCTCTCTCTCTCTCTCTCTCTCTCTCTCTCTCTCTCTCTCTCTCTCTCTCTCTCTCTCTCTCTCTCTCTCTCTCTCTCTCTCTCTCTCTCTCTCTCTCTCTCTCTCTCTCTCTCTCTCTCTCTCTCTCTCTCTCTCTCTCTCTCTCTCTCTCTCTCTCTCTCCTCTCTCTCTCTCTCTCTCTCTCTCTCTCTCTCTCTCTCTCTCTCTCTCTCTCTCTCTCTCTCTCTCTCTCTCTCTCCTCTCTCTCTCTCTCTCTCTCTCTCTCTCTCTCTCTCTCTCTCTCTCTCTCTCTCTCTCTCTCTCTCTCTCTCTCTCTCTCTCTCTCTCTCTCTCTCTCTCTCTCTCTCTCTCTCTCTCTCTCTCTCTCTCTCTCTCTCTCTCTCTCTCTCTCTCTCTCTCTCTCTCTCTCTCTCTCTCTCTCTCTCTCTCTCTCTCTCTCTCTCTCTCTCTCTCTCTCTCTCTCTCTCTCTCTCTCTCTCTCTCTCTCTCTCTCTCTCTCTCTCTCTCTCTCTCTCTCTCTCTCTCTCTCTCTCTCTCTCTCTCTCTCTCTCTCTCTCTCTCTCTCTCTCTCTCTCTCTCTCTCTCTCTCTCTCTCTCTCTCTCTCTCTTTCTTTCTTTCTTTTTTTTCTCCTCCCAGTGCACACATACACACACTGGTAAGATGTCTTAAGTGTGCTCTGACCAAATATAAAGACGTATGATCGCTATGATACATTGATTGGTGCATGTTGAGAATATCACACACATTACTCTGGACAGAACGAGCTAATACAGTTGACAGAAAAGTTGGGGCTAGGGATATATTGAAGAGAGAAAAAGGATGGCATAATGAGCAAATAGACAAAAGAGAGTGAGATGGTGTATTTGTAAACTGAGGACACAGTCACGGCATAGACAGTGTCTCTTTTAAAGGTAACAGTAAAGGTACATTTGAACTGTCTTTACATTTACAAAATTGATATGATGTAAGCACATACATGTAAGCACATGATGTAAGCATGCACACATGTCTGTCTGTCCACCCGTCCGTCCATTCACCCATCTGCACAGTGTATGTATATATTTATGTTACCTGTATGGATGATAGTGCATAACCTTGCCAACAGAAAATTGCATGTAATGTTTTGTTTGGTCAGGCAAAGGAGAGTGATGCAGAAGGCAGAGACAGCAGGGACACGAGTGAGTCCAGTGATCGAGATACAAGAGAACCTCTACAGATAAGCAAGCCACTTAACAACAGTACATACTCTAATCAGGTGACAATTTCTCTATTTTTCTGCCATATCCTAATTTGTTCTTTACACGAATATGTGTTAGAAAAGGGAGGAAGAAAGAATAGGAATGGCCAAAGTAACAATCAAGGTGAAATAGCTGCACAGGACTAACCAAGCTACAAATTAACATGAGTGATCAGTTCTTAATGTAAGTACCTAAGGGAACCTGTTACATGCCTGAAGGCATATTGGGCACTTCAAGCCAGGCTCCCAAGTTTTTATAGACCAACCACGACTCGGGTGTGTGTGCGTGTGCAGTCAATATCACCTTAGCAGCCTGTACTTCAATGTTAATAAACCATTGATTATTACAATGGGAAATAGGGACAGTGAATAGGAACAATGTGTGAGGACAACATTGAAACTTTCAAAATGTTATTAGACAAATAGGAGAGGATATGGGGTGAGGGGGTGGGGCCTGGGTTTGAAGAAAATGTTACTTAACGAGATTAGGGTCTCGGTTTACAGTACTTTGACCAGACAAAGAGACAGCTCACTGTTAAACGATGTGTTGGAGGGAAAGTGCTAGAGGGAAACATTATATGTGGGTGGACAACAAGAGATACTCTGTAAGAAGCCTGTATAAGTGCATTATGGAGAAGTAGGCTGAAGGTGTTGGACCCTCTTTGTGGTCATCATTTAGTATTGAGATGGCACTTGATGATGAGTTGAAGATGGGTAACTGTTGTCTTCTTTCTGTACTCTCTGGCTTTTATGTAAGGTTAGGTGAACTGCCTTGTTTGGATGACGTTGCTGTTTTGACAAGAGCTTCATAGCTCTCACAGACAGGGAGGTTAAAGCATTTACATATGTTCTGTAGTCTTGTACAGTATTTTTTTTATTTTATTTTATAGTTGATGTCTTGAAAGCTACTCACAAAGAGAACTTGTACTCACATCATAAGACAGTCCACATTCTTTGGGCATGTCATGAGAAGGGGAAAGCTGGAGTCTGTTGTGACAGCAACTAAGTTGACTGTAAGAGAGGCAGGGGAGACTTTAAGTGATAAGATGCTGGACCCCCGAGAAGGTTAACCCGGTCAACAAATGCCCACAAAAGTCTGATGTGTTGGCCTAATGGCATCATGTCATGAAATAATATTCATATCAGTTATGATTGGCAATACACGAGACAAGGGTGTGGACAGACATGATAACCGTCACGCAACGTGGATTGTAAGATAAAGATTGGTAATAGCTTTCTTCTTTCTCTGGACACTCTTTCTTATAAGTACCATGTAATGGACTAGTTTGGTTGCAGTTTTACAGCTACGTCTATCTACTGGGGTTTATTGTTTTTGAATACATGTAATGTGAGCTGGTCATTATCTTATTGAGGGAAGCCACCTGCTTAAGGTTATGAACAGGCTCATGTTTGGACTTTGTCATTCAGTCCACGGGTGCAGTGTCCCTGGGGACATCACATGAGTTGTGGAGTTTGTCCTTTGGGTGATGCTCTCAATGGGCAGCTTGCTGTTCCGCAGAGAGAGAGATAATTGGTGGATTAAAATCGGGTCCAATGAAGTCCTTCCTCTCTATTTCAGTTTTTCATATGTATTATAAGGGAATGTTTCTTTTTGAAAACAGTCTGTTCTTGTTTGGAAAGAATGCATAAGTAATTTTGTGATTGCTGTCGTTTTCACAGAATGACCAAGCAGACATGAGAGGCTATCCTCGGAATGTGCCTCCACGTTTTCAAAAACTGCAAGAACCACAAATGGGACAAGATCAGCACCAGAAGCAGCCACCTAGCCCTGGCAATGGTGGGCCCTCTGGTCATCCACCAGGACCTCCAATGTCACGTGGGTTCAGGTCAGGCCAAGGTCCCCCTCCCCCACACTTTGGACAGTATGACCCAAGGATGTGGGCAGGGATGCCACCACATTTCCACATGGACCCACGATATGGCCCTCGGCCACCTCTGGACATGCAAGGTATGTATATTCCATAGTAGGTGTTCATATGCCAGTATAACCACAGTTTGGCTTCTGACTGATAGGCAGTTCTTCAGTAAAGCTTTGAGACAGACAGACAGAATAAATAAGACAGTTAAGGACTTTACAAGTCCTCTACAAGTTTTGGAGGACAAAGTTGAAGATGCCAGGAATACAGCAGAGAGACTTTTCAACCATCATATAGAGTGTTTTCTGCTTGTACATTTTACATCTAATAACAGCCATTAGTGTTGACAGTTATGTCTCTAGTTGGGAGTTCTGCATTCTCTCTATTTAGCCACCCTCTCTTGTGTGTGTCTTTTCTTATGTACAACCTTGGAACGGTGAATAAAGTACGTTATGTACAGTAGCATTACAGCTGTCATGTATGTCAATCATTTGAAGTGGTTTGAAAAGTAACTGGTTCATATCTAGATAAAGTTTACAAATAAAAACCAGATCTTTGGGTAGGAGATTAGTTATAGGTCTTAGTGAAACATAGAAATGTCTACGGTCCTTCTCCAGTTGGAAATGTAGAAAAAAACAAGAACAAGAAAGGGCCATGTAGGTTTCTGCTTTACAAAATGTTGGGTATTAGATGCCTACCCATAATGTGTTTGTAATATGTGTGTGTAGTCAATCTAAAAATGGCGTTGGCTGAAAGGCATAATTACTGCAGTATTGCTGTAAAAGCAGTGCAAGTCTCTTTCAGGAAGAAGGAAGCAGTAGTGTCATTCAGGCATCTTGTACATGTGACCACCCCATCATGAGTGAACCGCATGAGGGTTAATGTGCTCAGTGTTACACTGACTGCCTTGACTTGGTCTCAGATATGCCTCTAGGATCCATTTCCAGAAGCTGGATAGACCCACCTCCTAAACCAGTGGTTCTAAACCAGTGGGGAATTCCCCTCGGGAGAATTGGGGGGGGGGGGGGGGGGGGGGGGGGGATTAAGATTATTTCAAGATCTCGTTAATACAAGAACATATAACTTTGTATTGTTTTTGCTTCCATTCTTTACGGTTCTGTACTTCTCGCCCTTCTGAAATTTGTTTTATAACGTAAGTAGACGTCTAGACTTGTTCTAGTATGTGTTATTAAATTTAGCTTCCATTTTTACGTCTACTGTGGAGGGGGGATTTATAGGAGGAGGGAGGGGGAATGACATTCTGAACATATGGTAAAGGGGTGCATTGGCCAAAAAAGATTGAGAACCACTGCCCTAGACAGTTCTAATGATAAGTTGTCGTGTGTACAACCCCTAGGGCTGTTGTTGTTCTAGGCATAATGTAGCAACTATCCTGCAGTGATATCTCTTTGCTGTCTTGTGTAGTACCTTCAGTTGTTGCTCAGACACTGGTCCTGTTGCCAACTTCAGCAGAGGCAGGATGATTTCTGTCTAACCAGTCTCATACAAATGGGTACAGGATACTGGACATAATGTTTTGGCAATATCTCGGATGTAAAGTTGTCAGTGCCTAAAACGGTGGTCGACATGGCCGAATGGATAAGATCGCTTGCTATTAAACTTCCGGGGTATACTGATGCTGAAGTGGCAGTTTCATCCGCTACATCAGATGGTTGGAATGTTCACTTCTTGTCCGTGACTTGGAAGCGTACATTACTAGTACATCTAAAGTCTGTGTGGGTTTACTTGATGGTGAGGCCCACTGGTACAATACATTGTGTTGGCATGTGAGCACACTTTCTTTGCACATAAGTGCTGCGTCTTTTCCCAAGGATCACACAAGGATAATCTGTGCACAAAACTCTGTGGCACCAGTGAAGATCCATGTGTCAGAATCAACATAACATAAATATTTTGTGGGGTTTTAAAAAACAACCGTTGTTGCAAGTCCTTTACAAGATGTCACAATCAACCCCAGCATTGTTTGGCTGCTTGTGATTTATTAGGCAAGTTCAGTTAGTTGCCATTGCTCTCTGAACGGCCGATGCTTATAACATTGTTGTCTGTTTCCTGAAGATGAAATCAAAGCTCATGCGGGACTGCAAAATGTGTTCACGACTCCATAGCCACAGACGGTGAAAATGCGTTCACGACTCCTGTGGCTTTTGTGGGTGTGTTATCTCATTTGAGGCTTAGCCTAGGCAGCAACCTACTTGTCTTGATCCTATTGATTTTTAGATCTTTAATCATGTTTTCTTCACTCTTATCTGTAAATACATGACATCTCATCAGAAGAATACCATACTTTTTGTGTGGTAATTGCACCCATTATAAATCCATTTTGCACTTAGTGCGACCTGTATGTGCGACATTATTTAACTTAAGGCAGCAGTTAAGTTATTATTCATGTCATAATCCAGTGTATGGGCCTCCTGTGCCGAGAAGACACAACGATGGCCATGGGTCGGGAGGAAGTGATGGACAAGATTCAGAACCTAGACATGTAGAGCCTTATGACAGGCTTGACCCTCGTTCTGCATGGATGGAGAGGGGGTATCCTCCACACTCAGGTAAGTGGTATAGTTTTCTTCTTCATTTTACAGGTAAAAGCTTCGCGTGGGCTGAATTTTTTTATTTTATTACCTTCACTGTATAGTATGGGTGTTATATATCTTGTCAATGTTTTATACCGATGTTTTCCATAACCATGTCCAGCATGTTCTTTCTAGGTCTTTCCCTTCTCTCTTCCCTCCATCTTCTGTATTTCATCACCCTGTGGTGTGTAGGCTCTCAACGAACTCTAGCTAAGTCCATTGTAGACTTTTGTATGATTGGTTGGATTATGCAGCTCAAGTTGTCTCCGTGACGAGGAAGTCAGCCTCACATCAACACTCCTTAGTCACCTCTTAGACAGTGGTAGAGTGTTACTTTCCTTTTGCTTCCCTAGTGGGGCCCAGGAAGCATATATCTTGTAATCCTGGGTATATTGTGTCGCTTGTTACATTCACAGCCTTCTCTCTCCAGCATATGGTTAATAGTTTCCAATGCAGATGTTTCTCCATGTCACTATTGAAGCATCTGGCATATTTTTCTGTCTTCCACCTTCTGCCTTTCTCTTCAGCTTTCCTCTTGTGTTATTCAGGTTGCCCTCCACTAAGCCCTGACAATGTGGATGAAGACATACCCAGAAATACAGATTATAATATGCCTAGAGAATGTTCATGATACAATCAGTACACCTGGAATGATGTGTCCAGAGAATGTTCATACTAGACATGATGTGTCCAGAGAATGTTCATGATACGTTCATTAAATCTGGACTGATGCGTCTAGAGAATATTCATGATCATCATCAGCATCAAGTGCCAATGCCGGCTAGTGTTCATGAATTTCCACAGATCTCGGTCTTTGATTTTCTGGATCAACTCTGCTGATGATATTCCTCCATGCCACTGTCTTAATCCATCCAGCATCATTTCTGTTGGTCTGCATGATACTCTCAGTACATCTGGAATATGATGAGTCCAGAGAATGTTCATGATATGTTCAGTAAAACTGGACTATATGTGTCCATAGAATGTCTGGACTGTGATGTGTCCAGAGAATGTTCATAATGACATGCCCTGAGAATGTCCATAGAATGTCTGGACTGTGATGTGTCCAGAGAATGTTCATAATGACATGCCCTGAGAATGTTCATATGTTCAGTAAAACTGGACTATAGGTGTCCATAAAATGTCTGGACTATGATGTGTCCAGAGAATGTTCATAATGACATGCCCTGAGAATGTTCATGATATGTTCAGTAAAACTGGACTATATGTGTCCATAGAATGTCTGGACTATGATGTGTCCAGAGAATGTTCATAATGACATGCCCTGAGAATGTTCATGATATGTTCAGTAAAACTGGACTATATGTGTCCATAGAATGTCTGGACTGTGATGTGCCCAGAGAATGTTCATAATGACATGCCCTGAGAATGTTCATGATATGTTCAGTAAAACTGGACTATATGTGTCCATAGAATGTCTGGACTATGATGTGCCCAGAGAATGTTCATAATGACCGGATCAAATTTTTGAAATCCGGCCGGAACCGGATTTGGCCGGATTTATGAAGTGAGATCCGGCCGGAGCCGGATTTACAAATAAAAAAATAAAAATAAAATAACGTACTACATCACTTGACTTAGAATAACAGTGCTGGAAACTAATGTGATGTGGTGTAAACAGAGCAAACGAGAAGTCATGGCTGTAGCTTCTTGAAATCCCACTTTATTAGTTCATTATAGTTGACATTATCAAATATAAACTGACTCTCGATCTAGATGTTGACATCACGTCTTGCCGGCAAAAGCTATAGTTGGTAACTAACTTGTTCTCTACCCTCACGTCACAGCGTGACATTCCCTAGTTAGTCCCAGCGGGGGTGCTCACCCGTGCATTGTTGAATACTAGACCCTTTCCCTTGCACACCCCTCCAGATCCCCTATCAGAGAGACTCTGTTATATTAGGTGAGTGGAGTCACTCGACTGTTCATTACTGCAGTTCATTACTATAGACATGACAATGATGACATATACTCATATTAAATCATTTAAATGTAAAATAATTACATTTACATTAGAATAAGTAATTAAGTAATATTAAATTCCATAAGTTCAAAATGAAACATAATACATAAGCACATAATGTTAATTTAGTAATTTTAATTTTTAGTTTTCAGTATCAGTTTTTAGTTTTCACATTGTTTTCAGTTGGCAAATTGGCAGCTCAGTTACAACTCACAACAGTATATTGAACAGATTGAATTTATTGAAATACATTCATTCAGTAATTTCACTATTTCAGTCAGTCAGTCTTCATTATGGCTGTGAAGATAAATTCTCAGATTCAAGAAGGGACGAGTTCTATTTCAGGAAAATCGTCTCCGCATTTTGTGGTAAAAGGCTACTACGGTGGTCAGTGATAATGTCTCCTGCAGTACTGAACAGCCTTTCCGATGGCACACTTGTAGGTGGTGGTGCAAGAAATGCCTGCGCCAGTCTAGCCATACTTGGAAATCTTTGCCACCATGAAACTGGATCTGACTGTCGAGTTTGAAGTGGCTCTGACAGGTACTGTGTCACCTCAGTGTTAATGCTGTTGCCTTCGGCACTTGCAGAACGATCTGTGGTGGGATTTTCCTCGACAATTGTGTCAAAACAGCTCCATAGGCTGGACTCGTACTGTGTGGAAGTGCTCACAGAAGTCAAAACACTAGGACTACTACTACTACTACTACTACTAGTAGCTGATGGATCCTGTGGACTGACTGTGTTTGCTGAATCAATAATGGAGTTAGCTGCTAACAGCAGATGGGCTCGTGCATCACTTCTACCACGTTCGGAGAAGAAGCACAGCTTGAATCGAGGATCCAGTAGTGTCGCACAGGTGTAAATACTGTTGGATTCAATGTCCGCAAATCTGCTGCTAACAGCTTCAAGCAGGGCTGCTTTCATAGTTTTGATCCCAGCATCACTACCTTCTTTCTGGAGGAAAGCCATGAGTGTTTTCACTAGGGCTGTACCGGTTTCAAATTTTTGAAATCCGGATTTGGCCGGATTTATGAAGTGATATCCGGCCGGGGCCGGATCCGAAGCCGGATTTGTAAAAATTTCCGGATTTGCCGGAGCCGAAATCCGGTACACCCCTAATAATGACATGCCCTGAGAATGTTCATATGTTCAGTAAAACTGGACTATATGTGTCCATAGAATGTCTGGACTATGATGTGCCCAGAGAATGTTCATAATGACATGCCCTGAGAATGTTCATGATATGTTCAGTAAAACTGGACTATATGTGTCCATAGAATGTCTGGACTATGATGTGTCCAGAGAATGTTCATAATGACATGCCCTGAGAATGTTCATATGTTCAGTAAAACTGGACTATATGTGTCCATAGAATGTCTGGACTATGATGTGCCCAGAGAATGTTCATAATGACATGCCCTGAGAACACACATCTTAAGTCAGCAAGTACACTAACAACAATGTCACCAGGGCTCAATTAGGTAATAACTTCCACTGAAATGAGATAAATGGAACATTTTGTGTGGTTTCAAGCAGCAACCAAATGACACATGCATATCTAATGTCATGTAACGAGAAACGTATCCTTGTTTGTGTCGCGAGATGTATTGGATGTGTGATGCTAGCCCCCATATGTTTAGATCAATCTGCACTCCATGGGGTGATGGGCAGATGTGACTCCGGCCACCGTTACTTCTAGACCTGTTGTAGGCTCGGGTAGCCTGAGAGTCTAAGATTGCTGAAAAGCAGAATGCCTTCCTCGATGCAGTTTGGTCATCTGGCCAGCAGGCAAGCCATTGCAACACCATGACTCCCTGTATAATGTCATGGGTTTGGCCAGTGCGTTTGGTGTGGTGTTTGTAAAGGATCACGCTCATTGCACGTGACTATCCCCATAAATGCTGTCTCATCACATTAGGAACATTTCAATGCTGCACAAAATTCCTCACTGGTGGTGATCCAGAGGTGTGGGCATCAGAGTTTTGTGGGTAGCTTTTCTGTTTTTAAAAATTTAGTCTGGGCAGTGGCTTAATTGACTTACACTTAACGGTTTCTAAAACATGTACATGGGTCCTCCTGAGCTTTTCACCCTTGTTCAAGAAGAATAGAGATCAAATCCATAACCATCCTTGGATAGTGAGGGAATGCCCATGGTCTGCCCCTGCCTTCCCTTGAGGGTGACCATGGTGTCACTGACAGTTCTATCTTGACCAACTGAGATGTGGGCGACATCACAACAATAAGTCTAACGTGCCCGAGGAAGGTTAACCTCATTAAAAATGCCCACCGAAGCCGGAAGTGCCGTCCTACGGGTGGCAAACTAAAAATTGGCACTACGCATTTACGTCCGAGTGAAATGTCTCGTCCGAATGTCTCTCGTGCTAGGAACAGCTCTGACTACCTAGTTTCCGAATGCCGCTCTTGTTCGGAACAGCTCTGACTAGGTAGTTTTCCGAATGTCTGTCGTGCCTGGAACAGCTCTGACGGGCGCAACGACAAGCACATGTTCGAAAACTCGCTGAGTGGATAACGCCTGCAGACCTGTCTGGTTTGTGCGGGAACGGACCGGGGCGAACGAAATGCCCAATATATTGAAGTGAGGAATTAAAGCAGCCATGAGCAGGACGTGACGATTCCCTCGGTGAGCCCAGCACCAGAGCGTTATGTGTCGGCTCTGCAATTATGGAAGCCACCCAGGATGGCGGAAAATGCTATGGACTGTCCCTGCCTTCATTTGAGGGATGACCGTGCAGTCTTCGACTGTTCCAACTTGACCAGCTGGGAGGTGGACAGTACCACAAAAGTGAGTCTCCCATGAATGCTAACCTGGTCAAAAATGCACGCTAAAAGTCGGATGTGTTGGCCCAAGGGTGCCTAACCAGACACACCGCAATCACATCTGAAAAAACACTCCGGATGAATGCAAAGAAGAAGAAGAAGAAATCCATAACCCAAGGATCAGGAAGGTGTGCACCCATCTTTTATTATTTTGTGTTTAAATAGCTCTGTTGGAGCTTGAGGCAGATGTTAAACCTTGATGGCAGCATTGTAGAATAACATCGTTGTCTCTTCTTTCTTCCCAGGCCATTTTGAGGACATGAGGAGAGTTCCATACTATGATAGATCTTACCAAGGATTTGAAATGGAAAGAAGGTATGTATGTTTTCAGTGTATGTTTAGATTATAATGTCATTTCTCATCTGCAATACTCTGGGTAACATGCTCTGCCTCAAGTCACCAGGAAAAACACTTGTGACTTAATATAATAATGACAATGTTAGTGTGGTGGGTATCATGATAACATCTGTAATTAACACTTGTAAGGAGGAGTATGTAAAATAGAAATTATAACTTAAAGTGCTGTATGTAGTAATAACAGCATTTACATGATTTATAATAGTCCATTGCCAGCCACATGTGCTGTCCCTATATGCTATGCTGAATCTTGACCTGTTAATCCTGTTGTGTATGTCCAAAAACATGTAGTGGTAGTACTAGTCTTACACCCGTAGTCATTTCTAAGGCAGGGGAGGGAATGAAGCGCTGTGCAACAGTCTGCGGCGAGAACTGCTACAAATTCTCACGCAAGTTACGTTCCTCACGTGGATATACGTGATTACGGAGAAAGTCGCCAATTTCCTAGCCAGGGAGACCGGCTCATCATGTTAGGTTACACTATAATATTGCTCTGATTTGTATTTGATGCAGTTTGTAATGAACATCCTTGGTATGATTCACAATATAATAATAGGTTAAAGAATATGTCTGATTTACAGTATAAGAAGTGAAAGTAAGGATTATGTGATATACATTAAAAGATGTAATTTTCAATGTGCTTTCTACACTCTGCTTCGATTAATAAATGAGAGGAATGCTTGTGTGATTATGTGTTTATTGTGATATGTAATATAATTAACAACAAATTATTGGTTATATGTAAAATGATAATTGTGTGAAATATTTAAGTGATTGATTTTATAACAAATTACAACATTTGATTTTCTTTGTGATTTAACTCTCAATAAAAACAGCATTCATGTAATTATTTATTAAAACATCTAACATATAACGAAAAAACAACATTTATGATGTATAATAAAATAATAAATATAAACTTACATGTAGTTTTTGATGGAAATAGTGTCTTATGTAGAGGTAGCAAACACCAGATGATGGTTATTGTAAAGTCTGAAATTCAGGACGACTACTTTCATCACCCACTTACTGATGGTGTTCTCTTGACTAATGGCCTCGCAGTAAGAGGAGTGCACAAAACTTCCACAAATGTCCAAGCACTACATTAGCTACTGTTGCCTTTTGAATTCTTATTTTAATACCTTCATCTGTTGTCCCATCTTTGCCTATAACAAGTAGGTAAATTATTTCTCCTCTTAAAGTGAAATTTCACCTAAGAAAATTAGGTTGTTATTTGCGTGATTTAATCTCATTATCTTTCCCCTATGAATTTTTAGACCTATTTGTGACCAAATCAGACAGAGTTCCATTTTGTCTAGAAAAATATGGGCCTAGCACTATATGACCAATATGGCTTTAGATGTGTGAAAAGGCTTCTTAACTTAGAGTATGAGTTAGCAGGCATATAGTGCATGGAAAAACTCACCTGCGCTCACCTGACATGCTGTGTTGCAGGGAGTATGACCATCGTGACAGAGATGAAGACTATAATCAAGCTGAGACCAGCAAGGTGCCCAAAGAAGTCGAGCAGAAGCCTGCAGCCCTGCAGAAAGATCCATTTGATGAGTACAATAAAGGAGGTGACAAGGAGGACCACAAGTCTGACCGCAGCAGCAGTAAAGACCCCATTGAATGGGAACTTGAGTAAGTTTGTGTGTGTGTGTGCCTGAGCTTCCCGTCTGCCTGTCTGTGTATTATTGCTATATGTGTGAACTGAGAATTGTAAAAAATAAATTAGCATATTCTCTTTTTGGATACTGTTTGTCCATTTCATAAATAACAGATTCATTGATTTTCATTTCACAGCAGGTCTTTCTCTAAAGAATCGAACAAAGATGACTCAATAGACCAATTTGACGACGATGATTTAAACTTAAAAGCGGACAAGGAAGAGTTTGAGAAGGAAGAAATTGCATATACTCAGAGTTACAGACGTGATGGTCGCTCAGGGCCAACCCCAAAATTTAGGGCCTACACCTCAGAGGAAGTGCGGCAGAGAGAAGCTTCACAAAGTGAGTAGTTGGTTGAGCCTTCACATGTAATTTTAATGTTGCATATTCTTTGCAGGACATTGCGATCGACCGCAGGTTGATTTTGTAGACAGTTTTACATGTAGTAGTTTGCCATTGATTTCTGAACAAGAAGTCAAGGTCAACTAAATGCTAGTGTAGGAAGTTCAATCGTGTACCGAAAGTTCAAGAACGTGCACTCTTATCCTTTTGGCAACAAGTCTGTCACGTGTAAAACGTTTTGAATTAATGTAGTCTGCAAGATCAGTTATACTGTCTTCACTCTGCAAAGTATGTATTTATTCTATAATGTTTTCTATTTCTAACTTTCTACAAAAGTCATATATCCACATGCACCATGCCACTTGTAAACATCTGTCGAAGGATCACCCAATAACAAATGCATATAAATTAGTGTTAATTTCATAACAGGATTATCTTTTATGTGGAGGTTTGGTGCACAGTTTAAAAAAAAAATCTAGGTCTTATTTTGTCTTCTTTTTGGAGGAGTAAATGAATCGTCTTATGAATATATTGTGTGACAGGAGCAGATATGCTGGCAGCCAACTGCCTGCCACCCTCGCCACATGAGAGCAAGCAGCCGGTGCAACCTAAAACTGTCATAACATCGCTGAAGAGGAGCACGTCTAACATGTCCAGTAGTTCCACGGTATCCTCAGACAAGGAGAAGGAGAAGAGGAGTGAGTCTCCGAATGAAAGCACCATTGACAGATCTCAGGGATTAAATAAGGATGTGAGCAAAGTGAGTTGAAGCGATGTTTTCAGTGTTTGTGGTTGGGTGACTTTGTGATAGAACATCAAAGATGGATGTGAGTAAAGTGATGTTTTCAGTGTTTGTGGTTGGGTGACTAGTAGATCATCAAAGATGGATGTGAGAAAAGTTAGTTGAAGTGATGTTTTCAGTGTTTGTGGTTGGGTGACTGTAGTAGATCATCAAAGATGGATGTAAGTAAAGTGATGTTTTCATTTTCAGTGTTTGGGTGACTTTATGATAAATCATCAAAGATGGATGTGAGCAAAGTAAGAGTTTAAGTGATGTTTTTAACATGTTTTTGTTACTTTGTGGTAGGTCAACAAAAGATATTCACAATATGGATTGAAGTAATATTTGTAAAGATCTTGTGCTTGCATAACTTCATTTTGTTATTGCAATAACAAGGATGTGTGTTTGAAGACCCCATAGCAAATTGCCTGTCCCATCGTACTAAGGATGTGGGTTCATATCTGGAGTACATCATTTGGTTCTCAATTGCTATATTTTCTGTGACTCCTCTAGGTCGACGCTAGAGCAATGGAGTTCATGCACTGTGCAGTATTTTCAGTAGGTTGCACTGCTGAAATAAGACTGATCCATCTAGGATATAACCAGTGCAATGACAGTTGATCCATTGTCTTTAACTCCTTTCTAAAAAGGATGTGGTTGGAGGGATGAGTGTTGTCAGAACTATTTGATAGATATGAACATGTAGAAAAGTGTGTGCCTTCAGGGTAACTAGTATGTCCATAAATAACTCTTCATATAATACATCATGGCGAAAAGAGTTATTACTGTTTCAAAATATATGTCAGCATTTATTTGCATAGTGGCTAAGCTGTTAAAAATTGATGCATATGATTGAATTTGGCGCTGAAACGCTCATAAAGGTGTTTTGTTGTGTTCTCTGTGACTAATGCAACGTCTACAGGACCAGCTCATTACAACAGTTTGCCGAACATTCTGTGTTATCGCCAGTTATTAGGTACAGAACCACACCTATTCCCACACCAGCAGTTAAAGAATCTATCCCTCTGTACGCCAGATCCAATAGCATTCACCTGCAGGTGCTATTCTACCAACATCGGCAGAACAGAGAGGCAGTTGAACAACAGAGTAGTTGAATACATACCTAATAATACAAATGTTCAAACACAGATTTTTATTCATTACTTTAAACACCGTTTTAGGATATACCCAAAGATGAGAAGTTGTCGTCATTGGATAAAGAAAATAAACCTCCAGAACAGCCGCGGCCCAATGCTTGGGAGATCAAAGAACAGGACAGGTAATTGTTGTGTCTGAGTCATGTTCATTGGCCTTCTGGTAGTGCTTAATGCTACCTAGATCTAACAATTAAGGTCATTTTGATCTCTGAATTGAAGGCTTATTGCAGCTTCTCATGGTTTTGTTTTTAAAGATGGTGGTACTTAATTCTACATTCAACGAACTATCTACAGTTAGGTCATGTAACATCTGTGGTTGAGTTGTGGAACTTCCCTACAGTAAGGTCATGTAACATCTGTGGTTGAGTTGTGGAACATCCCAACACTAATGTCATTTAACATCTGTGGTTGAGTTGTGGAACTTCCTTACAGTAAAGTCATGTAACATTGTAGTTGAGCGGTGGAACATCCCTACAGCAAGGTCATGTAACATCTGTAACATTTGTTACCGTTTGAAAATAGTTTGTTCTTTCGCTCTGTGGTTGAGTTGTGGAACATTCTTACTTAAAGGTCATTTAACATCTGTAGTTGAGTTGTGGAACGTCCCTACAGTATTTTTATTTTATTTTTTTTTTTTTTAAAGTTGCATATCCCTTACAGGACGTTGCAGTCAGCAACAGCATTTTTCAACTGCTGTTGATGCACTAGGAAAGTTTTACTTCAGTTATTTGTCATTGCTTTTTGAACGAGCAGCTCACATACCCCTGGAAGTTACCAGCACGGCGTGAACCGCTGCCGATTCTCGCAGCTGCCGTTTTCCCCACGTGGATATACAGAATTACGAACAATGTCGTAGTAAGATCATTTAAAATCTGTGGTTGAATTGTGGAACATCCCTACAGTAAGGTCATTAGACATGTGGTTGAGTTGCGGAACATCCCTACAGTAAGGTCATGTAACATCTGTAGTTAAGTTGAGGAACTTCCCTACAGTAAGGTCGTGTAACATCTGTGGTGGAATTGTGGAACATCCCCACAGTAAGGTCATGTAACATCTGTAGTTAAGTTGAGGAACTTCCCTACAGTAAGGTCATGTAACATCTGTGGTGGAATTGTGGAACATCCCTACAGTAAGGTCATGTAACATCTGTAGTTAAGTTGAGGAACTTCCCTACAGTAAGGTCATGTAACATCTGTGGTGGAATTGTGGAACATCCCTACAGTAAGGTCATTTAACATTGTGGTTGAGTGGCAGAATATCTTGGTGGCGATGATGATAAAATCTGAGACCTAGAGTTTATTAGTCAGGTTTCACAACAATGAAAATCATTAAAGTCTTGTGTGCTTGTTTTGTTGTTGCTCTAATGTGCGTTGTTGCATGCTGAATAAACTGTTTACCTCTGTTTCTACTTTCTGCAGGCAAAATGTCAGCAGAGATAAGGAGGATGTCAAGATTGTAGAACATGTCAAAGATACAAAGGAGGATCATCATGAGGAGGACAATTTGTTTGAAGAGAGGGATGATGGTCTAGTAAACAATGTCCCACACACTAAGAAACAGGAAGAGGAACAAGTGAGAGACAGGCGGGATAGACATGGTGAGCGGAATCACCGTGACCGCGACCGAGATTATGACAGGTACAATAGTAGAGGAGACAGGATGCGCAGCCTGCCTGCGAGAGGCGGTAGAGAGTTTGTACGAGGGAGGGGCACCTCACGAGGCCGAGGTAAAGGTCCCCTCAGAGGAGGCTACAGCTCTCAAACTGACAGGGGAAGAGACTATTATTCTTCGGGTTACGACAAAGGTGGGCATGGATCACACAGATCCAACAGGCAGTCCATGCAGCCATTTAAGAAATTTGATGATGAGAAGAGACGAGAAGTCGATGGCGGTATGCCGTCCAGGAGAAAATATGGCCCGGCCGACGATTTGAGCGATATCTCCGCGGATGATTCTCTGGGAGTTTTCAATGCAGACACTACTCGTGACAATAAAGATAATGGCAGCGACAAGGCTCACAATGATAGGGACTTTGCTGAGAGCTCCCATGAGGGACATAATGATAAGAACCACAATAAGGAGATTATCAGAGGTAGGGACGGGAACAAGGATTTCAAGGTAGATCTTGAACATAAAAATGTTTGGCACCAAGAGAATAAGCCACAGCAAGAATCCAGTCCTGCTCCTTTGTTTCAAAATGCATGGGTGAAAGGCCAGCCCTTGCTGCCAGATCCCCCCAAATCTGAAAGGGTGATGAGTGAAGCAAATGAGGCAGCTCAGAAGGGAAATGATAGAGCGGCTAATGTTTGGCAGCAGCGTCTAGAATCGAGGGGCCCTGATGCTGACAGAAGCTTCAATGACAACCGGGTGCCAGACAGACACAATGAGGGAGGCCACAGAGATGACCGCGACAACCGTCGCAGGCAAGATAGAAATCGTCGTGGTGACCGAGACTACTATCATGGTGATGATCGCAATGAGCACAGAGAGAGGAGAGACAGAAACCGAGATCGAGACAGGCGGAGAGAAAAGGGCGGCAATCAAGACCAACAGCAGGATGATCACAATGGCAGCTACCTGCCTAGAGGGGAACCTTCAAGAAGAGGCAGAGGTGAGAGAGTTTTTCTACTTTGTATCATCTCTTTGGATGCAATTTGCTTGTTATAGCATTGTATTCATTTGAATAATGAAGACAATATATTGCTTAAAAATTTGCTGCATCTCAGGTGCATGCTAGCTAGATGCATAACCATTACAGTATATCATAGTCATTCCCAGCATCTTTTAGCTGTTTTATTTACTGCTTCCTGGCAATAACTTATGCAATATATTTTTTGTGTCTGTTTTATTCAATTTCACTATGGATTTTGATTCACAGGGTTTTGAATTTCTTTCTTTCTTTCTTCTAGTTTTTTTATTATTATTCAGTATAGTGGTTCGTCATTTTCATTTTTCTTCATAGTTCAGCTGTGAAACAATCAGTACCCGTAACACACTCAGCGATAAATTGTACTGTTGTAATCTTTCTGCACTGTGTTCATCTGAGAATCGACAGCCTGCAGGTCCCCAGATCTGTTCTAAATTCTTTGTCATCTCACACAGTTTTCATTGTCGTGTCTTGACCCTTTGGAGTTCATGCAAAGACAATTGTGATGAAGATGGTCCCTTCATTACAATACAGAAATTAAAACAACTAGGTGTGTGAGACTCGTGAGAAAATTGTTATATCCTGCTGCAGCCTTTACTTCCCTTCCTGACAAGTTCACCAGCTGCCTGTTAAGTGTTTGTAGCTTTTATGTGCAGTTAGTTGCTAATGTTTGGTGAGTTAATTGAGAATTTGCCAGCTTGTATGGACATATGACTGGCATTTAGCTAGTTCTGTGTGGGGAATGTGGGCAGTAAAAGTGTGTAGGTGGTAATTCTTTGTGCAGTGGAGAAATTTGTATGAGATTGATGTTGGTTGAGTATGCGCATGGCAAAACAGTTTGAAATATCTTATGTATATATTTTTTTTAAACCCTTTACAGGGCACAGGTTTTTCCTATTTATAACTCTAAACGGGCAAGATTTTTTAGGGTTTTAGTCAGAGTTTGGGTAACGTTAGTAAAAAGATCATAACTAAGTTGTTAGTGAATGGATTTTAGTGAAATAAAGAGCAAAATGAAGAGAAATGCATGCAGATTAATAATTGTACTCACATGTCATATGAATAATCCAGTCTTGTTGGTATAATCCACATATGAACACAAATATTTACAAAATATTACACATTATTTGTGAGTGTCAGTCATATATACACTATGTACAAACACTGCCAACTGCTCACTGGCCTCCAAGATGTTGGGGAAAACAAGTGTCCTTGCAGTAGTTCACTTGGCACACATCACAGCCATACGAACTTTCAATGGTTCGTCCTGCAGGGGTACGACGTTTGGCGTGACTGCACGTCACACAGGCTTTCTTCCTGCCCTCAAACCTCATGAGCTTGTGGTTGTGGACACTTTCTGGAGCTACAGCTTAGCCTTTCCTCTTTGCTGCAGCCCTCTTCCTGCTGGAGAATCCTGCGATTAGTTGCTTAGATAAATCCAGACGGAAGTCCAGAAGGGCGTAGCATTTGCTGGGCTTTGCTGTGGACTGCTCGAACAGGATGAATGCATTGTTTATGCATGAATCGAAGACAAAACTGAGGAGGTAGCGCCAGTATTTTTTGCACTTCTTCAGTGTAGAGTAATACCCCCTCATTTGATCTGCCTTGTCCACCCCTCCCATGCATTGGTTGTAGAGTTTGATGACAGCAGGGCAGGACACAGGCTTTCTGGTGCGAGTGTGCCGGTCCCATCGCTCAACAGTGGTCAATGTGTATGAGGTATTGTTGGCGAGCATGAAGACATCCCTTTTATCATGCCACACAGTAGCAAGCAGATCCTCTTTCTGGAAGACTTGATGGTCCCCTTTCTTCATTTTTCTTTCTTCTCTGAATGCCAGAGGTAGATCTTTCCGGTTCTTTCTTACTGTTGCTGCCGCATAAGTTTTCTCTTGGAGAAGGTTAGTAAAAAGCGCAACTGACGAAAAAAAAGTTAGCAAAATAGAGGTGATGATACTTCCCCAAAAAGGGGGCAGCAAGCTGCATCACTACATCATGGCCCAGTCCATGCTGAATGGCACCATCTATTTTGCCACGGTAAACAGAAAACTGGAGGAGGTAACCAGTTGCTGACTCGCAAGCACACCATACTTTCATTCCCCATTTTGTTGGCTTGGCTGGTAGATACTGTTTTAGTGCATTCCTGCCTTTGAATGGCACCATTGCCTCATCAATGGCAATTTCTTTCTTAGGTTTGTAATGTTGTAAGAAAGTCCTATTAGCCATGTCAATGAGAGGCCGAATTTTGTGGAGGCGGTCACTGCCGTCAGCTGTGTTGTTATCAGCCACATGTAAATACTGTTCCAGCTTCTTGAATCTCTTCAGCGGCATCACATTCTTCACACCTGGCATTCCCAACATAATATCTGCAGACCAGCACAAATTCCAAACGAGGAAGTTTGTAGATCCCCAATAAAATGAGCAGACCAAAATAGGCCTGCATTTCGGTTGCGTTGGTTGGAACCCAGCCTCGATCACCTACTTGCTCGATCTTTCGCCTAGCATACGTATTTGTTTGATCGGCAATCATTTGAAACGTTTGTTCCTCGAAGAGTTGAAGAAAGAATGCACCTGAGAACGGTCGTCAGTTATTGATAAGTTGACGTCAGTTTCTTCACTAAATTCTTCGATATTCAGTGTTGTTGTGTTGCTCCAACCGTTTGCGTCGCGAGACGGCCCCGCCCGACTTTCTTCAGCGACATTTTCTGAATCAGATTCACTTTCTTCAGAGTCCGAAAGATCTGAAGTGTGCACGCTACACACGCTGATATCACTAAGATCAAACTCCGATTCATCGTCACTTTCGTGCGTTTTGATGTCACTTAAATTGAACCCATCGAATTCGCCGCTAACGCTTGAAGAATTGAGGAAATCCATTTTCAATAACAACGCACAAAAAAACTAATGAACAATCTGATCAAATTTAATGAAAACACTTGCAAAGGTTACCCACGCTTTCACTCTATCAGCAAGACTGTTAGAAAGGAACAGGAAGTCTCGGAAATTTGCGAGATCGCATTTTTAAAATGACTAGTATTCAAAGCCGGAATCAGACGCTATGCGTGTTTTATGGCATCGCCCGGAATTGGCCGCTGTGCCTTGTAAAGGGTTAAGCTTGCTCGCTTTTAACTAAAGTGTGGTCCTGTATAGTGTAGTTAATTCACACTACTTCCAGTAGCACTTACTGAATTTTGCGTGTGGATTAGCTTTCCCTATTACCAATGTCCCTCGTCAGCAGGCGAACCCATTTTGACTTCAGAGTCAGAGGTACTTGTTTATTTACGTCCCCAAGTCAAGGACGAGAAGTCAACATTTTAGTCTTATTTGACCAGTGTAGTGTTTTGAACCCCTTACCTCGGCATCAGCACAACAGATGTTTAAGAACATGCATTCTTATCAATTTGGCCATGCTAACGTCTGAAATATCTATAAGTTCCGTAAATTTATATTGCGGTGGAGATGGTCGTTGAAGCTTATTATTTCTTTTCTTGCAGGAGGATCCCGAGGTGGTCGAGGAGGTGGCCGTTATTCTTCTGCCCCTTCCAGCCATGGAGGTGGTGGGGGACATGCCTATGCCAGCCAGGGAGCAAATGGTGAGCCCAAGTTCTCAGACGGTGCCGGATATCAGGGCAGCCATATGCGGAATGTGGACAGGGGTCGAGATGGTAGAGATAGAAGGTACCCTAGGTAATTATATGTACAGTTAAACTGTTCACACTCTATTAATAATTACTAATGTTGCACTAATAAAGAAGCAGTATAGGATAGATAAAAGGCAATATTTACATAGGGGCTGCAATGACGGAAACCATAGTGACCTTTACAACACCACAAGTAAAATGACGTGAAAATAAATCCAGCAAGCATGTTTACAACATAGTAATGGGAACATTCTCTCTGACATTACAGATCAAGTGAACAGAAGAGCCAGACACAGACAATTTTGAATAATCACACAAGAGAGAGACAAGACACACACACAACACTCCATTCCCATGTATCCAGTGCAACTGAATATCATTCCTTTGGAAATAGATGAGATCCCACACAATAGCATGAACTTACTAAAGGCAGTGTTCTTTATGAGGGAAAACTAACGTGTTGACTTCATTTTTGTTTTTTTACACTTGCACGCATTGAACTCAAGTATACTCCAAACGCAACTTCTAGTAGTGCTTGACTGAATTTTGCGTGGTGATTAGCTTTCCCTATTAACAGTGCCCCCTGCTATCTGGTGAACCCACGCCAACTTCAGAGGTACTTTTAATTTACATCGATAGGTCAACATTTTAGTCCAACTGTCCCGTGTAGGGATTGACTCGGCATGAGCATACTGCATTTTTAAGAACACACGCTCTTAACCATTCGGTCATGCTGACCTACACATGTTGACATAAGAACAGGAATGCATGTCACTTTCATTAATCATATGACTATAGTCTAGATTATGAAAATATCTTCGCACAGAAATGGACTGACATAGCAGCTAGATCAGTGGTTCTCAACCAGTGGGGAATTCTCTGACTTGTTCTAGTACGTGTTATTAAATTTAGCTTCCATTTTTATGTATACTGTGTAAGGGTGGGGGAATTTATACGAGGAAATTCGAAAAGAGGGGGATTGACATTCTGATTGACATGGGCCAAAAAAGGTTAAGAACCACTGAGCTAGATAGTCTGGACTTTGCCAACCTCATTGCCTTCCTGTCCCACAAAATTAGATGCAAGATATCCTTAAGCACATTTGCAAGGTCACAGCAGTTAGGTCTAAACATTCATAGGGGGCAGACAAAGATCATGAGAATAGAGTGAGTGAGAGTAATAACCTGATCTGCCTTGGTGAATGACTAAACAGTTGGCAGTAACTACTAACGTTTCTTTACCGATGTCAGAACAGAAACAGACTAAAATTAAAGGACAGTATCACAAATGCAGAGCACATGGAGAGAACTAAACAAAATTAGGGAGTAAGGTTTTAGGGGAAAGTAGCTGCTGCTGGATAGGGCACATTGAAAAACCTCTTAACAGTGTAACTAGAAAGTCCTTTGTCTGAAATGCACAGGGCAAAAGAAGTAGAGTGAGACTTAAAACACATGGAGAAGAGAATTAGAGACAGATGATAATATGGGGACATGAGTTGACAATAGATAGGATGGTTTGGCATGAGTAGGGTAGCTTTACATTCATTTCCCATGCAAAGGTATGAGTGCTGATTGTTCAGAAAGCAGTGGCAAACTAGTGAGCATAAACGTGCCCAGGAATCGGAAACATCCAGTAAATGCTAGAGTTGATTGCTACATCATGTCAAGGATATTCAACTATATATAGTCACATTATGACAGTGACATGACAGTAGTCAGTGAGTTCAAATGCCCATGGGGTTTTGGATTTTGTTGGGAATAATAGCTTCAGGTCGTCTCAGCCTCATGTTGGCACCATAAAATGTTTTGGGAGGCCAATTTATTGGTGATATACTGACCAGCCGGCTGTGTGACAAAAGGCTTGCGAACGCAGGCGGGTACCAGGCGTTAGAATCTCAGCCGCGACCGATTTGTGCAGCAGACTGTGTCACGTTGTGTTATAACGTGCTGGTATGGGAGCCGGTCGTTCAGAAAGCAATGGCAAATTACTGAACGTAAAAATTTGCCTAGTACATCAATAGCAGCTGAAAAATGCTGGTGTTGACTGCAACGTCCTGCAAGGGATATGCAACATTTAAAAAAAACTGACCACATCATACATGAAGCTCTGTTTAGCAGAGCATATACGGGCCTTTCGCTATATTCACACGTCTCCATGACATGGCAATAAGAGCTTATTTTACCTAATCTTTTATTTGTGTGTGTTCAGTTAGTTGCCTGTTTTTCTCTTGGACGTTCAGTTAATCCCAGCATTTATTGGATGTTTATGAGTTACTCTGCAATTTTACATTCAGTAGTTCATCATTGCTTTCTGAGCGGTTGGCACCTTTACTATCGAAATCAACGCAAGGCGATCTGCTCCTGAATCATCTATAACATAACTGGTTTAGAAATCTCAATCCATTATGCCAGTGAAAATGTGTTCACTACCCCATCCCATAAGCTACAGATGCCAACAATTATGTTTTTACTGTTGCAGCGTAGTTGAAATTTCAGCTTTGAATGTTAACTTTTGTTAACAGTTTCTCCCGTTTTTAAGTTGTATAGGTGTCTGACCATCTTGGGAATCTGTATTAAGCGTGTAATACTCTGTTTCAGAAGAGATGGGCACAGACAGGAGGGCAGAAACCCCCCTGCACCTCGCTTCAGGAAAGGAGACGGCACATATGAGACTAGAGGAATGGGCACAGAACGGAGCAGCGGTGGACGAGGTCAGTCATCTAGAGGTCCAGATGCTGGCACTGCACCATCCGGTGCGGCCACGAAGCGACCTGTACTAACCAGACAAACATCAAATGAGGGAGAAGAATGGGAGACGGCATCTGAAAGCAGTGAGCCAAAAAACGATTTGCGAGAGTCCCGGGAAAATACGAATGATAACCCTAGTGTGAAGAAGGATATCTCCAGCCAGCGGCTGTTCAGCGATCGACCAAACAATCATCGCGTGAACACCCAGGACTCTCGCAGTGGTGTTGAGTGCCGCGGCTCACAGAATAGAGATCACCCCCAGACTCAGAGAAACGGGACGGTGCCACAGTCCAAGCCAGCCAATGGGATGGCTATTTCCAAGGCGGCCGCAGTCAGTCACAAGGAGAACGTTATCTACAGGGTGGATGGTGTTCTACCCACCGACCCAACTGCCATCAACAATGCTATCAACAGTATGCATACAAAGTAAGTGTCTGCATCTGGGTTCAAACTTCTTATGTAATTGATCCAGCTTTGCTTGTCTACACTTGGGCCCAATGTCATGTAGTGACGTATGCAAGGGTTCATCATCTGTCATAAGTACAGGAACCTTTTATATGCCTTTAACCTCATGGGGCATATTGTGCTAGACCAGACATCACTCTGTGGCTTTTGTGATCATGTTGGATGCCTTTATTTCCCAAGATTTTGTCTGGTACTCATTTTAGACTAGGTTGACATTGGGGGTCACATCAGTTTTATATTTCTGCACATACCACATCTAACCCATGACCTCTGGGTTGACATTGGGGGGTCACATCAGTTTTATATTTCTGCACAGATACCATCTCTAACCTATGACCTCTGGGTTGACATTGGGGGGTCACATCAGTTTTATATTTCTGCACATATACCACCTCTAACCCATGACCTCTGGTTTGGCCAAGTTTTATATAGATATTACTTAAATATATAGTTGCAACATTAACACTTCTGTCTTGGGTTTCCCATGTTTTGTTTCCATACATTGTTATCAAATAGTTATTTGCACGTGTTTCATAAACTGTATTGATGTTACATATTGACGTGGGGGAATTAATGCAGATTGTAAGGCTGGTGCATTTGTGTGTGTAGCTGCATGTATGTGAGAATAGATTATGGTAATAGTATACCAACAGTGACATTATAAATACATGTATGCACGCATATGTTTCATGTATGCATGCATATACATTTTAAAAACCAGACATAGAAACATGGGTCCTTGATATTACTACATAGATGACCCACTAGTTGTGATTGACCCCTGTCACATAAAGTACCAGGGTTTTGAAAGTAAAAGTGGGTCATTCGAGTCTATCTGATATTCTTTGCTGGCTTCTAGTCAGGATAGTGGATGCCTTGTTGTAACTGGGATCCAGACCACATGCTGATACCTCTCCTTAACTCTCTCCTCATCATCATCAAGTGCCGTGCCGGCTGGCGTAGGCGTTCATGGCTCTCCATAGATCTCGGTCTTTGGTTTTCTGGATCAACTCTGGTGCTGATATTCCTCCATGCCACCGTCTCAATCCATCCAGCATCACTTCTCTTGGTCTACCTCTGCCTCTCTTCCCCTCGATCTTTCCAGTTGTTACGATGTTCTCCAATGCCTCTCTTCTCATCACGTGACCGAAGAAAGATGTTTGTCTCTGTCTTATTGTTGTATATAATGTTCTAGTTTCATTAGCCTGTTTCAGGCAGTCGTCGTTAGTTACTCTGGCAGTCCAAGGAATTCGCAACATTCGTCTCAGGAACCACATCTCTGTTGCTTCTAATTTCTTCTTAATTTGTTCATTTACGTTCCAAGATTCACTGCCATACAGCAAAACTGGTTCTACATAGCATTTCAGCACTCTCTTTCTTACATTCAGTGATAGTGACTTATTGCATAAGATACTCTTCATTTTCTGAAAAGCGGCTTTTGCCTGCCCTATTCTACTCCTAATCTCTGTTGTACATCTTCCATCTGATGTTATAAATGCCCCTAGGTATCTAAAATTATCAACTTGGTTAAGGATTTTCCCTTCTATTTCTATGTCACATTTTGGTGTCACCATTTTCTTTGATATTACCATTGTTACTGTTTTCTTGATATTCAAGGAGAGTCCTTTCCTTGCACTCTCTGTTACTACAACGTCTAATAATTGTTGTAGGTCTGTTGAATTATCCGCCACCAATACTGTCATCTGCATAGCGTATATTATTTATATTATAACCTCCAACTAGTATTCCTGGCATCTCTTTGATCTCTCTCATTATTACTTCGCTATACAGGGAGAAAAGATCTGGTGACAAGACACACCCTTGTCGTACTCCTAGCTTTATCTGTTCGTAACTACCCTCTTTATTTCCCATTTTAATTGCTGCTACTTGGTTCCAGTAAACATTCTTTATTATTCTTAAATCTTTTCCATCAATGTTATCTTCCAACATTTTAATCAGTTCATCATGTTTTACTTTATCAAATGCCTTAGTATAATCTATGAAGCACAAATATATGTCTCTCTGTTTCTCTATTGACCTTTCTATTAGTGTCCGTAATGTATAAATTGCATTGTTTGTGCCCTTTCCTTCCACAAATCCATACTGTTCTTCACTAATTTCCATTTTTATTTTCTTTTTGATTCTTCTCATTATGATTCTGAGTAGAAGCTTAGTGATATGGTTTATAAGGTTAATTGTACGAAAATCTTCACAATCAATTGCTCCTGGTCTTTTTGGTATAGCTATAAATAAAGATTTCAGCATATCACTGGGTAAATATCCACTGCTGTAAATATCATTCAACATTTTGGTTAATATATCTACTCCAAATTCTCCCAATACTTCTAATTCTCTCCTACCCCTCCATATTTCATGTTCTCCCTTTCCTACCTCTCTCTCTTCCTCTTCCCTTTTCATTTTCTCTGTCTCTATCTCTCTCTCTCTCTCTCTCTCCCTCTCCCTCCCTTTTCATGTTCTTCCTTTCCTTTCTCTCTCCTCTCTCACTTTCATGTGCGCACAGATATCTGAAGTGAAATTTTATTTATATCTCATCAGAAAACAGACTGGTAGAAAAACTGACATCGATGTGCCCCACAAAACTGGGAAAAGTGAACAGGAGAAAAAGGATGCGTTGGCAAACATTGACATCAACAACATTGCAGGTAAGTAATGGAATTCAGTCTTATCTGTTTTACCAGGCTGCTCTCTTTCTTCAAAGATGACACCAACCTATCGTATTTTCTGTCTCTCTCATTTATTGATTTATTGTGCCACTTACGATCATTTTTCAGAAAGTTAACATTTTTACCTAGAATTAATGAGGTATTTCATTTTGTCATCACTCCAGCATATTTTTACAATTTAAGAAAAATTTGAAAATTTCTCTGAAATGTTGTAATATACAGATAAGATTTATATCTGTTCTTAGTTTGGTAGTTTGACATGCTTTCTGAACTGCAGATGCTTCATACCAACAAAATCAATGCAAAGCAGATTGCTTCCAAATGACTTGCGGGTGTTTCAAACCCTGGGCTTGGCATACATGACCACGAATTGTAGCATGCAGCACTGCCCATTAAGCCACAGCACTGGTGATTTTATGGGGGGGGGGGGGGGGGGATTTCAAATGGAAACCTTAAAAGTGTGATAGAAATTACAATAACCATGCCATTTTCTTGTTACCAGTCGATATTGAATTAACAATGTCAAGAGTGTTCAGTATATGACATCACGGTATCAACAAACACGACTGTCATAAGGACAGTTTAAAAATGGCTCCCCCACTTTTGACTTGCACCAAAGAGGAACAGCATTGTGTTATCCATTGTTTGGTCGGTGAAGGGATGAGACCTATAGAAATTCATCAGCGATTGAAGGTCCAGTATGGCGATGCATTGCATACCTGTCAGTCCTGCAAGTGTATGGGTGGAGTAAGAAATTTCAAAAGTGTGACAGACTGGTCATGATCGGGTCAGGCGCACCAAGTAGTGACCCTAGAGTGGTTGCATACGTGACCACAAGAATGTTTTTTCTACAGGAATTCAAGCACTTATATCGGCACTCTCTCTCTCTCTCTCTCTCTCTCTCTCTCTCTCTCTCTCTCTCTCTCTCTCTCTCTCTCTCTCTCTCTCTCTCTCTCTCTCTCTCTCTCTCTCTCTCTCTCTCTCTCTCTCTCTCTCTCTCTCTCTCTCTCTCTCTCTCACACTCACTCACTCACAGACACACACACAAAACATTAGAGTTTTCATTTGAACCCCCCTCATATGTATATTATCAGAGAGAGGGAGGCATGATGCGTTGATTTATTTTGTTAGATATTTCTGTCTGATTAAGAACATGTAATGTCTACATATATGAATTCTTCTCTGATCCCTAAATCACTGATTGTTAACCCCAGGAGTGGTAGTTGTTGACAACATGCGTGAGGTGACCACAGATGACCCTAACTTCCTGTATGAGAACAATGATGGCTTTCAAGAAGTCACCTCCAAGAGGACACAGAAAATCAAGCAGAGACAAATTGAAGCGGAACAGAAGAAAACTGAGAAGGCACAGAAGAAGAGGGATCAACTGAATAAGGTATTTTCATCAAATAGTTCAGCTCTTGATCTGGTTGTGAAGCTTCTTGCAGATCATCCCATACCATGGTTGCCAGTCTTGTGGCAGAGTTTTGAATTAATAGGCCTGTTGTATAAATGTTGTCCTCTTCCTCTTTTCTCTGATATTCTGCTTTTCAGTACTCTCTTTTGTATTTTAGGGTCATTTAAATGAGACTAGTTGCTTTTGCCATCAGCATGGTGTTCAATGTAAAGTGAATCCTTTCGATAATGCAGTAGCAGTGTAACATGACTCTAGGGCATGATGTTTTGTTGTTGTTGTTGTTATTGTTGTTGTGCTCGCGTTTTCAACTCAAGAATAGCCCATACATGTGCTACGACGTCTAGTGTACCAGACTGATGTTAAGAGGTGTGTGACATGCTCCCTTCCTTCTATAACATACACCAACAAAATTGCAAAGGCTTAGACAAATGTTTTCAGCTGCTTTTTTTTTTTTTAAAACTGTTTATATGCTAGGGCCTCATTGTGTGTTTAATGTTTTACATGGCTGGCTTGTCCACAGCAGTGTTGAGCAGGAAGTGAACACCCGTATCTGCTGGGACTTTAGTGAGGAATATGATATACCACTATAATTGTCTGCTTTGCTAAGATGGCTCCATTGCCTTCACACAGTTAAGAATAACCGGCCATGCCCATATATACCAGAAAGTGTAGGATACATAGCTGTGTAATCTTGTACGCGTCTTATTTTTCCTTGCTCAGACAAATTAATTGGTGTTTTGGTCACATTACTTTAATGAGTTATGTTCTGTGGAAGCCCATCATGTGCCATGCCGATAAGCACTGGCGATCATGGGTTGTCGTCTCACTCAATCACCAGTCTTGGATCAGGTCTGTGTTCTTGTCTCGATTATGCAATGGGACCAAGTTAAACACAGAAGTCACAAACAGTATGTTGCGTGATTTATTGCCTGATTTATTTCGCTGCATCTCGCCAGGTGCATGCTGTAGAGTTATATATCATATGAAGTGAATAAATGAATAATACTTTGGCTGAAATACAAAGTCATAAGTATTGTTCACACATGGAGCAGTTATTCCTACAGTAATTTCCAATTGACAATGAACTCTTTCTGTTTGCACAAAACAGACTGGAACTGCCTAATTTCTAAGGCTTCACTACATTTGAGCTGTCATTTATTGGTCATAGAATACAGTATAGAAAACCCTCTGTCTTTGCTAATGTTATGAGCATAGTTTATGGGAATGTTGAGAAATCGACGGGGAGAGCATGTTATGGCCTGTCGACTGCATGAGGATTCCTGAAGACGAACCCTTTTCTTCCATGCACACTGGTATATGTTTGGCTACTTGATTTACTAATTGTCTTTTGTAACTTGCTTGGCACTCATTCTGGATTTGATAAATGCCGCTTGATTTCTTGTACAGAGACAATGATTCTTTTACAGATGGAGTAGGTATCAAGGTGGTTTTATATCTGATCATTATTTCAGTAAAAAAGAATATTTGGTTTACTGCTGTTTTAAGTCGATCATGTATTCATTTCATAACATAGTCCTATCGAAAGTTTAGCTATAGAAATACTTGAAATTTGGGAATCGATGATTCTGTGGGTTTGGGTGGCTGGTGGATTGCAGTCTGGTTAAGAGAGTCCAGCTCTCTTTTAGTATGTCATCAGAGCTTTCTAACTTGAAAAGAGTTCTTACCAGGCCATGCTTATATTGGATAGGTGCAGGGCTATTGAAATTATTGAAGCAGGTATTAATCTGTCCATGTTCCTTTTTGATAGACGTGCTATAAGGATGGCGCCATACACTCGGATGTCAAAGAACATTAAGATGTTGTCGTGTACATGGTCAATAGACAAAGAGAAATGCTTGATTTATGGCGGAGCGGAACAATTCTGCTTGATGTCTGGTCTCTGTGATAATATATCATCCACATACCGGTCACATAGAACCAAGCCCTTAATATTCTGTAACATAATTCTACTGCCCAATTGACCAGGTGGTGATGGGAGAGTCCTCTAGGTTCCATTCTAGCAGATATCTTTATGGCGCACTGGGAAGAAAAAAGAGCCTCAAGTATTGTTTTTCTGTATCTTTCAAGTTGTTTTTTATCTTCTGTCTCTCTTTCTGTATATGTAGCTATATTTGGTTGTGTCCTGTATTGAGATATTCATTGGAAGTAATGGCATAAGGCTGTACATTTCTATATGAAGAAACATTCAAAGGGATGTTTTATTAAGTTACTTCATTTAGTGCCCCAAACTTGAATACGACAACCTGTGAAGACATTTGTGCCTCGCAGCTTCTAGAGCTGTGATGTAATGATAGCAACAAGGATACTGACATTGCTGGCCTTGTGCTGAGGAGACTTGACAGTGCTTCTATTGCCCCATTACCAGCTGACATTGATCCTTTGGTCTTTATGTTTGAGGTCATTAAATGTACAGTGTTTGTTTAGGTACACCCTAGAATATGTGCCAGTGGAGGGTGACTTAGACATTAAAATTATAGAATGTATGTTAAGGTGACTTATGAATGGATATACTTGAGAGCATAATGTTTATATCAGTAGAAGGAAATTAGAAGTGTTCAAGGTGGACATAGAACATAAGTGCTGCTATTGGTTGTTTTTTTTATATAAAGCTGTTTTCCATTATTTTGGTTTGCTTCTGTTCATACATGCTGCGGAGGATCTATTCATCCATCAGCTTGCTTAACTTATCTTTCTTTCTGTGCTATCTTTTTGGTTTATCTCATTTCTTTCTTGACATCCATGAGTCTATATATTATGTCTGTTGCGTTGAGATATTCTTGGAAGTCATGGGTCATGTTTGACTGTTCTGTATACAAAAACATTCAAAGTGATATTTAGAATATGGTTGCATCCAGTGCCTAAAACATGATCACATCAACCTGTGAAGACATTTGTGCCTCGCAGCATCTAGAGCTGTGATGTAATGATAGCAACAGGGATACTGACATTGCTGGCACTGTGCTGAGGAGACTTGACAGTGCTTCTATTGCCCCGTTACCAGCTGACATTCATTCTCCCTCTAGTCCTTAAGTTGGAGGTTGTATAGGAATTATTAATTAAGGATATTAAATAGATTTATTAGGTACTCTGTCTGTTGTCTGTGTTATCTGACTGTCTGCCAATTGATTTATCAGACTTTTCACCCACATAATATGTAAGGTTTAAGGTGAAGAAACGTTGAAAAAATTTAGAAAATTGTTATATCTAGTCCTAAACACATGTGTCCGCCCACCCTTTCAATCATGGCACATGATTATTGATTGAAACACATGTGAAGACTTTTGTGCCTTGCAGCATCTAGAGCTGTGATTTACCTGTCATTGGCTGACTTCGTGCTGAGGATAATTGATAATGCTTCTTTCACCCAGTTACCAGCTGACATTCATTCTCTCTCTGATCCTTAAGTTGGAGGTTGTATAGGAATTCTTATTGGGGAAGTTTAATATATTTTTTTAGATACACTATCTGTTGTCTGCATTATCTGACTATCTGCCAATTGATTTATCGAATGTTTGTCTGCTACAAAGAGATGTAATGCTGAAGATGAAGAATTTAAAATATTTAGAAAAATGTTATATCCAGTGCCTTACAACCTGTGAAGACATTTGTGCCTTGCAGTATCCTAGAGCTGTGATGTAATGATAGCAACAGGGATACTGACATTGCTGGCCTTGTGCTGAGAGACTTGACAGTGCTTCTATTGCCCCGTTACCAGCTGACATTGAACTTTTGACATTAAACCTTGGTCTTTGTGTTCTTTATCATTACAACATGGATGTTCAAAAGGTTGTTGTTATACCCCAGAATATGGCATTAATTTATGCCTTCGGTGCTTAAGTCTGACGTTGTATTAGGACTCCTAAATTGTAATGTCCAGTAGATTGTTTAGATACACTCTGTGTCTGTCTATTTGTGTTAGTTCTGCATGCAGATATATGGGTTATGTTTGTGAAATTGAGGGTTGAAAGTGTTTATGAAATTATTGCATCCATTGCCTATAATATAAACACACTACAACCTGTGAAGACATTTGTGCCTTGCAGCATCTAGAGCTGTGATGTAATGATAGCAACAGGGATACTGACATTGCTGGCCTTGTGCTGAGGAGACTTGACAGTGCTTCTATTGCCCCGTTACCAGCTGACATTCATTCTCCCTCTAATCCTTAAGTTGGAGGTTGTATAGGAATGATTAATTAAGGATGTCCAATATATTATTTAGATGCAATCTTTTGTTTACTTTATCTGTCTGTCTGCTGCATAGGCATGTATGTATACAGTTTGTGGAATTGAAGAAGCATCTGTCTATCCATCTCCTCATCTACCTACCATTGTTTGTCTATCTGTCCAGTAACCAGCTGACATTGAACCCCCAGACTGTTTGTGAGGTATTTTAAACCTGTAGTTTGTATTGTTAAATAGGTTAGGTGCAGGCACACCCAAGAATATATGTCAGAGGAGGTGTGACTAAGTCAAGTTAAAAGAATAGGATATAGAATACATATGATTGAAGAGGCGACTTCAGCTCAGTGAAATAAGGCCCTATACTGTGTGTAAGTGAATTCATTAGTAATGTTGATGGATTGAGTAGTTTTGTGCCGTATTAGTAATCATTTCCCATACCTGGATGTAAGCAAAAATTGTGTTTATTTCCATGCAGGGTATTGCTCGCCCTAAAGGTGTGAGTCCAAAATCCAACCGCACTAATGTGAAAGGGAACAAACTGCCACCTCGTCTGGCCAAACAGAAGGAGCAAAGAGAGAAAGAAAAAATGCTCACCAAAGATGTCATGCCAAAGATTGAACTCTGGGACAATGAGCTGGCTAACAACATGCCCACACTGCCCGTAAGCCTGGATGGCACTGGGAGTGATCCAGCTGCTGCCATACCAGGCTCAAATAGCACAGTTTTGGATGATAATGGAGGTAGGATTGTGGCCACCCGAGGCTGTAACATCAGTCAGTACTGTTGTACAGTGTTTGTTTTAACATTGTTCATGTCTTCTTGTATAGAAAGTCAACACGCTATAGGGTAGAGTGTCCAACTTCCTTCCGTATTCCATTCACCAAGTCACCACCTAATGTGAGGTCTGTTTTTCTTTCTCCATTTATTAAGTTGCCGGAAGGTTATGTGTATCTTCCTTTCTTGCTCCATTCACAGTCACTACAGGGCAGTGTGCCCATTTTCCTTACACCCTTTGCTAAGTCATCACATTATAAGGTGATATGTCCATCTTCCTTCTTTGTTTCCTTTACATAGTCAGCATTATGTGATATGTCCATCTTCCTTCTTGTTTCCTTCACATAGTCTCCATTATGTGATGTGTCCATGCTTATTCCTTCCTCCCTACACAAATAGAAAGTTACCATGTGAGGTGACCAGATGCCCAGCACATTACTCATATCTATTTTTTTATTAAGCTGATGCAACTCAGATCTAAGAAAATCCTCAACTGGATACCACTGTGTCACTACGACTCAGCCTGGAATAAAATGATACCATATGTGATCAATTAGGTCCAATTAATATGAAGATTAATTAATTTAGAGAAGACATTTGTGGACTGTTTATGTAGATGTATGTAATATATGGACTAAAGCCTGTGAAGACATTTGTGCCTCACAGCATCTAGAGCTGTGATGTAATGATAGCAACAGGTATAGCAATATTACTGGCTTCGTGCTGAGAAGACTTAACAGTGCTTCTGGTGCCCCGTTACCAGCTGACATAGCATGATATGTTCACTGACACAAACTTATCACAGTAGTAAACGTATACATAATGTTATTGCATTTTAAAGTATACATTCATAAATGTTGACAATGTATTATATGATTGTAAGAGTTTTTACCTATTGCAATTATTTCAACTTTTAATATAAAATGTCACTAGTTGTAAATATGTTTCATAGTTCTCAGACTTAAATGTAGTTCAATTTATTGTAATTATTTCATCTGAAAATTATTTCACAACTGTTATAATTGTCAGCTCATCTGTTTGAATTGTTTCATTTCTTTCAATGTTTTTCATCATCTGCATTTATTGTTTCATACTTCTTGTGCTGATAAAGTTTCATTTGTGTTTATGCAAAAACAGTCTGTGTTGATTTTACGGTCTTGCCACTTTAACCGTGTTACACTTCCCTCAACTGTTGTATTGCCATCTTTTTTTTTAATACCCTATGTTGTGTTTGTTTCATTTCATTGTAATCATGCATCTTGAGTTATGCATCTTATGCATTATGAGTTCTCACAACCATTAAAAGTAAAGCGTTACCTTAAACACAGAAGCCTCAAACAATATGTTGCACAATTTATTGCCTGGCATATTTCACTGCATCTCGTCAGGTGCACACTGCAGAGTTATATATCATATGAAGTGAGTAAATGATTTATAATGATGATATTGAACCCTGCAGTATGCACCCGATGAGATGAAACAAAATATGCCAGGCAATAAATCATGCGAAATGTTGTTTGTGGCTTCTTTATTTTTTATTTTATTTGAATTTCTGAAACGTCACCTCCCATAAATATTCACCTGCTGTATTTCTGTTTGACCTGTTCCATTTATGTTTCACAGTTCTCAGTGGGCCATTGAACTCCATGATAGTGAACAACAAAGCTAACCTAGCACCTGTCATGATGCCTCTCTCACTGACACCTGCTCCAGCACCAACCATGAATGCTTGGATGAAGCCGATCAACTTCAGCTCTACAACCGTGCTGGTGGGCTCCCAGCTGCAACAGATGCCTGCTGCCTCCCAGCCTGCACTGGCCCCGCAGCAGATGACGGCAGTGGCCCAGGATGTGAAGCTGGACAAGGAGGACCAGCATGATAGTGGCGTGGATGTCAACGATCAGCAGAACTCTGCAGCTTCGTCCACTCGCAGCTCTCCGGGGACAGATAACCGGCTCATCATCTCTGCCACCATTCCTCATTCCCCATCCATGGATCTCTCTGCGACTGCCATGCTCAAGGTACACATTTCATGAGATCACTATTCATCTGCTTCTCTTCCAGCCACTGACAGGGTTGTCTTAAATTGATTCATTACAATGTAATTGATCCTTTTAACTCCTACTGTGGTAGATCAGCATGGCCGAATGGATAAGAACGAGTGCTCTAAAACATCCGGTGTGCTGATGCTGAGATAAAGGGTTCAACCCCTACACCAGACAGTTGGACTAAAATGTTGACCTATCGTCCTTGACTTGTTGAAGTAAATTACAAGTACCTCTGAAGACAGAATGGGTCCACCTGATGGTGAGGGACACTGTTAATAGGTAAAACTAATCCACACACAAAATTCAGCCCAGCACGACTTGAAGTAGTGTGTATCGACTACGTTTGTGTTCAAGGCGAGTGAGCTCACACTCATCCAACATCAATCTCATACAAAAACTCATGTTGTCCCAGCCATTTCTGATGTAAACAAGAACCCCCTTTTGGATGCCATGAATGTGAATTGAAATATGGTGTTAGGTCCAGTATTGCTCTGCGGCTGAGGGAACACTTTTACTTTTCCAAATCTAAAGTATGTGCCTGACACAGAGAGAGCTATAGTCTGTCCAGAAATGAATGCCTTCATTCGCGATCAGTTATTTTGAAAACTGTCTTTGCATCGTTATGAAATATTTCCTGCCATCTTATATTTACCCTCACCCAAGGAATATGTCTTTGATAGGTCCAAAAGCAACTGAAATCATAGGAAAGCGGCGGCATTTCTTTGGTGTTTTGGTGATAAACTAGTGATTTCTCGCTAACAAACTTGTTTTACAGTAATGCCCCGATCCACTACGCGAGGCTTTTGTCATAAGGCCAATCCCATGTCCCACGAGAAAATTAACTATTCAACGCTAATGTTTCCGTGTAAAGACGTAATACATTTAATAATGTGCACTTCATCTCTGACCCTAAATTATATACTGCATATAAACAAACTTTGAAACTGCTGTACAATCTCCAGAACAAAAATGTTGTTGTTGGGTGAACATAATGATAAGGTTATATGCTAATTCTCATCATTTTCCCTCAGTTGGTTACTGAGATAGGAAATTTTATATTGGGGCAGACAAAAGTAAACAGACTATAAGTTATTCCTGTGCATGTAATTATGGTAAACAGTTCTCCACGTTATCCCTGTAAGTTCCAGAAATTCACAAGTAAATATCAAGAAAATCCAAAGTGTTATTATTATAGGGGCCAAAGCATTTTTTATATAACAAATTCATTGTTGAGAATGTCCTGACTACAATCACACTTGGCATATTGACTGGTTCATGCATAGAATAACCAATTACACATGACACGTGAAGATTAGCTGGTCACACATGGGTAGGACAGTTTTTTGGTACACACAAAGCACAGCCGATCAATATGACACATTGGTTAGTACACAAAGCATTACCAATCACAAACAACATATTAATAAGTATAGGCATTCACACATAGTGAGCTTCATAAGGTTATTACCGCTATGGAAATTCAATATTTTCCTGTTATATTCCCAAACAGAGAAATGATGGTACCTCCATAGATTCTTCTCAAGTCATTGAAATGCCTAAGCAGCAGCGACTACCAAAGGTGAGTTTGTAGTTATTGTTGTAAAGCTTTCTTCCACGATGTGAAAGGAAAAAGTCTCGCAGATACAAGTTTAATATACAAGTAGTTTGGAGAGAACAGATAAAAGGCATGGTCCCTGGAAGAAAAGGCATGGTCCCTGGAAGTAGAGACAGGGTTGATCCGCATGACGATGGATACAGGACATTGAAGACACCTGGGGCATGAACATTCAAATGGCGTCTGACCAAATATTGAGAACATTTTCCACTGATCTAAATTGGAAGCGACGTTCTGTAAAGGATAAGTGATAATGGAGTTAATTTGTTTCAAGACCAACCTGCTAGAATTTTCATATAATATGGAGCTGTCTTGTGAATAGGGTTCAGTTCTGGAAAGTTTGTGTGTTTATGGCAATATATGAGGGTAAGTTAATAAATAAGTCACAAATGGCTGTAGAAAAATAACTAACTATGATAACAACTTGAAACAGTTTATTTTTATACATACATTGTCCCTCACATTGTCACTGTGTTTGCAGATCAGTAAAAGTGAGAAGGTACTAACAAAAGTGGATTCTGGGGCTGTCACAGTGAAGAAAATGGACATGTCCCCAAGTAGAAAGATGCCAGATACCAAACCTGAACCCATACAGATGCCTCCTGGCTATAAGGACTCCATATTTGGCAAGGTCTGTATATAGTTTGTTAAATTATATGTTGTATGTTTGTAGTTGTTGTAGTTAGATGTCTCCTGACTTCAAGGGCTCCATACTTGGCAAGGTATGTTTGTAGTTTGTTGAAGTATAGATTGTATGTTTGTAGCCCGGGAAGGTTAACCCAGTCAACAAATGTCCGCAGAAGTCGGATGTGTCAGCCTAACGGCGCAAGAACGCAGCTCTGCTGTAAACAGGCACAACGCAGTCACATCCGGAAAAAAAAACTGGATGAACGCAGAAGAAGAAGTATGTTTGTAGTAGTAGATGCATTTGTTCCATGTTTGTGTTATAGTTTATGATGTATTTTTATTTGTACGGGTCTTGTTTTATTTATGTATATTTGTGGGGAATATAGTTTTTGTGTTAAATAGTTTATGATGTCTTTGTATTTGTAGTACCATATGTTGCATGTTCACATTATACAAACTTAGGTTTGTATTATAGTTGTATTAAAGAATTGTTTGTGGAAATATATATGTTATATAGTTTTAGAAGTAAAGGACTCATTTCCATATCTTGAGTAGATGGTGCTAACTCTATTTTTGTATAGACCCATCAGGCTTTTGATGGATCATGTGATCAATATCGTGCCTTTACTCACCATAACATTTTGTGGCACTCATTTATATGCCCGGTCAAATTTTTTTCTTTCAAATCCCCTGTTGAAATTTTTTGGGGTATATTTGTAGTTGTAGAGACGCATTGTATATTTCTAGTCGTACAGTGTAACCCCTCTAATAAGCCCTAGTGTGATGTTTTAGGATGCTTTTAATATAAGACCTACCCCTAAAATAAGCCCTAGTTAAGACTGTCAGGTGGAATGAGAGACTTGTTGCCGAATGGCCAGTCGGAGTACAGACACCACTGGTGTGCACTTTACTACTAATGGGTGTGGTTCATAATTCAATATGTCACTCATGTTAAATAGTTACCAAAGCACTACGAGCAGGCTACATGGACAAGAAATGCTCATTTAAGGAATGCCGCAGACTTACCTTCAAGGAACTGCTATGGACAAGTCGATAAGAGTCCTGACTCAGCTCAGTGGTTTTGTCTGAGTCTAATTTTTACAGACCACACATTTCTAGAAATTGGCTGCTTGGTGATAGGTATACAAAATTTGTGTCTGTGACAGAAAATGCTGGTATGGAAGGACATGGTTCTTTTACTGCATGTTACAGTGACGTGTTTATGTTGGAAGACAAACCACAATTGTGGCCATATAATATGGCATATTACTCTTATGAAAACAGCACTGTAAGGCAAGTTAGTGGCGGACCAGCAAGAGATAGTGATGCAGGTTGGAGATTATATCAAGAAGTAAATGAACAACTGTGTCTGAGTGCTACCTAAACACATTTTTTTACTGTGAGCTGCGTTGTGGTATACACTTCTAAGTGGCCAAAGGAAACGCTTTAAAGACCACTGAATATCTCACTAAAAGCTTTTGGATTTCATCATGATAATGGGAGACTGCTGGCAAAGACCAGAAATTCATGGTGTACATCATTACACAAAGGTGTTGTCACTTGCGAAGCAAACAGGACTGTAAGAGTTGTGGGGGGGGGGGGGGGGGGGGGGGGGGAGACCAGAGCAGGAGATCATCCTCCCAAAATGTCAAAAATTCTTTGCCCATATTAGTCAAAGAACATTTTGAGCCAAAATAGGTCTTGCCAGCCATCTTAGAACTCACGGCTCCATACTTTCAACCCCACTGGAGGAAATGAAGGGTCATCATCATTCTTGATGGACAAACATGACCACCAGAATGCGGAGAAAGTCTTGATGTTGCATCCTACCCTCATTTTTATTAGATAACACTTGATTGATGTATGTGTGAGCACTTTACATTCTTACAGTAGCATCTATCTTGTGGTTGCTTTTAATATTTTGTTTTCATAATTGTGAGATTTCATGATTGTGCATGTTGTCTACAGGGTGACCATGCTGGCCTGCAGCTGGACTTCCACTATGATGAGAGCTTAGCCAACTCCTTGGCAGCAGTGTCGGACAGGCCTTCCACCCCGGAGAAAATCGACACTGCGCTGGTTCACCAAGAGGACATGAATTTAACTGTCCCCGTAGCGGCTCCTCAAGCCTTGATATCACCCACATCGCCAGCAACTGAAGTTCTCAGTTCAAAGATAGCTTCAGTGAAGAACTTCTGGGATCCACCTACGTATGAACACAAGTAAGAATTGTTGAAATCAGGTATTTTCTTCTCATGCTGTTCCTCTTCTACATTAGACTGCACAGGGCAGTAAGACTCCTCCGGTCTTCTATTATGTCAGATGTGTTGTCTTTATAGTTGCTCTTCTTGCTTGCATATATAAATACAGCGGATTAAACTGGTAAAGCTGTGGGCATATAAACAGGAAAATACAAAATGTAGGACAGCTTTGCAAAATAAAGAGGACATTGCGACAGACCATCTGCAAACAATACACACAACGAAAGTGACAGTAATATGGTATCATGTGAGATCAGATTAGTAAGCAAATTGGAATGCAGTATGTGGTACTTGATTTCAAATTAGAAAAAAACATTTATAGAGTATATTAATATGCAACTGAAATATTTCTGCCACGGTAAAAGACAAAAAACGTATAAAATTCAATAGAAGGTAATATATGAGTAAATGGGCATATTCTTAAGCAAGTTAATTGGTACAGTTATCTCGAAACGGTCATAACATCTGATGGGAGATGCCTTGAAGAGATCAGATCAAGAATTGCCATTGCGAAGGAACCTTTTGGAAGATGAAAAAACAATGACCAAAATAAAGATATAAATTGAAACGAGAAAAAGAGTGGTGAAAGTGCTACATAGAACCTGTACTTCTGTATGGATGTGAAGCGTGGACAATGAGCAGTTAAGTATAAAAACATCTGATGGCTGTGGAAATGTGGTTTCTAAGGAAAATGCAAAGACTACCATGGACAGGAAGAAAAACTAATGAACAAGTCTTTCAAGAAACAAATGAAGATAGTAAACTGATTAGAGTCATTAGACGTAGATAGTCAAAATTTGTTGGGCATGTTATGAGAAGAAATGAATTGGAGAACGTGGTGACGACTGGCAAGATTGAAGGGAGGAGACCAAGGGGAAGGCCGAGAAGTAAATACCTGGATGGCTTGCCCATGTGGCATGATCAAGACAAAAACATGGAGCTGATCCACGACTCTGGTGATTGAGTGAGGTGGCAAAACATACACGACTCCGGTGATTGAGAGGTGGCAAAACATGACTGCCCACGCTTAATCGGCATGGCACATGATGGATGGACGGATACAACAGGATATGAAGAGAGACTACAGACATAAGGTACAACTATACACCAGGATATGAAGAGAGACTACAGACATAAGGTACAACTATACACCAGGATATGAGGAGAGACTACAGACATAAGGTACAACTAAACACCAGGATATGAAGAGAGACTACAGACATAAGGTACAACTATACACCAGGATATGAGGAGAGACTACAGACATAAGGTAAAACTATACACCAGGATATGAGGAGAGACTACAGACATAAGGTACAACTATACACCAGGATATGAGGAGAGACTACAGACATAAGGTACAACTATACACCAGGATATGAAGAGAGACTACAGACATAAGGTACAACTATACACCAGGATATGAGGAGAGACTACAGACATAAGGTACAACTATACACCAGGATATGAGGAGAGACTACAGACATAAGGTACAACTATACAATAGAATATGAAGAGAGACTACAGACATAAGGTACAACTATACACCAGGATATGAGGAGAGACTTCGACATAAGGTACAACTATACACCAGGATATGAGGAGAGACTACAGACATAAGGTACAACTATACACCAGGATATGAGGAGAGACTACAGACATAAGGTACAACTATACACCAGGATATGAGGAGAGACAGACATAAGGTACAACTATACACCAGGATATGAGGAGAGACTACAGACATAAGGTACACCTATACAGTAGAATATGAAGAGAGACTACAGACATAAGGTACAACTATACAATAGAATATGAAGAGAGACTACAGACATAAGGTACACCTATACAGTAGAATATGAAGAGAGACTACAGACATAAGGTACAACTATACACCAGGATATGAGGAGAGACTACAGACATAAGGTACAACCTATACACCAGGATAGGAGAGAGACTACAGACATAAGGTACAACTAGACAACAGGATATGGAACGAGAAGACTACAGACATAAGGTACAACTATACAACCAGGATATGAGGAGAAACTACAGACATAAGGTACAACTATACACCAGGATATGAGGAGAGACTACAGACATAAGGTACAACTATACAATAGAATATGAAGAGAGACTACAGACATAAGGTACAACTATACACCAGGATATGAGGAGAGACTACAGACATAATGTACAACTATACATCAGGATATGAAGAGAGACAGACATAAGGTACAACTATACACCAGGATATGAAGAGAGACTACAGACATAAGGTACAACTATACAGGATATGAGGAGAGACTACAGACATAAGGTACAACTATACACCAGGATATGAAGAGAGACTACAGACATAAGGTACAACTATACACCAGGATATGAGGAGAGACAGACATAAGGTACAACTATACACCAGGATATGAAGAGAGACTACAGACATAAGGTACAACTATACAGGATATTAGGAGAGACTACAGACATAAGGTACAACTATACACCAGGATATGAAGAGAGACTACAGACATAAGGTACAACTATACAATAGAATATGAAGAGAGACTACAGACATAAAGTACAGCTATACACCAGGATATGAGGAGAGACTGTACAGACTTCCTCAGATTGCAGGTTGCAATCACACATCAGGGGGAAACTTCACAGACCTTAAGGTACCTTCAAATTTATTGGGGAGTATAGACTAAACACACCATATGAAAAGACTGAAATCATGTTTGAGGATAATATACAGTTGTACAATGTTAAAATTATAAATATCAGTTTGTTCAACTGTCCACTTCTATTTCCTATTAACAGAACATGTATGCCAGCGAATGCCAACTCAACATCAAATGACAACACCCAGACGGGTCTCTACGACACCAACGCCAACAACGTCAGCAGCAGCAATTCTGCTGTCAGCAGCTCTGCCTTCCCTGACTTTGGTTCCGAGATGGTGGCCGGAGAGCGGGATCAGTGTCAGCGTGGGCATGCTCAGTGCTGAGATCCAGCCATCGTCGCTGGAAAGGACTCCGCCTCGGCCAGTGTGCCGTCCAGTACAGTGGTTCCAGTTCTCCGGTGCATCGTCACTCGCCAGTTGTGCAGCGCATGCATTCACCTCTACCAGCCAGATAAATGGTCATTATGGGTGATCTGGAAGTCTCTCAATCCGGAATGCTGATTGTGCTCGATGAAAGAATAATCAAACTGGAACCAGCAAATGTTTGTAAGAGCTCTCCCTGATGTGAAGTAGATAACGGATGTATGGGTATGTGAAGAATATCACACTGGAACCATCGAACTGTTTTGTAAGGTATGTGATGTGATGTTAGAATACACTGGGAACCATTGAAATGTTTGTAAGTATGTAATGTGAAGTAGATAACGGACATTGGGTATGTGAAGAATATCACACTGGAACCATCTAATGTTTTATGTAAGTCTCTGCTAATTGATGTGACAGTAGATCCCTTATGTATGGGTATCTGAAAAATATTACAGTGGAACCATTGTTAATGTTTTTAAGATATGTGATTCTGGAACTAATCATGGGATTGTGTTATGTGAAGAATATTACTCACGAAGCTCTGATTTTTGTAAAGTTTACACGTTATGTGCATGCTCTTTAACTTGATTTTGCCATCAACCCCAGCATTTATTGGCTCTTTGTGATTTTTCTAGGCAGTTTTACATTCATGAGTTGGCCATTGCTTTCCGAATGGTTGTCTCATACCATGTGTGTTGTTGTGTGGTGTCATTGTTTCTGTACTGTTTGTAAGATTTTTAAAAAAATAATTTTGTTCGTGTTTAGCAGGACGTTAAGCCTAGACATTTTAGGTGTTTGTGATTGACAAGGCAATTTAAACTTCAGTAGTTGCCAGTTCTTCTTGAGCAGCCACGCCTCTTACCAATCAACGCAATACGCTCTGCTTCTAGATCCCTTCCAATCCTCACCGTCGTGTGTCTGGAAATTGTGGTATTTCCCAGCTTCTTTCACAGTGTCATGGGTGAACTGTCTATGTATACATTTTCAAGTGCTTGTTTCTTACTGTCAAGAGACAAAGGGAATCTACATGTTATCATTTTCTGAGCTGGCTGCATGAGGCAGAGAGGCAGAGGATGGCAAAATATAAGACTAGGCGTTGGTTAACATCCTGTGCTCCATTGGGGGCACATAAAAGAAGTCCATGTTCTGGTACTATGTTCTGTTGTGTAGATATAGGAATCTCTGTTATTACAACAGAGAGATTGCACTTGCTTGTGTTTGTTTGTACCCAATCTTTGACATTTAATGAACTTCAGGTACGTCCACAACAGCTTCAGATGGGCCTGGGTCTAGGCAATGAACCACAATCTCCATGTCCTGCTTGTCTTCAGGCATCACCGTCCCCATGCGACTGTGGCCAGCCCCCAATGATGATTGGACAGCATGGGTTTAAGCCTTTCAGTTTGGCTCGCAGTTTGTGCCCCAGGAGCAGAGAGTGAGTTCTTAGTGGTACTGTGTTATCATCTTCAGGCCACGGTTGGCATTGTGAAATTATACGAATTTGTTCTGCTGTCTGTGCCATGAATTCTTTCTCTTGTATGTTTTAAGAAATCTGACAGGTGTCTTTTGACTGTGCCATGAATTCTTTCTCTTGTATGTTTTGAAGAAATCTGATTAGATGTCTTTGAAGAGAACCTATAGTTTTCGTTGCAGTAAAGTTAGCTGGATTGGTCATCTATGTGTTACTGCTGTCGCCAAAGATGAAGTGTAGAATAGTAACACTTGACCTGTGTTTGTTGTAAAAGATGATAAAGAGGGCCAACCTCTTGCTGGTTGTCTCCCCATAGAATCAAATCAGCCAACGTACAACCAATCATGATCTGCCTACAAGAGCTATAGATGTTGTGGTTTGTGGGCCTATACGCTGCCTGGAGTGTCAAGGGATAAGAGGACAGAACCTGGATGGAACACACTAGCACTGGACAGATTGTTTAAGAAACTGAGATAGAGGAATGACCAACAGTAGACTTTCTGCAAGTCTTTTTATCATGATGTGGGGGAAACATCTGCAGACAAATTGATATATTTGTATTGCTGTGATATGGTCAGTCATGATCATGACACCAGTGGGCAGGGCCTTTGATGTGATGAACATGTTGGTCACTGACATATTGGGCACATATTGGCAATATAATTGTGACCAAAATGCATGAAGTTCTTCGGAGTTCACCCAGTGTTTTTTCAGATGTAATTGTCACAGTTTTGTAATGTGATAGTACCATCACATTATGTTTGCCTGAATTCACACAGAAGTAGGTGACCAATCTCTCCACAACAGTTTTTGTAATGTGATAGTACCGTCACATTATGTTGTGCTTGAATTCACACAGAAGTAGGTGGCCAATCTCTCCCCACAGTTTTGTAATGTGATAGTACCATCACATTATTTTGCCTGAATTCACACAGAAGTAGGTGGCCATCTCTCCCACACAGTTTTGTAAGTGATAGTACCATCACATTATGTTTGCCTGAATTCACACAGAAGTAGGATGCCAAATCTCTCCCACCAGTTTTGTAATGTGATAGTACCATCACATTATGTTTGCCTGAATTCACACAGAAGTAGGTGGCCAATCTCTCCCACACAGTTTTGTAATGTGATAGTACCATCACATTTTGTTTGCTTGAATTCACAGAGAAGTAGATGGCCAATCTTTCCCACAGTTGTGTGCAGTATTGAACCCGCTTCGTACTGGGGGGGGGAGGGGGGGGGGAGTGATATATGGCATGCTTGTGTAAAGATGTTATAAGTTTGGCCATTGTGGCTATGTATGGGGGTTTGGTTACCTGCTCTGTAGATTACATATTAGTTACTTGTTTCACATGTACAGCCAGACAGTAAACATTCAGGGTTTCAGATACAAATGCTGCAGAAAAAAGATATCCTGCCTTTACTTTTGTACTAATTCTGGTCAGATCCACAGTCATGAAACAACCACTGAACTACTCCATCCTCTGATGGGCTTATGGGTTATAGATCCGCTACCTATGGACTTAACTGGTTTTCATTTGCCCTAAGTCCGTTCTCTTTTTGTAGGTAACTTGTGTAATAGATATGTTTAATCCATTTTTATTTTGCACATATGCATTTTCCTCATGTTATTTCTCATTTACGCTCAATATAATGAGCTTTTTTTTTTTTTTTCTGTTGCCACCTAAGTAACACAACCCAGCTTTGGCTTCAAGCCTGTCCGCAGAGCAGTCGCCAGCAGCTTTGGGTACCCAGCATCAAAGATCATGTCCTCGGGTGCGCAGCAGCTTTCAAACATCCCATCCTCTTCATTCCCTCAACACCTCCCAGTCCAGAGTATCATGTCCACATCTCGAGCTGGGTTTTTCTCAGCGTCAGAGCCACGGGGGTTGCCAGTCAGCCGTGTCAGCACCTCCACCATCTGCCCAGCAGACACAATTAATAGCTCCTCCAGCTACAGCAGCCCTGATTCCAACAACCTCAATGCAGCCCTTTACGACAGCATGGGCCCCTGGTCAGTATTCTGCATTCGCACTGGTAGGCCACCATGTTGTGTACCTCTTGCCTACCATTATGTCTCGGCATTATCTTCTGTTATCTTCTATCTCTAGAGTCACTGTTACCATCTTGTTTCCCTTTTTTTTTATGTTGTTAAATTATGTATATCTTTTTATTGTACTTTGAGATGTATATGATGGACCGCTTAATTCGTAGCTAAATATTTGTCTACTGAAAGCGTTAAGACTAGACTTGTCCTGAGGTCTCCAGTAGTGAACAGTTTTGCTAGACCTCTACCACCTAGATGTATTTGTGACTCACCTGTGTCTGGTATGCACTTTTTAATGTGTCAAACCTTGTCAAATTCGTCAAAATAGGAATAAATTTGGTGGAACTGCGTAAAGCTGTGAAAATGTAAACAATAATCAATGACACAAAAAAGTGCGGCTTTCCATACAGAATTACACACTAATTTCTGTGACTATATATTGTGTGTTTATGTGTGAATTTCTCCGGTGGTTTTATGTGAATTCTCTGTGACTATATGTTGTGTTTTGGTGTAGGTTGTTTGTTTGCTGTTACATAACATAGGCACACTACTCCTGTATGTGTCCATAATTTTGTATGTAAAGCTGTACTACTTGATGTCATTATATTGCTAACCTAGTCAAGTGCACAACAGGGATTACGAACAGAATAGAGCAGGCAAAAGCTGCATTCAGAAAAATGAATAGTATCTTATGCAGTAAGTCCTGTTATTGAATAGATGTGCTGAAGTGCTATATAGAACCTATTTGCTGTATAGTAGTGAATCTTGATGTAAATGAGCAAATTAGGGAAACTTGTAGCAACAGAGATGTGGTTTCTAAGATTATTGTTGCGAATGTCCTTGGCTGCAGAGTAACAATAATGATTGACTGAAAAAGTGCTAATTGAACTAGAATATATTCACAATAAGAAAGAGACAATGGCTTTCTTGGTCATGTTATGAGAAGAGAGCATTGGAGACATCGTGACGAACTGGGAAAGATTGAGAGGGAGGACAGACCGAAGAGAAATGATGCTGGATTGGCATGAGAAGGTGGCATGGAGGATATCAGCAGCAGGTTTATCAAAACACGAAGGCCCGAGATTTGTGGAGAGACATTAACTCATTTTTGGCTGGGCGTGGCATGGCACTTGATGATGTGAACCTAGACAACTTTTTTGGGAAATACCCCATGCTTTCCACTGAGTGCTTTGTTGACCACCCTCCCTTTGCAGCAGTTTCTGTCCCTGCCTGGGTAAACTGCGTGGTCTATTAGGGAGTTATGGCAAGCAGATGGGGACAGTTGAGGTAATGCTTGACAGCAATGGATCCATGAAAAAATTAGCATAACATAGAAGGGCCTAATGGTAAACTATATAATAGAAGGAAAGTATAAGCTAGAGTTAAAAATTTATATGTAGAATTGTAGAAAATTATATCAACTACTCTACATCACATTTGTGTTGCTGTGCAAAAAAGAATGATCACAATGCATGCCTAAGCTGCGACCAGGAGCGTGAGACGGGCTTTCTCTTCTTGACTAAAACTAGTAACTAAATGCCAATATACGGAAATGAGGCTCAAGCAGCCATGTGCAAGGACGTGACTGATTCCTTGGGTGAGACCCAATACCACACAGGCTATTTGTTGGCTCTGCATAATGGACGCTTCCTCTATGGCC
>JACEFZ010009936.1:0-53265 GCA_014155875.1 Cepaea nemoralis
TTTGGGGGTTAGTACAAAAACGGGCTGGGGTGGTAGTACAATAAACGGGGGGGCTTGGGGGTTGGGGTAGTTACAATAACTGGCGGGGAGTGGTGAAAGCTGCAGGGGGTGAAGTACAATCTTTATCATGGAATCACGGGTTTGGGGGGGGGGGGGGGGGGGGTAGGTAGGCGTGTATTCATGACACAAATTACCAAATGATGATAAAATGCCTTACCCATGCAATACTTTCCTCAATGATAAAATATCCCCCTGTATATCAAGACAGTTTTACATCATCCCCCAACAACCCGTTGTAGAAACGGGGGAACCAGGCCCCAGAAAGAAGTACATATTCCCAACCCACTGAAGTAAACAAGGGCAGCTTTCACGGGGCATAACAATCTGAAAATATATCACACCTTTCCACTTTTTTGCTGCCAAGGGTAGAGGGGAAAAATTGGCGTTCCGTACCGTATGGGGGCATGGATAGTGTTTCTGGGATTGTAAAAGTCTTTGATGTCGTCAACCTTTCTGAAATAAAACTTTTAAATAAAAAAAAAGATAGGAGGATACTGATGAATGTAACGGGAAGGTTTAAACTGACGACTATTTGCTCCAAGAGAGTCCCAGTAATGCAGAATGAGAAAATTCTTGGCCCAACACCACATCTTGAAGACAAGCTCTAGAAGATGTCAGCAACCTCAAGTTGACTGCTGCTTGTAAGTATATCCAGACGGATGTCTAACCGTGTACAGAGAAGAAATCACCAACAGACCGCAACTAGGACCATTTTCGTACACCCTCAAATACTGACCTCATTGGTCTTCTGCATGTGGCTGTTATTCAATGGCAAATTTGGCTCAATCATTTCCTACCCACTGGTTATTAGAATGGAGTCTGTGGACAAACAAAAATATTTGTTAAAAAAACCCCCTTCGGGGGACCACTGCCATCATTGGCCCATCCCAACCAGTCTGTGTGTTCTGTACTGAATTATGACCAGGTTACATCCTAATGGTTGCTATGTGAACTCCAGCACAAAGTCCTTAGTCGGATAAGACACCCTGTTGTCGAACATCAGTGTGGTCATACAGGACCTGAGGTTTGGTGAGTATCCTTGTCCCGTCTTGCTTTTTTGGGGTGTGCGGACTGGTGGTTCTGCCGGCAGGCAGATATCTCCGACTTGGAAATCAGCGATCCTACGACGTTAGCCAGGACCCGAAGGGACCTGTTCCCCGGCGACGACTAGGAAGGTTATAGGTTTGCCAGTATAAAAACCTGGCCCCGGTCCTTGGAAACACCTCTGCGTCCCGTTCTCCTAATGTAGCTGACACATTACGTAGCAATGGGACATTATGCTGCAAACAAGGGGACGACCGGGAAGGGCTCGATGCCAGCTCTCAACAATCGCTATGGGAACGAAAAGCGGGGCCCCATATTTTCCGTGCATTCCCACCCGCGTATGTGGGGGATTTACCCCTTAACATTCACGTCAGGTTCCTGCTACTTGACTTTGTGTGTGTGTGTGTGCGCGCGCGCGTGCTTGCTTGTGCTTGCTTATGCCCTAAGTTACCTCGGCTGCAGATGTCAGATTCCAGTACCGATATGACACACTCCACTGTTTTTTTCGGCTTTAAGAAAGAGAGCCCACAAAAACGTTTCTCGGTTTTTGGAGGGGTTGGGGAAGCCCTCACCCAAAACCCTTGGGGGATATAAAATGAAGTTTGTTCGCTCGTTAACACTGATAAATGCAGTTCCTTTCCACTCCTCAAACATCCCTAGCGTCGATGCACCAGACGTCAAAACTCAGTATTCCAGAGGATTCGCCAAAGTACTGCGGTGAAGACAGGCTCGACCCTATGTGTTCTGAATACCACATTCATGCATTTAATCACCAGATTCATGCATATTAATCACCAAATTCATGCATTGTAATCACCAGATTCGTGCATAGTAATTACAAAATTCATGCATTGTAATCACCAGATTCGTGCATATTAATCACCAAATTCATGCCTGGTAATTACCAGATTCGTGCTGGCTGATAACACATTCACACTGGTGTTCCTTCACTCCTCAAATATTAATACATGATCTGCCTAGTACCTTCCCAAACATTGCGCTGACATCTGATAATTACCCAAACATCGAGCTGACATTTGACAACTACACAAGCTATGAGATGACATTTGACAACTACACAAGCAACGAGCTAAATTTTGACAATACCACCAAAACATCAGAAGTTTGAGCACATGAAAGGAATCTCAATCGTCCTAGTTATGGAAGTCATTCTCCTCTCTCTCTCTCTCTCTCTCTCTCTCTCTCTCCTCTCTCTCTCTCTCTCTCTCTCTCTCTCTCTCTCTCTCTCTCTCTCTCTCTCTCTCTTTCTCTCTCTTTGCGTGTGTGTGTGTGTGTGTGTGTGGATTATATCAAACTGAAATGGCATTAGGATGCTTCTACAACAAAGGGTGAAAGAGGACAGGAAAACACACGATCACATGACCTCTATATCTCGGAATGGAATGGGAGCAGGCGTGGCCAGAATGCTTGCCTTGTGATCATGTGTTCGAACCTGGACGTGAGTATTTGTTAATAGACCTGGGCTTCCAAGTCGACCCAGCTTAAACTGGGCACCAGGAAATGTTCTGGAAAGTAAAGGCATCATCATCATGTGTCATGCCGGTAAGCATGGCCCGTCATGTTTTGCCATCTCGGTCGATCGCCAAAGTCGTGGATCAGCTCCGTGTTCTTGTCTCGACCATACCACGTGACCAAGCCATCCAGGTGTTTAAAGTAATGGCAGTTGTGCCGACATTGACCGCGTCCATCAAATGCCGACTGGTCTTTACAAATATGGGATTACCACCATATTCATATACCCAACACACCACCTCATGCCGTGGAAAAGTGGCCTGTATTTATATAGCAGGTAGACACGGAAAGACTTATATAGCAGGGTATACACGGAAAGACTATAGACACCTTCAAAAAGTGTCCTTTATTGATATAGCAGAGTAGACACGGAAAGACGGCACCTTCAAAAAGTGTCCTGCACTTATATGGCAGGGTAGACACAGAAAGACTAGACACCTTCAAAAAGTGGCCTATTAAAATGGACTTCCCAGCATGGCGGTTAGGCGTTGAGCCGTTAAGGCCTATGGCGTGTTTATGCTTGTGGCTACGGTTTGCAATCGCATTTTCCTCATGTTCGATTGGTAGTACATGGTTCCGTCGCTCTGCTACTGAGTGAGTGTGTGGGCGACACCGTGAGCTGTGAAATTCGCGTGGAATGCTTTTACATCTGTCCTGTACAGTGAACTGCATGTTCGGAACAATGGATACCGGATACCAGCGGTTGCTGAATTGACCTTTTTGCCTTTTCGGTTCACGAGTGCATTTTTCGGGAGACACCTGAGAGTCGGCGCTGAAGCTGTGAAGCTCGTGCTTTGTGCGACACTTTCGGCCGGTCGCCCTGCGGTAAGAGACCGAGCCATGTGAGGAAACCCGGGTCAATGAGGTCTTTCTGGTGACTGTCGAGTCCATCGACGATGAACTGCGGTATTCGTGGTTGAATTTTGTGTTGACATTCTGACGGCGGCATTATGCACAATGTACCTGTGAGGGCTTGTTGGATTGCCGAGACTCCTGTCTATTTCACTTTTCACATTGGACAGTGGGGAGCATTTTGTGTGATATTCGCTGGCACAGGAATGGAGCATAATGGGGACGACCAGTTACCGTGAAGTTGGAACCTCTACTAACTAACTAACTAACTAAAAAGTGGCCTGTACTTATATAGTAGGGTAGACACGGAAAGATTTATATAGTAGGGTAGACACGGAAAGACTTATATAGCAGGGTAGACACGGAAAGACTTCTTTTTTTTTCGCATATCCTTTACAGGACATCGCTGTCAACATCAGCATCTTTCAGCTGATTGTTAATTTCTTGGCAAGATTACGCTCAGTAGTTTGTCACTGCTTTCTGAGCGACCGGCTCACATACCCCAGTAAGTTACCGACGCGGAGAGAAGAGCTACCGATTCTCTCGCATGTCATGTTACTCACGAGAGTATACTGGATTACGGAAAAAGTCGCGTAGACCCTAGACCAGGGAGACCAGTACGGAAAGACTAGACACCTTCAAAAAGTGGCCTTTATTTATATAGCAGGGTAGGAACGGAGAGAATATAGGGAGTTTCAGAACGTGTCCTTTACTTATATAGTAGGGTAGAAACAGAAAACCCGTAGGAAGTTTCAGAACGTGTCCTTTACTTATATAGTAGGGTAGAAACAGAAAACCCGTAGGGAGTTTCAGAACGTGTCCTTTACTTATATAGTAGGGGTAGAAACAGAAAACCCGTAGGAAGTTTCAGAACGTGTCCTTTACTTATATAGTAGGGTAGAAACAGAAAACCCGTAGGAAGTTTCAGAAAGTGGCGTTTACTTATATAGTAGGGTAGAAACAGAAAACCCGTAGGAAGTTTCAGAACGTGTCCTTTACTTATATAGTAGGGGTAGAAACAGAAAACCCGTAGGGAGTTTCAGAACGTGTCCTTTACTTATATAGTAGGGTAGAAACAGAAAACCCGTAGGAAGTTTCAGAACGTGTCCTTTACTTATATAGTAGGGTAGAAACAGAAAACCCGTAGGAAGTTTCAGAAAGTGGCGTTTACTTATATAGTAGGGTAGAAACAGAAAACCCGTAGGGAGTTTCAGAACGTGTCCTTTACTTATATAGTAGGGTAGAAACAGAAAACCCGTAGGAAGTTTCAGAACGTGTCCTTTACTTATATAGTAGGGTAGAAACAGAAAACCCGTAGGGAGTTTCAGAACGTGTCCTTTACTTATATAGTAGGGTAGAAACAGAAAACCCGTAGGAAGTTTCAGAAAGTGGCGTTTACTTATATAGTAGGGTAGAAACGGAAAGAATCTAGGAAGTTTCAGAAAGTGTCCCAATAATCAACTCTTTGAATGATTGAATTTGTCTTGGGATGTATGGTTTTAGTAGAAGACAATGATCTGGATGAATCAACACGACTGATGCAACCAACACCGCATCCATTCTGTCCACTGCGTCTCTTATTCTGTCAGTGTGCTCAATAGCATTAGTTTTCTACAGTTCAAGTTTCAGTACGATGGTTTTGGTCTCCAATTAGCACAGCTGTGAATTCACATCAGCCTCATAAACTGGACATCATAGCGATCAATGCCAGACGTGTCTCCTGACTTGGTTCTCGTTGAATAATCATATTGTCAACACTCCAACACCAACTGTAATGCTGTGTTCAGAGACGGTGGAAAGAACGCAGGCAATGAATTACCTAGGGATACGGTTTGATCGAAGCCTTGCTTATAATGTGCACATAGACCAGGTAATAACAAAGGCCAAGCGGGGGTTGGCTGTGATGCGGGTGATGGCGGCAGCAAACTGTGAGCAGCGCCATCTATGTCTTCTGTACGAGGGGCTGGTCATGTCTGTTTTGGAGTATGCAATGGCAATCCTGACTCTCAGCCATAAGCAGATAGAAAGGATGGAAAGGATACAGAATGAAGCTATGCGCATTGTTCTTGGATGTACAAGAGATACAGCATGCAGGGCGATGCGCTACCTTCTTGATTTTCCAACCATTGAAGAGAGAATACAAGTTTGCAGGGCACGCGCCTACCTCAGAGTTAACGCAAACACACAACATCCACTGCATAGTGAAATTAGGAAGGTGAAGGGCAGCAGGTTAAAAAGAGGACGGTCGTGGATGGGTCAAGCCGAAGACATTCTTCAACAGGTGTGTTCACTTGAGGACTTAGAACCTGGCGAGGAGTGGGTGCAAGTGCCAACAGACTTCTGCACATCCTTTTCAGTTTGCATCCAACTAGATAGGAAAATGCAGACAAGAAAATCCGGCTGCTGTGGAGGCTGAAGTACAAGCGTTGATTTTCGAGAATTCGCTAGACAGTGACGCGGTCATCTACACAGATGGGTCGGTCGTCCGACATGTGAGAAGCTCATGGGCCTTTACAGCTCGGGCCGGAGGGAGAATTGTGAAGGAGGACTCTGGTGCTTTCACTGAAACCACAAGTAGCCTGACCATGGAAGTCATGGCAGTAAGTAAAGCAATAACATGGCTCGAGACACAGACATTCACTAGGGCTTGTTTCCTTAGCGACTCAATGAACATGATCAAGAGGATAGAGGAGGGGTCGATCCGAAGAGAATGGTTGCTGCCTCTGGAGCGGTCTCGGCTGGCAAAGATTAGTTTCATCTTCGTGCCAGGGCATGCGGGAGTACAAGGAAATGATCGGGCTGACAAGCTCGCAGGTGAGGCTACTGTGGAGGGCGGACGCGCCATGGACCAGGCTGACATTCTGAATGCTCTACGAGAAGTAAGACTTTTGCGAGAACCAAGTGATGACTGTGAATCTACAACAATGGCCAGACTGCTAGAGCAGCAAATTAAAAGAGGGGTGGCCAAACAAGAACACTACTCAGGAAGCCAAAGAAGATTGATAAACCAACACAGAACTGGCGTCGTTAGCCGCTACACGCAGCGGGATTTGCTGAGGAGGGGATCCGAGCACTTATGGATTGAATGGTTCGATGTGCAATGAGGATGATTTGTCGACTAACTAACTAACTATTTTTTTTTTCGACTGGACATCAGAGGGGGTTATGTTTTTTTCTATGTAGGAAAGATGATGAGGGAAAAAACAACAAACTGCTCAGTTCATCTCGCATTGTAGCTGTTGACCGGATATCGTGGGTTCAAATTTTCATCGAGACGGATTTGAGCAATTGACCTGGGCACTAAAAATGGGTACCGGGTAAAGTCTTCTGAAGTATAGTCGGCTGGCGTGACATTGACCATTGTTCTCGAGCGCCACTTGGTCCATACAAACATGGGGCTAGCAACATAAGCCTAACACCCCCGGTTAGTCGTAGAAAAGGGGGATTATGATCGTTTTAACCATTTCGTAATGTGGTGAAGATTGTGTGTGATTGACAACTATATACCGCTGTATTTCATTCCTCATATCCTTCTATCGATTCTGTCTTGTTGCAGGATGCATGTTGTTATCCAACAACCCATAATTTTCTTTTTACCGCACGGTTGCGTGTGTCACCTTGTCCGCCGTTTGACTAAACAATACCATACGGTACGTCTACAAAACCGGGGTAGGAGAGATACGACCGAGTGAAAAGCGATTGAGTTAAGATTTTGTTTGTCATCATCATCATTTGCCATGCCGATAGGCGTGGGCTGTTATGTTTCGCCATTTAATGCGACCACCAGAGTTGTGGATCAGCTCTGTATTCCTGTCTCGTGGCAAGACACTCTTCTCCCTAAACAAGGGACTTAACTATTAAAAACGTCAATGGAAACAGGAATATGTCTGAATTTTTAGCCCATCCCCGATTTTTATCTCAGGTAATCATCATCATAATGTGCCATGTCGATAAGCGTGGCCGGTCATGTTCCGCCATCTCACAATATCACCAGGAAGTATCCGTGACGAAGTGAGTACGCCGTCTGTTCGCGCCTCGAAGCTTGTGGGTTCAACTCCGGGCTAAGCCATTCTTTTCACGAGTGCAGTTTTCTCTGAAAATCCTGGGGGGGGGGGGGGGGGGGGGGGGGGGTCGTCGCTGGAGCTGCTGAGTTCATGTTTTGTACGACACTTTCGGCAGAGCCATATGGAATAAAACCTGGCGCAATGAAATCCATCCTATGGACTTTTTGAATAATTTTTTTTCCATCAGTTCTGTGTTATTGTCTCCATTATGCCATGTGTCCAAGGCATCCAGATATTTATCTATCTGCCTTCCCCTTGCCCCCCCCCCTCCCCCGCCACCTATAATCTTGCCAGTTGTCACTAAGTTTTTCAGTTTATTTTTTCTCATAGCGTATTCAAAACATCTTAACTGTCTGGGTCTAATTTCTCTAATCAGTTTACGGTTTTCATGCGTTTCTTGTAGGGCTCGCTCTTTGATTTTTATGTCTGTCCATGGTATTCTTTGCATTTTTCGCTGAAACCACATTTTCATCGCCATTATATGTTTTTCAGCTTTCTTGCCCATTTCTCACGATTTACACCCATACAAAGGTACAGGTTCTATGTAGCACTCTTTTTCTCGTTAGAACTGACACCTTTTTATTGGTCAGTATGTTTTTCCATCCTGCAAAAGGCTACCTTTGCCATAGTGATTCTTGTTCTAATCTCCTTAAGGCACCTCCCATAAAATGTTAGTCAGTCAGTCGTGTTTCCAAATTCACGGCAACGGATCGTCCCCATTATGCTCCATTCCTGTGCCAGTGAATAACACACAAAATAGTCTTCATTGCTTCATGTGAAAAGTGGAACAGACAGGAGTCTCAGCAAACCAACAGTCCGCACAGGTACAATGTGCATAATGCCGCCGCCAGAATGCCAACATAAAAGTTCTCTACGAAAAATACAGTTCATTGTTGATGGAAGCGGCAGTCACTAGAAAACCAGCAGCCACACATTATTGCACAAGGTAATACAGTCAGTTCTGCGACAAGCAGACCACCACTATTCCGATCATGCACCATAAAATGTTATGACTTCCTAGTTAGCTGTACCGATTTACTTATTTGTCAATATTCCCATTTAACCAAATATCACATTGTGGTATTTCTTTCTTCTTCAAAACAATCATAATCTGTCTTCTTACAATTCTAACCATAGTTGTTGCCAAACCGCGATTCCGCTGCTTAACATGAAAGAATCAACGGTAAGTCAATGTCACGGCTCAAAGGATCAACAGCAAATAATTGTAAATGAACTGGAGCCGGAACGGGTAATGAATGACAATGTAGACTCTTGCTGAACATCAGAAATAAATCGCTGCTTTATTTCACAGCCCAAGGTTATAGTAGTAACATTGATATTTTCTCTAAAGAGCCTGTGTTGCCAAGCCGGTGATAGAGTTAATTAATAAATATCTAACATGTTACATACTAACCCTATTTCCTTCTCATTCATTAGTCATCTTCATTCTTCCCTTCCATCTCTCCGTCACTTGTGACGCTGTCCGATCAATCTATCTAGGTAATCTGTGCCCAACGGGTTTTCAGTCGACGGCGACATTCCGTGACATCATCGTTGCTTCATCCATTTTCCTGTCCGTGTCATCCATCTACTGATCTTCTATCAAACCACTGTTATCCACTTTGTCCTTGCCACAATTGATTCGAATGTGTACACACAACTTGCCATTGCAAACTCCAGCCAAAGACTCCTTGTAGTCTAGTCACGTCAGTGTGACGTTTCTGTGTTCACAACTTGTATCCTAGATTCCGTACGCTTTTGGATTCCAGGATTCTCTCCATGTTTTTGTTGACGTCAATAGCGGGTACCTGCCCCATGGCAGTTGTTCACTGTGCATAATAATCATATTTACCATGTTGCAGATTCTGTTCATTGTCTGCAATAAATACTGTATCATCCGCATATCTAATGTTACTGATGATGACATCTCACTGGTGTTAAACCAGGGAACTAGTCCTATATCCTGACACATCCGCAGTGAACTAGTCCTATATCCCAACATCTCACCAGTGTTCAAACCAGGGAATGAGTCTTTTATCCTGACATCTCACCAGTGTTAGACCATGGAACTAGTCCTATATCCTGACATCTCACCAAAGTTAAACCAGGGAACTAGTCTTATATCCTGACATGTCACCAGTGTTAAACCAGGGAACTAGTCCTATATCCTGACATCTCATCAGTGTTAAACCAGGGAACTAGTTCTATATCCTGACATTTCACCAGTGTTAAATCAGGAAACTAGTCCTATATCCTGACATCTCACCGGTGTTAAACTAGAGAACTAGTTCTATATCCTGACATCTCACCAGTGTTAAACCAGGGAACTAGTTCTATATCCTGACATCTCACTAGTGTTACACCAGGGAACTAGTTCTATATCCTGACATTTCACCAGTGTTAAACCAGGGAGCTAGTTCTATATCCTGACATCTCACTGGTGTTAAACTAGAGAACTAGTTCTATATCCTGACATCTCACTAGTGTTAAACCAGGGAACTAGTTCTATATCCTGACATCTCACCAGTGTTAAACCAGGGAACTAGTTCTATATCCTGACATTTCACCAGTGTTAAACCAGGGAGCTAGTTCTATATCCTGACATCTCACCAGTGTTAAACCAGGGAACTAGTTCTATATCCTGACATCTCACCAGTGAACTAGTTCTATATCCTGACATCTCCCCAGGGAACTAGTCCTATATCCTGACACATCCTCAGTGAACTAGTCCTATATCCCAACATCTCACCAGTGTTAAACCAGGGAATAGTTCTATATCCTGACATCTCACACTGTTAACCAGACTAGTCCTATATCCTGGGAACTACCATAGTTGAACCCAGGAACTAGTCCTATATCCCAACATCTCACCAGTGTTAAACCAGGGAACTAGTCCTATATCCTGACATCTCACAGTGTTAAACCAGGGAACTAGTTTTATATCCTGACATTTCACCAAGTTAAACCAGGAAACTAGTCCTATATCCTGACATCTCACCAGTGTTAAACCAGGGAACTAGTCCTATATCCTGACATCTCACCAGTGTTAAACCAGGGAACTAGTTCTATATCCTGACATTCACCAGTTAAACCGAGGAACTAGTCCTATATCCTACATCTCACCGTGTTAAACCCGGAACTAGTTCTATATCCTGACATCTCACCAGTGTTAAACCATGGAACTAGTTCTATATCCTGACATCTCACCAGTTAAACCAGAACTAGTCTTATATCCTGAATGTCACCAGTGTTTAACCAGGAACTAGTCCTATATCCTGACATCTCACAGTGTTAAACCAGGGAACTAGTTCTATATCACATTCACCAGTGTTAAATCAGGAATCTAGTCCTATATCCTGACATCTCACCGATTGTAATGAAACTAGTTCTATATCCTGACATCTCACCAGTGTTAAACCAGGAACTAGTTCTATATCCTGACATCTCACAGTGTTACCCAGGGAACTAGTTCTATATCCTGACATAAAATTTCCACCAAAATCTAATCTCCATCCCAGACCAACCCACAAGGGTAAACCAGGATAGTCTATACCGACATCTCACTGGTGTTAAACTAGAGAACTAGTTCTATATCCTGACATCTCACTAGTGTTAAACCAGGGAACTAGTTCTATATCCTGACATCTCACCAGTGTTAAACCAGGGAACTAGTTCTATATCCTGACATTTCACCAGTGTTAAACCAGAGGGACTAGTTCTATAAGCCTGACATCTCACCAGTGTTAAACTAGAGGAACTAGTGTCTATATCCTGACATCTCACCAGTGTTAACCAGGGAACTAGTTCTATATCCTGACATCTCACTAGTGTTAAACCAGGGAACTAGTTCTATATCCTGACATCTCACCAGTGTTAACCAGGGAAATAGTTCTATATCCTGACGATCTTCACCAGTGTTAAACCAGGGGAGACTAGTTCTATATCCTGACATCTCACCAGTGTTAAACCAGGGAACTAGTTCTATATCCTGACATCTCACCAGTGTTAAACAAGGGAAATAGTCTTATATCCTGACATCTCACCAGTGTTAAACCAGGGAACTAGTTCTATATCCTGACATCTCACCAGTGTTAAACCAGGGAACTAGTTCTATATCCTGACATCTCACCAGTGTTAAACCAGGTCAGTGAAGGTCAGCACTGCCGAATGGAAAACAGCGCTTGCTGTTATATTTCTGGTGAGCCGATGTCGAAGTAGCGGGTTTAAACCTCCACACCCGGGAAGGTTAACCCGGTCAACAAATGCCCGCAGAAGTCGGATGTGTCGGCCTAACGGCGCAAGAACGCAGCTCTCCTGTAAACAGGCACAACGCAGTCACATCCGGAAAAAAAAAAATACGGATGAACGCAGAAGAAAGGACCTCCACACCGTTCAGTTGGACTAAAATGTATTCTATTCCTTGACTTTGGGATGTAAATTACAAGTACCTCAGAAGACAGAGCGGGTTTTCTGATGACGAGGAAGGCTGTTATAGGGAAAGCTAATCCCCATGCAAAAACCAGTCCAGTGCATTGTAGTAGCATGTGTATAGACTATGCCTGGGTTTAACACAGGGAACCATACAAAGTAACAACTCTACACACAAACTCAAGAAACAACAACAACACATGAAGACAACAAGATTTATTTCTTGTATACAAGGAAAATCAATCAAGCGGAGCAATTAACTTCAACTTACAAATGTCCCGTACACCTTCCCCACACCGCAACAATTACAGCAGTCCCATTCATACGGGTAATCAGTTCCTTCCCAGCCTCACATACACATGGTAAAATAATTGCCTGGCAGACAATAAGACACATAACCTCACATACACACGGTAAAATCATTGCCTGGCAGACAATAAGTCACAGAACTGCACATATACTAGATTAGCAGGTTGATTTGTGTTGCCTGGTCGGAAAGCAACAGCAAACAGCTGAGTGTAAAATTGCCTAGAAAATCACAAACAGCTAATAAATACTGGGGTGGACTGCAAAGTCTTGTAAAGGACATACAGTTAAATATACTGACCACACCGATTGAGGTGGAGACCTTCACATATACTAGATCACTGCACAATATGAGATGTGGAACTTCAATATACTGGATTACAGCAGCAAGAGATGGAGTGATCCTCCCCCCACATTCAGGCCATTTCTCCTTAGCTGAGAAATCTCCAGTAACTGCTGTACGTGGCTGGGTCAGTACAAAGTTGATATGTAGCCAGGACACATATTTCTTAAATGGGGGTTAAACCAGGACACACATACATACATATTTACATACATATATATATGAATGCATATATACATACATGCATGCATGCAGCTATTTGCATTGCGTTGCATTGCTTGCATACATACACACAAAGAAGGAAACAGAACACAACCCTCGGGTCACTTGCATCACATGAGGTAAAATAAAATTCTGATTAGAATGCATACCTATCAATGTTCAATAAAATTACAAATTCCTCCATGAATACTGAATCTAAAACAAAATATACAACTTATTCATCAACTTAAGTTAATACAACCTCATCAATCTATAATCAATACAACTTCAACATTCAGTCTACTAACATAACATTTTTCTCCATAAATGTACAAGCAAAAGCAAGAACATCAACTACTGTGTTCACAAGATCAATTTCACATAAGAGTACAGAAAATCTGAAACCTGCTTACTCCTGTACTAGAATTGACTCAGAGTTTACTTAAAGAACTCTCTTCCATGCCCTGTGGCACATTGGGTGTATGTTGCAAGCCCCATATTTGTATAGATCAATTGACACACGATGTGATCAATAGCACACTGGTTGCCTTCACTTTCTAGAACATTTATGGGTACCTATTCAAGGCTGAGTTGACATAAGAGCCTAGATAATTTCATTTCTCATTCAGAACGCAATGGCAAACTACTGAGTGTAAACAGTGCCCAGTAATTCAACCTGGGGTTGAGGTTTATTGCAACATCTTGCAAAGATCATGCAAACATTTTTAAACCGTGTAACACATTCAATACACAGCTGTAACAACAACATATAACAGTGAGGCAATACCACACAGGGAACCTGCAGGATGAATTTGGTACATGATTATGATGATGATGATGATGTCTGCATAATTCCCACAACAAAAGGATTTTAAAAATCACATACTAATACCTGTATCATATAGCAAACATATATGGTAAAACAGCTTATTACATGGCAAATTACACAGAATGGCTTACCTAAATCTAACATTTGAAATACAATAAGACAAATGTAAGATGTACACAAACCCACAAGCCAAACCGCTCTTTGCCTATTACAAATTACTTTTATTGCCAGCTGTCTCCATGGTAACATGATAGCATGTCCACTAGCCAATGTCTGGTCATCTACAGGACATTTCACTGACCTTGGACAAGGACAGCAGACAGCTGGTGTGTAATTACACTCAATTAAAAACTTTGCAGTCCCACAATCCGCCTGGGAAGAAGAGGACAGACTAAAACACACAAATATCACAATGAAAACAACACACGAGGCTGGACCAATCAGGGCAACCGTTGTGTGTGACCTCAGCCGGTGCCACAGAAGAGACAATAAAAGACAATGGCACAAATGGACTAAATCACACTGAAGTCTCAAATTCATATGGAAATAATTTCCTATTTAAAATATTGAAGTACAAAGGTATCTGGCAAGTTGACATATTAGCTTCACAATCCCCTGAAGCAAAGAACTGAGCAGAGAAAGAAAGTAGACAAATGTAGCCATCTTCTACACAACAATTGTAAATGAAGAGAGAGAGTAGACAAATGTAGCCATCTTCTACACAATTGTAAATGAAGAGAGAAAGTAGACAAATGTAGCCATCTTCTACACAACAATTGTAAATGAAGAGAGAGAGTAGAAAAATGTAGCCATCTTCTACACAACAATCGTGAGTGAAGAGAGAAAGTAGACATATGTAGCCATCTTCTACACAACAATTGTGAGTGGAGACAGAAACTAGACTTATGTAGCCAACTTAACAACAATCAATGAAGCAACAATCTGAAGGCTGTTGGAATATTACATGTGAAAGTAGCACATAAACATGCACTTACCACACATGTAGACCCATCTATCAGACCCGTAGACCCATCTATCATAATTTAGACCCCTCTATCAGACCCATAGACCAATCTATCATAATATGGAACCATCTATCACAATGTGTACCAATCTATCAGACCCGTAGACCCATCTATCATAATTTAGACCCCTCTATCAGACCCATAGACCAATCTATCATAATATGGAACCATCTATCACAATGAAGACCCATAGACCAATCTATCACACTGCAGAACCATCTATCACACTGCAGAACCATCTATCACATTGCAGAGCCATCTAACAATGTGTACACCCACTTGCCATACATGTACACACATGCATATAACTCCACCTACCCTGCAAGATCCCAAACAACCTAGCACCCACCCCACCAGGTCACATAGAGTTGCAGACTCTCAGACTTGCCTGTTGATCAACTATTACGTCAAGATTGAGCCTCTTCCTGACACTGACAGACTATTACGCCAGGACAGAGCCTCTTGCTATCTCCCCTTTCTTCATTTCTAAACTTTAACTACTTATACCTAGCTCAATACTTGTATCAACCATGTGCCTGCTGTGACTTCATGTGACCCTGATTGGGCAAGTGGCTACTCATCCCTGGCCAAGGGTTCCCCCCGCAGGCTGGCGGAGGTACGGAGACACCTTACATCTCTTGTTGGCAGGACTTGACCCCACCCTGCTAGCTCATATGGGAGGGTTGGCATGCAACTGGCCACTTCATCTCATACACAACTTTAACTGCAAACTCCAACCAATCATAAACAGTCTACAAGGAGCTTGGTGTCAGCTGACTGAGGGCCTATTTTCTATTGGAAGATGAAAGGCATCAGCAGCAACAGAAGACAGAGCAGCAAGAGAAGAAGAAGAAGATGAAGAAGAACAACAACAACATTGTATTGATATAAAAAGATTCTAAGGTAGCTAAATATGCCAAGATGTGCTAAGATGGATTAAAATATAAAATTGTTAATATCCATATCAACGGCTAAAAATAAAATTACCATTATTGGCAGTATCATCAACTACTATGAAGATAATAAATGAGGTTGGATCAGCTCAGCTAGGTGCTGTGTCTGGCAGTCGGTGGATACCATAGAAGATGTATAAGACAGACAAACATGGCACGTGTAGACATGAATTGTGAATTGCAATCCTAGCTCGACACCTGTCATCTAAATCTAACATTTCAAAGTAGTGATACTTCTATAAATCTTGATAAAATGAAACAATATTTTCATTAAAATATGCCAATGCTTCCATTAAACTATGATGATGTGATAGTGATACTTTAATTAAAATGTGACATGTAGTTATATAACTTCTATGAAAATATGACAATATGGTAGTGATACTTCCATGAAAATATGACAATATGGTAGTCATACTTCCATGAAAATATGACAATATGGTAGTGATACTTATATGAAAATATGACAATATGGTAGTGATACTTCCATGAAAATATGACAATGTAATAGTTCTTCTTTCACAAATGCATGAGACAGGTGCATTAGTACTCTGTTGAATTCTGGAAATATGGCAGCGACAGTTTCATAAAAGTATGATGGGTACAAAGATATTTCATGGACATGTGTCAGTAGTGCATTAATGAATTGTGAAAATATGACAAATGGTGAAACATTCATGCCGTAATCCAGCTGTAATACTTCTACAATTTTCTGTAGTCATGATAATTCAACGAATCGTTAACACTGCAAACAGTGAGATATGATAAATCTGATCTTATGAAATCTGAAAAACGTGGCAAGTAGTCCAGATATTTTCAAAACTTATGACATAATAACAAACTAGAACACCTTTATCATTCATAACAGTCACAGACAGAAGCAGCAATATTCGGCTGAACTAATCTACAATGCCCGGCAAAGATTCCACATTACATAGTTCAAGGGTGGCCTCACCCAACGGCAAATGAGGATATAAATATATTGGTGTGATGAATAACAATCAATGACAAATCAACATAAAAGCACTTTATAAATAAAATCAAAAATATGGTGATAAGAACAGTGAAGGTAATGAGGCAGAACCGTGTACAGAAGACCTGCTACGATAGGACACAGCTGCTCTTCTCTGTTGTTTCCCCGTTCTCCTTTTGCTTCATAGTGTTCAATATAGTATCGAAGATCTCTTTCACCGACTGTGGGAGTATAGACAGAGGGCATTTCAGAATTACAACAATACAGGTCAAAACAAACTCAAAGAACTACTACAGCTAAATCACATTTTGGAAGCAAACTGCCATCCAATAATTTCTTCTTCTTCTTCGATCATCTTTAGAGAGAGTATGTGTCACACATAGTTACGCACCTCAGAGGTCATCTGTCTGACTCCAGCATGCATTTGTGTAAGGCTTGCTTCCTCTAGACAGATTTCTTTCAGGGTAACAAGCTCTATCTATCTATGGGTAGGTGTTTTTGTTTTCTAACATTCTGCCAGGGCATTTGCTTTATAGCCTACACTTTGTAATTTCCAACTGCCATGGTGTTTTAATGTGCACCACTTGCACACGGAAACTCATATTTCTCACATTTAATCAAGAAAGCTAGGTATCCATTATCACTACCAAAGTTGACGCTTTGCTGGCTGCCGTTTGGTGGTGGTGGTGGTGGTGGTGGTGGTGGGGGGGGGGGGGGGGAGGGGGGGGGGGGGGGGGGGTTATGGGAATGTCCTGAGTGCAGTGATGTCGGTTCTTAGCTCAACTCAACTACCCAAGAGATCAGGGGACATGATGTCAATAGTTCTTGCAAAAATGCCCATCCTACGATGAGATTGAACACTGTACCTTCTGAGAGATTGAACACTGTACCTTCTGAGAGATTGAACACTGTACCTTCTGAGAGATTGAACACTGTACCTTCTGAGAGATTGAACACTGTATCGTCTGAGAGATTGAACACTGTACCTGCTTAGAGATTGAACACTGTACCTTCTGAGAGACTGAACACTGTACCTTCTGAGAGATTGAACACTGTACCTTCTGAGAGATTGAACACTGTACCTTCTGAGCCCAAAATTGACCCTGTAGCCTCTCATCCAAGGCTCCCCTCATCCACTAATTTCACTCTTGAATGTCTATTTTTTAACTATGCCTGCTGCTCAACCCTTCCTGGCTTTTTTATTCTCTCACTTCACCACTACCGGATTTGTGGCAAAGGGGTTACAGGCACAATGCGTAATCCCACATACCGCGCTCGAAACACAGCCGGGGACAATTTGACAGCAGACCGCCTTGCATTGTTTTTCATAAAATGGTATGATTGCCGGTCATTCAGAAAGCATGGCAAACTACACAACGTAAACTTGCCAAGAAATCGCAAACAGCCAAAAAATGCTGGGGTTGACTGCGACATCCTGTAAAGGATATGCAACTAACTAACTTTGTTCACTAACCACTCATCTTGTCTTCTTGCCTTTCTTTGCCCTTGTGGATTCCAGTCACGGGTTCTCCCTAGTCTCTATTCTCATAAGTGTATACCCTAAACACTCATGCTGTTTCTTTATATATAAATACATATTGATAAAATAATACACACTTCAGGGATTGATGTTTTACTCCTGTATTTTGTTGTGTTGTGTTCACTACAACATTCATACCCATTTCTTGCTTACCGAATTCTCCTTCGCAGAAGCTTCTAGAAATGGCACTTTCCAAGACTCAGCCACACGCCTTCCTTCCTCCTCAGATATGACTCTGTAATAATGATAACAATAAAATGTGTCAGAGTTTGTCAATTTTTCCACAGTTTAGAGTTTGCCAATATTTAAATTTAGGTTACAAGTTTAAAAAGGGCTTAAAGACCCTCTTATTGTTAGGTCAGACAACACAACAAATTGACAATATGTAAGGTTTGGAACGTGGCAAGATATAAAAACATTTATGATTTATGTTGCAAACATTGTACATTTAATACCAGCATATTAAAGCAGAACCATAACACATCCTGGTCAAGTAAACCAAGCCTGTGTTTGAACGTATACCAGATCTTTAGAGCTACTACTAATTACCACGTCACTGCAGCATATCAGAGGATTTTCACTAATTTATTCCCCACACCACCATATAAGAGTCTTCACTAATGTATTCTCCAATTCACTCCAACATATAAGAGGATCTTTACTCCACCACAGAAGAATAACTGGCGAAACAACATCAAACTGAATAAACCAACACATGCAGTAAACAAGATTACCTTTCAAAACGCAGATCTTTTTTATTTCCTACAAGCACAATAGGTACCCTGTTGTGAAAAAAAGGACATTAGTCGTGAGTGTTTTCATTAATTATATTTTACCTGTAGATTCTTTCTCTGGTCACTTTCTATCTGAACTGTTGCGAGTAAATTAGGCTGAGTATATGCAGCTGTGGTTTCTGAAGGAACTATCTGTACTGCGTGTATATTAGGTTATGTTTATGTAGCAGTTGGTTCTTTCTTCCGTCACTTTCTATGTGAACTTTTGTGAGTATATTAGGTTGAGTGAATGTATTTGTGGTTAAGTTATGAATTTCCTTGGTCACGTTCTGTTTGAATCATTGGTAGTGTATAAGGATTACATTTACGGACAAAACTACACTCTGGACTAGCCACAATAATATGTGATCAATATATATAGCGGGCGAAGAGTGTGCACATACATACATATGCATGCAAAATCGTTTCCAGCATTACAATGATACTGTGGTTTAATTCTTCAACAGATCACATGTCTGACTGTACACACCAGTGAGGACAACTGAAGTGATTGCACAGAGTGCAATAACATCAGTTCTGTTAACGTACACACCAACTATACAGGAAAGGTAGTCATACAAAGGAATAAAGACAATGGAATAAAGACAAAGGAGAAAATAATTGCAGATAGGTCACACACTGAGCACGTGAAACGTAAGATGGTGCATGATGGTGAAAATGATCAAGTATTCTCATGCATCCATTGTGGATGAACATGTACAGCACGAATTGGTCTGATTAGTCTCATTCGCTACCGCCATGGGTTGTAGTTATTAAGCCTTTTTGAAGCACAATGTACCAAACTATCGTCTGTCAAGATGGAAAAGTGCCAATGAAATCCTACTACAGATACTGCGATAAGGGCTATGAAGTGAAAGACATTCACATATACTAGGTATGACACTATGAGGTGAGGTAACCTATTCCCTTCCTTGCTATCTTCCTTTCCCCAGAGATATATTTGGCATCTATTTGATGACGCTCGGGCAACTCCATGGATGTATGTGGTATCAGAACCCCTCCATAGATGTATGTGGTATCAGAACCCCTCCATAGATGTATGTGGTATCAGAACCCCTCCATAGATGTATGTGGTATCAGAACCCCTCCATAGATGTATGTGGTATCAGAACCCCTCCATAGATGTATGTGGTATCAGAACCCCTCCATAGATGTATGTGGTATCAGAACCCCTCCATAGATGTATGTGGTATCAGAACCCCCCCATAGATGTGGTATCAGAACCCCTCCATAGATGTATGTGGTATCAGAACCCCTCCATAGATGTATGTGGTATCAGAACCCCTCCATAGATGTATGTGGTATCAGAACCCCTCCATAGATGTATGTGGTATCAGAACCCCTCCATAGATGTATGTGGTATCAGAACCCCTCCATAGATGTATGTGGTATCAGAACCCCTCCATAGATGTGATATCAGAACCCCTCCATAGATGTATGTGGTATCAGAACCCCTCCATAGATGTATGTGGTATCAGAACCCCTCCATAGATGTGGTATCAGAACCCCTCCATAGATGTATGTGGTATCAGAACCCCTCCATAGATGTGGTATCAGAACCCCTCCATAGATGTATGTGGTATCAGAACCCCTCCATAGATGTATGTGGTATCAGAACCCCTCCATAGATGTATGTGATATCAGAACCCCTCCATAGATGTATGTGGTATCAGAACCCCTCCATAGATGTGGTATCAGAACCCCTCCATAGATGTGGTATCAGAACCCCTCCATAGATGTATGTGATATCAGAACCCCTCCATAGATGTATGTGGTATCAGAACCCCTCCATAGATGTATGTGATATCAGAACCCCTCCATAGATGTATGTGATATCAGAACCCCTCCATAGATTGTGATATCAGAACCCCTCCATAGATGTATGTGATATCAGAACCCCTCCATAGATGTATGTGATATCAGAACCCCTCCATAGATGTATGTGGTATCAGAACCCCTCCATAGATGTATGTGGTATCAGAACCCCTCCATAGATGTATGTGATATCAGAACCCCTCCATAGATGTGGTATCAGAACCCCTCCATAGATGTGATATCAGAACCCCTCCATAGATGTGATATCAGAACCCCTCCATAGATGTATGTGATATCAGAACCCCTCCATAGATGTATGTGATATCAGAACCCCTCCATAGATGTGGTATCAGAACCCCTCCATAGATGTGATAACAGAACCCCTCCATAGATGTGATATCAGAACCCCTCCATAGATGTGGTATCAGAACCCCTCCATAGATGTATGTGATATCAGAACCCCTCCATAGATGTATGTGGTATCAGAACCCTCCATAGATGTATGTGGTATCAGAACCTCTCCATAGATGTATGTGATATCAGAACCCCCTCCATAGATGTATGTGATATCAGAACCCCTCCATAGATGTGATATCAGAACCCCTCCATAGATGTGGTATCAGAACCCCTCCATAGATGTGATATCAGAACCCCTCCATAGATGTGGTATCAGAACCCCTCCATAGATGTGATATCAGAACCCCTCCATAGATGTGGTATCAGAACCCCTCCATAGATGTATGTGATATCAGAACCCCTCCATAGAATGTGGTATCAGAACCCCTCCATAGATGTGGTATCAGAACCCCTCCATAGGATGTGGTATCAGAACCCCTCCATAGATGTATGTGGTAATCAGAACCCTCCATAGATGTGATATCAGAACCCCTCCATAGATGTGATATCAGAACCCCTCCATAGATGTGGTATCAGAACCCCTCCATAGATGTGATATCAGAACCGCTCCATAGATGTGATATCAGAACCCCTCCATAGATGTGATATCAGAACCCCTCCATAGATGTGATATCAGAACCCCTCCATAGATGTGGTATCAGAACCCCTCCATAGAGGTATGTGGTATCAGAACCCTCCATAGATTGATATCAGAACCCCTCCATAGATGTGGTATCAGAACCCTCCATGGATGTATGTGGTATCAGAAACCCCTCCATAGATGTGGTATCAGAACCCCTCCATGGATGTGGTATCAGAACCCCTCCATAGGATGTGGTATCAGGAACCCATCCATAGATGTATGTGATATCAGAACCCTCCATGGATGTATGTGGTATCAGAACCCCTCCATAGATGTGGTATCAGAAACCCATCCATAGATGTATGTGGTATCAGAACCCCTCCATAGATGTGGTATCAGAAACCCCTCCATAGATGTATGTGAATCAGAACCCCTCCATAGATGTGGTAGCAGAACCCCATCCATAGATGTATGTGGTAGCAGAACCCCTCCATAGATTATGTGATATCAGAACCCCTCCATAGATGTATGTGGTATCAGACCCCTCCATAGATGTATGTGATATCAGACCCCTCCATAGATGTATGTGGTATCAGAACCCCTCCATAGATGTATGTGGTATCAGAACCCCTCCATAGATGTATGTGGTATCAGAACCCCTCCATAGATGTGATATCAGAACCCCTCCATAGATGTGGTATCAGAACCCCTCCATAGATGTATGTGGTATCAGAACCCCTCCATAGATGTATGTGGTATCAGAACCCCTCCATAGATGTGATATCAGAACCCCTCCATAGATGTATGTGATATCAGAACCCCTCCATAGATGTATGTGGTATCAGAACCCCTCCATAGATGTATGTGATATCAGAACCCCTCCATAGATGTATGTGGTATCAGAACCCCTCCATGGATGTATGTGATATCAGAACCCCTCCATAGATGTGGTATCAGAACCCCTCCATAGATGTATGTGATATCAGAACCCCTCCATAGATGTATGTGATATCAGAACCCCTCCATAGATGTATGTGATATCAGAACCCCTCCATAGATGTGATATCAGAACCCCTCCATAGATGTATGTGATATCAGAACCCCTCCATAGATGTGGTATCAGAACCCCTCCATAGATGTATGTGATATCAGAACCCCTCCATAGATGTGGTATCAGAACCCCTCCATAGATGTGGTATCAGAACCCCTCCATAGATGTGGTATCAGAACCCCTCCATAGATGTATGTGATATCAGAACCCCTCCATAGATGTGGTATCAGAACCCCTCCATAGATGTGATATCAGAACCCCTCCATAGATGTATGTGATATCAGAACCCCTCCATAGATGTGGTATCAGAACCCCTCCATAGATGTATGTGGTATCAGAACCCCTCCATAGATGTGGTATCAGAACCCCTCCATAGATGTGATATCAGAACCCCTCCATAGATGTATGTGGTATCAGAACCCCTCCATAGATGTATGTGATATCAGAACCCCTCCATAGATGTGATATCAGAACCCCTCCATAGATGTGATATCAGAACCCCTCCATAGATGTGGTATCAGAACCCCTCCATAGATGTATGTGGTATCAGAACCCCTCCATAGATGTGATATCAGAACCCCTCCATAGATGTATGTGGTATCAGAACCCCTCCTAGATGTATGTGATATCAGAACCCCTCCATAGATGTATGGGTATCAGAACCCCTCCATAGATGTATGTGGTATCAGAACCCCTCCATAGATGTATGTGGTATCAGAACCCCTCCATAGATGTATGTGATATCAGAACCCCCTCCATAGATGTATGTGGTAATCAGGAACCCCTCCATAGATGTATGTGGTATCAGAACCCCTACATAGATGTATGTGATATCAGAACCCCTCCATAGATGTTATGTGGTATCAGAACCCCTCCATAGATGTATGTGATATCAGAACCCCTCCATAGATGTATGTGGTATCAGAACCCCTCCATAGATGTATGTGGTATCAGAACCCCTCCATAGATGTATGTGGTATCAGAACCCCTCCATAGATGTGATATCAGAACCCCTCCATAGATGTGATATCAGAACCCCTCCATAGATGTATGTGGTATCAGAACCCCTCCATAGATGTATGTGATATCAGAACCCCTCCATAGATGTATGTGATATCAGAACCCCTCCATAGATGTATGTGGTATCAGAACCCCTCCATAGATGTATGTGGTATCAGAACCCCTCCATAGATGTATGTGGTATCAGAACCCCTCCATAGATGTATGTGATATCAGAACCCCTCCATAGATGTATGTGATATCAGAACCCCTCCTATATGATGTGATATCAGAACCCCTCCATAGATGTGGATATCAGAACCCCTCCATAGATGTATGTGATATCAGAACCCCTCCATAGATGTGTTGATATCAGAACCCCTCCATAGATGTATGTGGTATCAGAACCCCTCCATAGATGTATGTGGATATCAGAACCCCTCCATAGATGTATGTGGTATCAGAACCCCTCCATAGATGTGATATCAGAACCCCTCCATAGATGTGGTATCAGAACCCCTCCATAGATGTATGTGGTATCAGAACCCCTCCATAGATGTGATATCAGAACCCCTCCATAGATGTGATATCAGAACCCCTCCATAGATGTGATATCAGAACCCCTCCATAGATGTGATATCAGAACCCCTCCATAGATGTGGTATCAGAACCCCTCCATAGATGTATGTGGTATCAGAACCCTCCATAGATTTTGTGTATCAGAACCCCTCCATAGATTTTGTTTTCAGAACCCCTCCATAGATGTATGTGGTATCAGAACCCCTCCATAGATGTATGTGGTATCAGAACCCCCCCATAGATGTATGTGGTATCAGAACCCCTCCATAGATTTTGGATATCAGAACCCCTCCATAGATTTTGGGTATCAGAACCCCTCCATAGATGTGGTATCAGAACCCCTCCATAGATGTATGTGGTATCAGAACCCCTCCATAGATGTATGTGGTATCAGAACCCCTCCATAGATGTATGTGGTATCAGAACCCCTCCATAGATGTATGTGATATCAGAACCCCTCCATAGATGTATGTGGTATCAGAACCCCTCCATAGATGTATGTGATATCAGAACCCCTCCATAGATGTATGTGATATCAGAACCCCTCCATAGATGTATGTGGTATCAGAACCCCTCCATAGATGTATGTGGTATCAGAACCCCTCCATAGATTGTGGATATCAGAACCCCTCCATAGATGTATGTGGTATCAGAACCCCTCCATAGATGTATGTGATATCAGAACCCCTCCATAGATGTATGTGATATCAGAACCCCTCCATAGATGTTGTGGTATCAGAACCCCTCCATAGATGTATGTGATATCAGAACCCCTCCATAGATGTATGTGATATCAGAACCCCTCCATAGATGTATGTGATATCAGAACCCCTCCATAGATGTGATATCAGAACCCCTCCATAGATGTGGTATCAGAACCCCTCCATAGATGTATGTGGTATCAGAACCCCTCCATAGATGTATGTGGTATCAGAACCCCTCCATAGATGTGATATCAGAACCCCTCCATAGATGTATGTGGTATCAGAACCCCTCCATAGATGTGATATCAGAACCCCTCCATGGATGTATGTGGTATCAGAACCCCTCCATAGATGTATGTGGTATCAGAACCCCTTGTGAAAACACAGCTGCAGGAGATTTGGAAGTAGACCTCCTTGGGGCAGGTTTTCTTAGAATGGTATGAGCGTCGGTTGTTCAGAAATTAATGGCAAACTACAGAATGTAAACTTGTCAAGTAAATTACAAAAAGCCAACAAATACTGGGGTTGACTGCAACATCCTGTAAGGAAATGCAACTAACTTCCTGAACTTTAGACCTTGTGTTGTCAAATATGTGCACTGTCCATGATGAGTTGATCAATTCCCAAACCATAAAGAACATATAATAGCATACAACTTATTAGGGATCATGGTTGGTGGTCACAATATAAATAACTGACATTATGCTAATGACATCATCTTGACAACAAACAGTCAGAAGAAACTACAGAAAATGATGGCTACAGTGGTTGTAGAGGGTAAAAACATGAACCTCAGCTTGAATATTAGACAATAAGAAGTAATGGTAATGCCAAAGAAATGAATAATGCCTAACTGTACAATTAAAATCAGTGGTGTTAATTTCAGGCAAGTACAGAAATTCAAGTATCTAGGAACATGGATAACATCAAATGAAAGATATATCACAGAGGTAAAGAACAGAAGGAAGATAGCAAGCAAAAACTACATTTGGTAAAATCAAGAACATCTTACACAAATCTGTGTTTTTGGAGGTTAGCTAAAGAATTCTTGCATGTTACATAGACACAATGTTAACACATGGCTGTGAATCATAGACTGTTGGTAAACAAGCAGAACAATTAATTGCGGCCTCAGAGATGTGGTTCTACAGAATAATGCTGAAAATCCTTGGCCAGTTAAAATGATCAATCTAAATGCTTAAAAAGAATCTAAGACACAAAGATAACTTACCACAAACATTAGATAAAGACAGTCGTCTGTGGGCCACATTATAAGAAGAGAAAAACTGGAGCATGTGACAAATGGAAAGATTTACAGAAAAATAGAGAAAGACGGAGAAGATTCTTCAGAGCCATTCATCACGGCATGACAAAAAAATTAATGCATGATGTTGGAGATTGCAAGATGTGGAGAAGCATGATCGCACACTGTGAGATACTCTATGATGATGATGATGATAGTATTTCAGTACTCTATTTATACATACGTCATTCTTCCTTTCATGTCTATAATCTTGTTATATACATGCTTGACAACCTCAAAACTGCAACAAGAAGACAAGCAATTTAAACATGACAACCATATGAAACAAAAACTCATAAATAACAACACACGTTCTTGAAAACTGTAACAAACTTCTACTTCTTTCGTCAGATATTTTTTTGTTTTGGTTGTAATTGCATTGTCTTCTTCCTCTTCCTTGTTCCTCTTTTGAGGGAAAGTGTGTCACAACTAGTTACACACCTAAAAGTATGTCCGCTTACAGCAGAGCTGTGATATCTGTGCCACTTCTGAGTTATTTAGGTGTTGTTGACAATGTTAGCAGTTTCGGTGAATTATAGAGCTGTTTACTGTTTCAAAGTTTTGATGCCATTCTTTACGCCACCACCCCCCATCTAAAGGTGATGGCTACAGCTGGCATCATTGTGAACAGCCGCATGCCAGTCAGTAGCCTCAAAGGAAGCCAGAGGCAGACCATGTGGTATCCCCACCCAGAGATCCATATGCATAGCTGATATCATGATACTCTGGTTACTGCTCACCAAAGAATATTACTCCTATTATGGTTGCTAGAATCATTCGTATATTGCTCCCTCCCTTTCACCATAGGCTGCTTTAAACGAGACACCAATGAGTAGTCACAGATTTGGAACTATAAATGACAACACACGTTCTTGAAAACTGTAACAAACTTCTACTTCTTTCGTCAGATATTTTTTTGTTTTGGTTGTAATTGCATTGTCTTCTTCCTCTTCCTTGTTCCTCTTTTGAGGGAAAGTGTGTCACAACTAGTTACACACCTAAAAGTATGTCCGCTTACAGCAGAGCTGTGATATCTGTGCCTTCCTGTGCCTTCCTGAGTTATTTAGGTGTTTGTTGACAATGTTAGCAGTTTCGGGTGTTTTATAGAGCTGTTTACTGTTTCAAAGTTTTGATGCCATCTTTACGCCACCACCCCCCATCTAAAGGTGATGGCTACAGCTGGCTCATTGTGAACAGCCGCATGCCAGTCAGTTAGCCCTCAAAGGAAGCCAGAGGCAGACCATGGGTATTCCCCGCCACCCAAAGAAACTTCCATAAGTGCAGAGCAGATACATGATACTCTGGTACTGGGCTCACCCAAAGAATTATCACATCCTGATTTGGTTGCTTAGAATCACTTCCTGTATATTGAGCCTCCCTCCCTTTCACCATAGGCTGCTTCTACGGAGACCAAATGGAGTAGTCTACAGATTTGGAACTATGATGACCCACACACCATGAGCAATCAAGTGAGACTTTCTGCTTACTTAATTTATTAGCCATGCAAACTACAGCAAGCAATAAGAATGTCATCAGCCCAAAGACTGGCACTGAAGTCATCTGAACTTGTCACTCATGTTCCTATTCTTAGCAATTCATTTAATCTCAGTAGAAGATTTGTCCTTTCATCCACTGGCTTTGAACTCAAGCATAGTCTATACACCTCCTGCTACTTCTGGTGCACTGGATTTATTTTAGATTAGCTTTCCCTATTACCAGTGTCCCTCCCCATCAGGCGAACCCACACCGACTTCTGAGGTACTTGTAATATACGCCCCCAAGTCAAGGGCGAGAAGTTAATATTTTAGTCCAACGGACCAGTGTAGGAGTTGAACCCACCACCTTGGCATCAGCACACCGGAAGTTTAAAAGCAAGTGCTCTTATCAATTTGACCATGCTGATCTCCAATATAAGATTAAACCCTGAAGTTTTTGAATGTCTGTGTCATGTAGTTGTTAGTTGTTCCTTGTATGGCCATGTGATGTAGTTGTTCCTTGTATGGCCATGTGATGTAGTTGTTCCTTGTATGGTCATGTGATGTAGTTGTTCCTTGTATGTCCATGTGATGTAGTTGTTCCTTGCATGGCCATGTGATGTAGTTGTTTCTTGCATCACCATATGATGTAGTTGTTTCTTGCTTTCAGGAGGTCAGTACTTGGGATTGATAAGTGTTTGTGGGAAGATAACCTACTAAACTCTTTGTTTAATTTTGCCCTGGTGCTCAATTTGATCACCATCAAGTGCCTTGCCAACTGACATGGGTGAGTGTGCTTCTCCAACAGCATGTATCAATTTGTGTGCTGATACCCTTTCATCCCATGACAGAAGGCTGCCAAGAATTCTCTCTCGCTGTCTTCCTCTTACTTCTTTTCACAAATTTTTTAAGTAAGTGTCACAATATGTTCTAGATTTTGTCTTCTCATAATGTAGTAAACATTATAAACTTATACATTTTTACATCTCATTTAGGGACGCAGAGGTGTTTCCAAGGCACCAGGGCCGGGTTATATACTGGCCAAGACCTATTGACGCGTCCTCGTCGAGCGTCCTGGGCAACAGGTCCCTTCGGGGTCCTGGCTAAAGTCAGTAGGATCGCCGATTCCTCCGAAGTCGGAGAGTATCTGCCTGTACGGCGAGGAACCACCAGTCTGCATACCAATAAGCCAGACATGGGACAACAGATACTCACGCAAACCTCAGGTCCTGTATGACATCACACTGATGTTGGACAACAGGATGTCTTCATCCGACATACAGGACTTCGCGTTGGAGCTCAAGCCAACGAACACAAGCAAGCAAGCAAGCACATCTCATTTATTACCACTTATAATGTCAATACAGGTTTAAAATCATGAAAACAGTCAACTTTCTATCTTTAACAGTCAATTTAAACCCAGAGAGAAAATTCAGGTGCAACTGTCTTATCCTGTATGAGTTTGGAGTTATAACTCATGTCATCCAGTGGCTTCAAACACAATTAACCAGCTCAACCACACCAGGTACAACTCTGTGTGAATTGTATGTACAAAATTAAGAATCTGAGGATTGTATACCCCTTCTGATCCTGGGGTAATAGACCGAACATCTAGCCTTCTCAGATAAAGGTGAAAAATCTAGGAGGATCCATGTGAACATTGTACACAACTCGCCTGTGTTTACTGCTAGCCTATACAGCTAATGATAAGGGGTCTCCTTGGCAAAGTGGTTACACTGCCTGCCTTACGCTCCAAAGGTTGTGGGTTCGATTCCAGCCTATGTTGCTCAGTTTGCGAGACAATTGTCTCAGACTCCTGGGGCCATCACTGGAGCTATGGAGTTCATACTTTGTGCGGGCTTTCGGCGGGTCGCCCTGCGCAAAGAGACCGAGCCATATGGGGTAAAACCTGTCACAATGAAGTCGATCTCTTGCCTGTTAAACCCTTTTTTAAAAATGAATCAGCCAATAGTAACAGAATGTGAAACGTGTATTTAATTGTTTAAAAAAACAACAGAAGATATAAATACCTTTTTTGAGAGTTGACTGAATAGACTAGCACATAACCATTGATGTTAATAAAGTAGGATTGGGGTATAACCGAATATTCATCCTGTCCAGCTGTGTCCACTACATGCAGATCATACTCCTGACCACCAACTCTGGTGTGCTTGGCAAAGGCTGTTAAACAACAATAGAAATGGATGACTACGGTGCAGTTCACACAATGCAGTTTTTACAAAGAAATGTACAACCAATCATTTGTTTTATAGTACTCACTCAAATAATGATTGCAATACAGCTTCATCACTATCATGTGCCCCGCCAAGTGGCTTAGACGTTCATGCATCTTCAAAGAATGTATTCCCTGGTGCCTAGGATCAATTCTACTGATGATATTCCTTCACGTGTCAGGTCTGAGTCAGATAGACTAAGATATGACAGTAGACTACCTGCTTTCTGTTAGCGCTGAATGTTGGGCGGCGCTCACTAAATCTGACATCCCACATTATGCCAATGGCTTTGGGCCGAGGAGAGCAATTGGAAGGGTACAAGCCTTACCCTAGTGCAATCTAAAGACTATATGTCATGGCAGGGCGGACCAGGCCCTAAACCTTGGTCGGCAACTGGTCTAGGATCGAAGCTCCAACAGGCAGAAAGAGTATTGCTTTGCTGATCCGGCAGCTTCTGCGGCTTGTCTTGTTCCAGATGTATTGGTGTTACCTTTCCTCTGGAGTAAACTAGGCAGGCCAAGGGAGGGATCATGCTACATGGGCAACACATGGTCTCTAAACTCAACCCAGGCGTTGTGCTATGGAGAGATATAACTCCATTTTACAAACTATCCTCTATCAAGGCGGTCAGGTGCCAATCATTCCTTCATGCCACAGTTCAGTTCACTCAGCATCATTACTCCTGGCTTGCCCCTGCCTCTTCTACCACTGATCCTTGCAGTTGCTGTGTTGTTTTCCAATGCCTCTCCTCTCATTACATGACCAAACCACACTGTTGCCTTCTTGTGTTTGTACACAATGTTCCACTGTGGTTGACCTTCTCCAGGCAATTGTTGTTAGGCAGTCCAAGATATTTGCAACATTCATTTTAGAAACCCCTCCGGAGGTCAGCATGGCTGACTCGATAAGAGTGCTTACTCTTAACTTCCAGTGTGCTGATGCTGAGGTAACGGGTTCAACCCCTACACCGGTCTTTTGGACTAAAATGTTGACTTCTCATCCTTGACTTGGAGACGTAAATTACAAGTACCTCAGAAGTCGGAGTGGGTTCGCGTGATGGATAGGGACACTGGTAATAGGGAAAGCTAATCCATATGCAAAAATCAGTCCAGTGTACAAGCTGAGTTCAAAGAAAGTAAACATGCACAAAAAAGAAACCACTTCTCCACTGCATACAAAGAAATTCCAACCTACAAAAACTGTCAACTACTGAACAATGTGTTTGCCAGGTACCTGTAACAAATGACTGTAAAATCTGGGATTGTACACCAATACCAGCAAAGCCAGAAATCTTTGTTGCAGAGGAGTAGCCCTATAGTTGTGAGTGTAAAGCTGTTTGGTCAAGCAAACATCATTAGACATTTATTTGCAAAAGACTAAATAATTCTTTACAATAGTTAAGACAAGTAGTATTGTTTTTCAGAAAGTTAAGATGAGTACCAGACATTTCTCTAGGAAAGTTAACACCAATACCAGACATTTCTCTAGGAAAGTTAACAGCAATACCAGGCATTTCTCTAGGAAAGTTAACACTAGTACCAGACATTTCTCTAGGAAAGTTAACACTAGTACCAGACATTTCTCTAGGAAAGTTAACACCAATACCAGACATTTCTCTGGGAAAGTTAACACTAGTACCAGACATTTCTCTGGGAAAGTTAACACCAATGCCAGACATTTATCTAGACCAGTAAAAGACATTTCTCTAGGAAAGTTAAGACCAGTACCAGACATTTCTCTGGAAAAGTTAAGACCAGTACCAAACATTTCTCTGGAAAAGTTAAGACCAATACCAGACTTTTCTCTGGCTGAGTTAAGACAGCTGTGATACTCATCATATCAACCACAGCTTGCCACCATCATCATTATGTGCCATGACATTTGAGTTGGCTATCATATTTCACCATTTCAGAATAGTCTTGAATCACACCACCCTGGTATTTACCTCTCTTCCCCTTGCTCCTTTTGCATAAATTGTGCCAGCTGTCACCAAGTTTTGTTTCTCCTCATAATATGCCCCAAAAATCTTCACTATCCATGTCTAATTTCTTTACATAAATTTGCGGTTTTCATCTGTTTCTTGAAGAACTGCCTCATTTATTCCTCTGTCCGCCCATGGTATTACTTGAACTTTCCTCAGAAGTCGTATTTTCACAGAGATTAAATGTGTCTTGAGCCGTTTGTTTAACATCCATGTTTCACACCCATACAATAGTATAGGGCTAAATAGCTTTCCTTACCACACTTAAAAAACTCATTTGCGTACCATATTTTGGGAAGTAAACAGGAGATGACCAGAAATTAGTTACTTGTTACACAAAGTCACAAATAAACATAAGCTGTGTTGTATGTAAGAAAATTACTCAGCTCTAAGACTTATGAAATATAGAATGAAAAAGTAGCAATATTTCACATTCCAAACACAATGATTTCTCTCTACAAGCACTTGCAGTGGTATAAGCTAAGCTATAGTATGAGTTATTAGCATATCAATGTGATTATTTACTTTCTAATTACTTTCAATTAATTAATAACATGCTACGTTAGTCTGGTTTGCCCTAATACTTCATGTTATCTTCACATTTAACTGACTTCACAAAATAACTGCAGAAAGACACCTGTGAGTAACCATTATCAAACCATGTGTAGGTCAAAACATAGTCTCACTTCTGATGTAGGTTAATCTCGCACCCAAATTCAGACACTCAAGTATCATTGCCCTGATAAACGGTTGCACAAATGATTGGCTTTCTACCTGCAACCATTGTATATTCCCTATCTTATCTCCAACAAAAACAATGAAACTATCATTACCCATATGTACTTACTGTTATTGTTTATGTTTGGAAGGAAATTGTTCAGATCCAACTCATCAAAGAACCCCCCCCCCCCCCCCCCCCCCCCCCCCCCCCCCCCCTCCATCACCGAGCCTTTAGCAGCACTATGGTAAGAGTAGCAAGTTCATTTCATGCCACCAGAATACATTAAATCTCTGCCAGAAGTTTAAACACAGTAGCACTATGGTAAGAGTAGCAAGTTCACTTCATGCCACCAGAATACATTAAATCTCTGCCAGAAGTTTAAACACAGTAGCACAATGGTAAGAGTAGCAAGTTCATTTCATGCTACCAGAATAAATCTCTGCTTGCAGTTTAAACAACACAGACAAGATTGTTACTACTTGATTAGTTTTATATTCACCACAACACAAACAGCCAATAGTGCTCTCATCAGACAGTCAATGAGTATGTATTCTAAATCAGCACACTGCTTGTGTATGCACATGCTCACCTCTGTCATGTTGTCAAATATCCACTTTTTCTAGCCAGGAAAAAGCCAAAGATCCCATTTCCATGCCCTGAGGTGTATATATTTTAGAATAATCAATTCTCTATGGGTTATGTGGTGTGGTATCATGCCATTTTAGGCTAGATCAATCTAGAAGAACAGGTCAATTTTTACAATTGTCTTTATCATCCACCGAGTACCGATTGGTCTCTAAAAATATTGTACCTGCACCATAAACCCAAAACTCTTCAACACATGAAAAAGAAAAGGGTCTTTCACCTTTTATTTTTTTTTAAACTAGCAAATCCCCATACTTCCATATTGGATGACAATGGTTCTATTCAGGGATTGAGAAATCCAGGCACCTGAAAACTGTTACCTGTTGAATTCTCAATCATATTTTTAGCCCATATGCACGCAAAAAACATGCTGGCTCCTGAATTATGTTTAGTTTCTTCTACCCCTGGTTATATTTATTATTTTCTTTTCTAAAGAGTAGTTTATGGGACAAGATAGGCAGTCACATGCCAACCCTCCTAAATGACCTGATGGGACACACTTGGTGGATTACAGTATTGCTATTCAATGCTTCCCTGATACAACAGGAGACATAGAGACTTACTGTTTTCTATAGTTGGGTCATACGAGTCCACAAACTGGTTCTCCACATACTGTATGATCAGAGACGATTTTCCTGAGAATTACATTCAAAACAACATATTTTCTTAGTGAATTTACACTCAAATGCCACAAACAAAATGTTGCACAATTTATTGCCTGGCATATTTCACTAAATCTTGTCTGGTGCATGCCGCAGGGTTATATATCATATGAAGTGACACCCAATTAAGAGGCAATAGCAAGTAAGCATCTAACATCTGGGTTATGCAGACAGAAAGACTTCATAATGACTGCAATTACCTTGGGGAAAACAAATGCTCCACATTCAAATAGTATCAGTGACAATGTGTTATGTATTTCAGTCAAAATATGATATATAACTCTGCAGTATACACCTGATGAGATGCAGCAAAATATGCCGGACGAATTCAGAATTAAATGTTGAGTACAAAGCATATAAACTAAGACTTGTTAAATCATAAAGTAAATTACACACATTCTTAAGACAGAAAGAACACATAATGGTAAACAACAAAATAATTTACAAAGTTAAAAGTTCATATAGTATAGTTAACTTTAAAAAATGAGGGCAGAGTCTGACTGTCTTTGAGGGTATGGTGTACATCTCTAAATCAAAAAGTGTCAAGTTGTAATAAAGTTGTGAACAATTTTCCAAGTGACACAAAACAAAATGGAGTGAAAAATAAGAATAGATACATGTGAATATCCATATACAAATATGTACATACACACATATATATTAGTTGAAAGAATGCTGAAAATTTAACCCTGCTGGGTTAAACTTTTTTTTTTTTTTCCCGCGTTTCCATCCTGTTTCAGGTTATTGCAGTCAACACCAGCATCTTTCAGCTGTATGTTGATTCCTAGGCTAGATTACGCTCATCAGCACGCCACAACTTTCTGAGCGACCGGCTCCATACTCTCATAAGGCACTTTTGCGATTCGAACCACTGCTAATTCTCGTCGCGTCACGTGACGAGAGTATTCGGGGTTAGCGGAGAAAGCTGCTAACCCCTCGGCCATGGAGCCGGCTGGGTTAAACTATAAATGAGGAAATTTTCTAAAGATGAGTGATGTGATCACTGGAGTAAGATTATAAGGTAGTAATACTCAGTAACAGCAATGACTGCTTCACCTAGCCTCCTCCCACATGTCCATCAGCTGTTCATGGGAACGATCTGCAACCTTTCTGCCCATTCTATCAATATTGGTGGCATATTGCATCTTTTACAGACGATGGCATAAATTAGATTACTGGATTTGCATGTGAATACTTCCCTAAATCTAATTAGAAAGACGCCCTACAGGAAGGTAAAGAGGTCTGAATAATAAATGGACGTGTTTTGCACCTAGTGCAGCAGCGCTGGGTGATGCCTAATTGAAGTGTTGTATGGATCGGGATTCTACTTCTAACATGTCCTTCAGGTTTTGGGTTGGCCTGTAAACTACTCTAGGGGTTCGATTAAAGATCCCCTGGGTATCCAGATCAGAGCAAGAGATGTTGAGGTGACGATCAAGGATTTTGGAAGTAGCTAAGTTGTTGGGATGGAAGGTCAAGATCAATATGGTTCTATTATCAGGGGTGGGATGGATTTATTTACATGAAAATAACTCTTTTTTCATCCTGGTGATGGACAGTATTGTTTTGAGATGTTGACTCTGAGAATTGAAAGACAGTAGACACTCATAATAATAATAATAATAATAATAATAATAATAATAATAATAAGGAAGTGTCTATTCATACCTGGAGTATGTATAAACTATTCGTTTATTCAAACCTCAGCTATGTATAAATTATCCGTTTATTCATAGCTGAACTACCATGTGATTTTTCCCGGTCCCGGAAACCCTGACTGGTCCTGATCACGTGATTTGCCAAGTCACGTGACTTAACGTATGTGACGTCATCGGGACATGAGCATGGCTATGTTATATATTTTTGTTGATTCAAAATCGTATCCTCAGTAGCACAGTGGTAAGTGTCTCAGCCTGATAAGCGGGAGCTGTTGGTTCGATTCCCTGCCGGACACTTTTTTTTTAAAATTCTTCAGCAATTAATTGGTTGAAAGCGACTTTTTAATAAACAAATATTAGGAACTATGATTATGAACTCATGTTTTAAATATTTGTTTATCAAAGTTATTTCTTTTTTGTCACTTATATTATCTTATTTATATTATATAAAAGTTATCACTTTTTTATGTCTTTCAACACATCTTTCTCATATCTCTGTCTCTCACACTAGCTTCGTTATCTGTCTCTCTCCTCTCTCTTTTCAACCTGCTTCACATATACCAGGTTTTCATGCACTTTATATGAGTAGCATGACCTTGTTTAAAATGTTTATTTGTTAATTCATCAGGCCAGTAAGTCGGAAGCCTGGTGTTTGAATTGCCTAATCATGTCTATCTGAGGCGACGCATATTATTGTCAGCTTGGACCGGAATTATGAGGACATAAATAGCAGGAAATAGTAGGTCGGTAATGTAAACAATGATGGAAGCCTGTAAACAGTAAGTGTACAGAAATGCAAGTTAACAATTCTTGAACTCACCTGGGGACACAATTATTTTTATTGGGGATACCAATCTGGAAAATTAGTCTTGATATTTAAACAGCCATACTTCAGCTATGTATAAAGTATCCGTTTATTCATACTCCAGCTATGTATAAACTCTCCCTAATAATAAACAATAATAATAATAATCAATAACTTGTCCTCAACCCATTTTCTGCTATAGGTCTGTTATGTAATATCACCATCACATTTTGTAGGTTGAGAGAAAAACAAGGCCCACATAATAATTAATTAATAACTGATAACTAAACAGGCATAGCACAGAATGCGGCTTAGATATTAACATCCAAAAAATGAAAACTATGATTGTCAAGGTCCTAGAGATAGCATAACTGAGGACAGAGGACAGACATAGGACATGGAAAGAGTACTTGGGTAGTAGAACGGTCCAGACGTCTAGGACAGTAGGTTAGGGACAGGACTGTGCTCTTGAGTGACGGGACAGGTTTACCTTGGACAGAATGGTGCAGTACACCTGCCTCAACAGGCAAGTGCAGGACAGACGTGACTAGCACGACCTCACACGGACTTCACAAGGGTCAAGCACCTCGTGACCACCAGACTGAGTGGGAAACGACAGACGAGACTCGGACACGGATGAGAGAAGATGTGTGACTGTGTGGAGAGACAGACAGCATGGACTAATGAGACTTCAGTGCGAGTGAATGTGACCGCTACTTAACGTGTGTTGGTGTGCTTGGCGAAAATGCGAGCGCGCATTTTCTTGATAGTTGCGCAAGAGTATATTCTGAAAGCTGCGCAAGAGTATATTCTGAAAGCTGCGCAAGAGTATATTCTGAAAGCTGCGCAAGAGTATATTCTGAAAGCTGCGCAAGAGTATATTCTGAAAGCTGTGCGAGAGCGTATTTGGAATTGTGCAAATAATCCTGTGATATTTATGATAGTGTTTATAATGTATAACAATTAAATAATAGGATATATCACATCCATGTTTTCATGCCTTATCTGTACTCACACCATCTGCCTGTCTGAACCCACCACTGTGTAAACCCCTAGAGACGTTGACAATGATAATTAGGAGTGGAAAGGAAAGGTCATCAATGAACATCACAGTAAATGTGGAGATACTAGAACAAGTAATAAGTTTCTCCTATCTTGGACATGTAATAACAGATGATGGCAGAAGTGAAATAGAAATCAAAAAGAGAATAGGAATGACCAAAAATGCTTTCAACAGCATGAAATCAGTATTACTATTAACATCTGGAGAGGTTAACAACGCATTAACAATGAGAATTGTCAAATGCTACGTATATTCAACGTTACTGTATGGCGTGGAACCCTGGACATTGAACAAGCAACTAGAAAGTCGCATAGATATCAAGAGGTGGACTAACAATGTTAGTAACTGATGTTAGTAACATCAGCCTGAATGTACAGTTACAGTCACGGCGAGAGACAGACAGTATTGAGTTGGAGATCCATTGCAGCCAACCTTCATTGTGGAGACGGCACGTGATTGATCGACTGAACTATAACTAATAACTATTATATTATTATTAAATTAATCAACTGCTGGCACACATGACATAATCATACTGACATAATTTATTAACATTTCTTGTACTTTGCGGTGTTGAGCACATAACATAATAAATAACTTAGGAATACGGACATTATAACAACAATATGGCAAGAAAAGCTTCAAAGTATCTAGTTGAAAGCAAAGTCTTATTAGAAATTAACTAGTAAATTAAATTAGTTCTTATCGATTGTCAAGTAATGTAAATCAACGGACCCGTAAATCAACAACTTGAACACTAGAAGTAGAATAAATAATAATAATAATAAATCATGACAACTTGAACTTACCGACGGATCTGAATCCCATAAAGGCAATTTTCCTTTCTTTTGGTGGCATTTTTAAGTAATTAACTAAAACGGGCAATTAACAATTATGTGTCCTGTTGAAAAGAAATTAGAAAGCGGATCTTCAACAGGACAAAAATATTTTTCAGAAGTTCACAGAACAATAGGTCCCTTCCGACAACAAAACAACATGGTAGCAATGGGCAAGTAACTCCGGGAGGGGAAGTGAAACCGAAGCTTTTCATTGGCTGACATTCCGTGACCCCGTCAAGTACTTATCCTATATATAATCACTTAGTCCATTACCCCATATGGAAGGGCGCCTGAAAAGGGCTGACAGGGAGTTCGGGTCGTCTTGTTGTTGCAACTAACCCATACACCGATGATGAAAACGATAAAGCAAACGTAGAGGAGTCCGGGCGGCTGACCGGAGGGACAACCTGAGACTGCACTTGAATTTTCTGCCCTTGCCTATATACTATAGTCCTTATGAGGACTAGACATGACCCGGACCAGGCCCGGTGAGGACAACACAAGAAACAACCAGCACGTAGAAGTGCTATTAGAGAAAGAAACCAACAAACGAAAGCCTGCGGAACCTAGCAGGCCCGACCAAAGACCGGTCTTTATTAGGACCAACATAAGACAAAAAGGAAATTACCAGGCAGCACAAAAATAACCCGGTACTTCAATTTTAATTCACCGCAACAGACGTCACGAGGCTATATTTAGCTTTAGCAGCTATATATAGCGTAGTTAGCAGCTATATATAGCACTGGCGGGGGATCTCCGTTCAATTAAAGTTTTTTTCAGTGCGTGTCATGGCGCGACATGGCGCGAAAAAGGAGCGACGAACGGTAACACAGTGTGTGTAGTACATCTTTACGTTGGCTTTCTGCAGTCATGAATTTTACTAACCCTAACCCTAACCCTGGCCGGTCTCTCTGGCCGAGGGGTTACAACACTTTCTCCGTAATCCCGTTTATCACGCAGAGTCTCGTAGCTGGGTGAGGGCTGGGAGCGGTTCGATCCCCGCTGGTGACTTGCGAGATAACTAAGCCGGCCGCTCAGAAAGCAATGGCAAACTACTGAGCGTAATCTTGCCAAGAAATCAACATACAGCTGAAAGATGCTGATGTTGACAGCGATGTCCTGTAAAGGATATGCAAAACATTTTTTAACCCTAACCCTAACAAGAGTATACAACCACTGAAATATTCAGGTCAACTCACACACATAACTAAACCATTTGCTGCACACCGACAACGTTATTCCAGTCAAGGTCATGCACACCGAGATACAGTGCGAATAAGGGGACTCCAGGATATGACGTGTGCCCTGGAATTCCCTTTGTTTGCGGTGAATTAAAATTGAAGTACCAATAACCCTATCCGACAAACAGAGCGGACCCAATATTGACCATTATGAATTAGAACTACTAACAGTCCACACAACCACAAATCTCAACAATAACCAAAGCTGAAGAGGCAGGCTTAACGAGACCGAATGTGGAATACAAAATGGAATCGGAATCGGAATACCTCATGTGGACAACAATCACCTTCGGATTAAATTAAACCTGTGAGGGTAAACCCAGTAGGCCTACTATCATTCTAAGTCGGTGATGGACCCCAACTATAACTTCTTGAAGTGGAACGGGGTAGGGGTAATGGTGAAATTGAAATCTGACACAATGTGCAATTGTACAAACTTTGAGGTCATTTCTCTTAAATTCCTTTCATCTTCGTCAGGTATAACATCATCATCATCAAATGCCCTGCCGGCTGACGTATGCGGTCATGGCTCTCCGCAGATCTCGGTCTTTGGTGTTCTGGATAAACTCTGCTGATGATATTCATCCATGCCACTGTCTCAATCCGTCCAGCATCGTTTCTCTTGGTCTGCCTCTGCCTCTCTTCCCCTCGATCTTTCCAGTTGTCACGATGTTCTCATCACATGACCAAAGAAAGCTGTTTATCTCTTTCTTTTTGTTGTATATAGTGTTCTAGTTTCGTTAGCCTCTTTCAAACAATCGTTGTTAGTTACTCTGGCAGTCCAATGTTTTCGCAACATTCGTCTTAAAAACCACATCTCTATTGCTTCTAAGTTCTTCCTAATTTGTTCATGTACATTCCAAGATTCGCTGCCATACAGCAAAACTGGTTCTATATAGCAGTTTAGCACTCTCTTTCTTAAATTCATTGATAGCGACTTATTGCATAAGATACTCTTCAGTTTCTGAAATGCGGCTTTTGCTTGCCATATTCTGCTCTTAATCTCTGTTTAACAACACATACACACAAAACAAATTTTACTGAACATAGACACACAAACATTATAACAACGATACGGCGAGATCCTTCCTTGATACTAATACATGGCTACATTACATTGTAACTAGGGAGTCGCAGTCCTACAGTAACCAGCAAGCTAGCCTTGCCTGCCTGCCCGGTGGTCGTGTGTTTGAATCTCCTTTGAGGTGGGAATGTGTGTTCATTGGCCTGTGCTTTCAGGTTAGCCCCGCCTACAATGGGTACCGGGAAATGTCTTGGGAATTAAAGGCCACCGACCTGGTATTTTCCACATTGTGTGGTGATTGGACTATACACATGTGGAGCTAGCCACCTATACCTTATACAAATCAAGGCATGTAAAAACGTCATTTATTATTTTGTTGTTGTTTGTCCATCAAGAATGATGATGACCATTCATTTCATCCAGTGGGGTTGAAAGTATGGAGCCGTGAGTTCTAAGATGGCTGATAAGGGATATTTTAGCTCGAAATGTTCTTTGACAATGTGGGACGTTCCAGGAGGAGGATCTTCTGCAGTAGTTTTTCTGTCCAGCCTTTTCTTTACAGCTTTTGCAGTCCTGGTTGCTTCACAAGTGACTGCACCCTTGCGTAATGATGTACGCCACGAATGTCGGTCTTTGGCAGCAGTCTCCCAGGTGTCAAGATGGATTCCAAAGCTTTCAGTGAGATTTTCAGAGTGTCTTTAAAGTGTTTCCCCTGGCCGCCTTTGGAGAGTTTACCACAACGCAGCTAGTCCGTACAAAATTCGTTTAGGGAGCCTGTGATCTGGCATGCGAGTTAAGTGACCAGCCCAGCGAGTATGATTCTTCATTAGTAGAGAGTAGATACTGGGCATGGACGCTCTTTCTAGAACTTCAGTGTCTGGGATCTTGTCTTGCTATTTAATCTTCAATAGCTTCCTAAGGCAGACTGTGTGGAAGTAGTTTAATTTCCTGACATGTCGCTGGTAAACAGTCCAGGTGTCACAAGCATATAGCAGTGTGGATAATACAACTGCTTTGTAGACTTTCAGCTTTGTTGGCAGGCTTATTCCAGTTCTGTCCCACAGATTTTTGTACAGTCAGCCAAAAGGCTTTGGAGATTCTTGCATTCTCTTCATCATCAATTTTGTCATCTTGTGACACAGTGCTGCCAAGATAAGTGAATTTGTCCACAACATTTAGTCTATGCCCATTCACTTTGATGTTCTGCTCGGTGTCGTAAGTAATTATTTATTACTTTTAGTGTCGTCCCTGGAGTGAGGGGAATCAACACCCACAATTTTATTTACCCAATATTATTGTCCTAGAGAAACCACCAGAATCCGTCCACACAACTCCCTCAGTCGGTAGACACCTCTTTCTTACTCTCACTCACCCCTGGATCATGCCCCCTCTCATTCTTCCCCAACACAATATACTCAACAACTCTAGCTTTAACAAATGAATACACCTATTAATTTATTAAAACAAAGAGTATGTGTGTGAGGTGTGTGTGTGTGTAATGTGTAGAATGTGTGTCGAATATTCTAATGTGTATGTAGAATCAGACCAGTGAATCAGGAAGCAAAGTCTGTCACATCACTGTGCTGAGCATACAACAGCACCATGTATTCCGGACAGTGAACCTCACCCAGAAGATGTCTCTCCGTCCACGTGACAACTTTCTCCAATCACTCGAACAAACAGGATGCTGGTCATCAGTTAGACACTGTTCGATCTTGGACTTCACTCTAACAAACACGGTGAAGTTACTCTGTTTAATAATTTTTGTTGAACAGAGAATCTTTCAATTAATTGAAATGTCACTTGGGGTAAATCTAATGCTCACAAGTCTCTGATTATAAAATTTTCCCCATCTTTAAAAAACAACCTATTAATGTTTTTAGGTAGATGTGTGTATATATGTATATGTGTGTCCTTGATATATGAGTTAAGAATCTTCGGTGATGAAGCTTATCACTCAGTAAACACAACACTTATGTTCATCAAGTCTGGCTCAGCAGAAGCCAGGTTTCTGCAGACCAACTAGGTTCTGAGCCCCGTGTAAAAGCCTCTCAGTAATCTCGGTCTTCGTTCCATTAGCCATCATTGTATTCAACTTTGAAACTGCCTCTTTGTAACAAATCATCTCACACTCAAGTAGAACCATATGCCTATTCCGGTTGCTAATTGAAACTATGCAATCACAGACTGGATCTATGTCCGCCGATAAATATCAACAATTTGACACTATAGTTTCTTTCATTGAACACAACTCGGAAACTGCACCGATCCTTCACACTTCAGAAATCTTGGTCGACTAACGCAACTTGTTTACTTCAACGGCCTTTATATCGGCTTGAGTGACGTCACCAATTTGTCTAGACGCTGAGGCGTCGAGAAGTTGTTTTTCTCTATATTTTTCCCAACTCAATGGGAACCTCTGTCTGGTGTCCCCTTTCATCGGGGAAATTGTCTCCTGTCTGTGATCTAGAGATCTTCTCCACATCACAAGACTCCATCCGACTTCTGGCCAGACATTCCGTCTATCACTTCAAAGGGCGACTCCCGCCTTACAGACGGATGACGCCGTTGTTCGTCTCGAGCAACAATTTGTTAACAAAATGCCGACCGGTGTAGACATTGTAACGCGACGTATTTTGTTTCTCAGTCCATACAACATCATAGGGATTGCTGGTGTTTGTGCAGACGAACGTCTCTCTTTTTTCCCCATCGATCTTGACTACCAAGTTTATTTTTCGCGACACTCGGTGTGATTAAACCCTGGAACTGGCTGGTACATAACTACAATCTTCTCCAAGTTTATATTGAGCCCATAGTTGGCACAGGCATATGCAAAAGCTGAAATGTTGTGTTGCATTTCTGCCTCTGTGTTAGCATATAGAGCGGGATCGTCAGCAAACAGGAGCTCTCTGACAGTGTCATTGGTGGTTTTGGTTTTAGCTTTCAGCCTTCTGAGATTGAATAACTTTTCATCCATGTGGTAGTTAATTTCTATTCCAATGTCGTTGCTTACGAAGGCATTCGTCAGCATAGCTGTAAACATGAGGTTGAACAGTGTTGGTGCCAGGACACAGCCTTGATTCACTCCATTGGTGACAGGAGAAGGCTCAGACAATTCGCCATTTTCCTGTACTCTTGCCTGCATATCATCATGAAATAGCCGCACTATTTGGACAAACTTTCGTGAACAGCCATATTTCGCCATAATCTTCCACAGTCCTTCTCTGCTGACTGTATCAAAAGCCTTGATAATGACAGCGAAGAACATTTCGGAGTTCTGTTCCTGACATTTCTCTTGCAACTGCCTTGCAGCGAAAATCATGTCAACAGTTCCTCGTTCTTTTCTGAAGCCACATTGACTCTCAGGAAGAAGACCTTGGTCGAAATGGCTGTGAGGTGACTGAGAAGAATTTTGGCGAGTATCTTCCCTGCAACTGAGAGCAAGGAGATGCCTCGGTGGTTGTTACCGAATTGATGATTTCCTTTACATTTGTAAAGGTGAACTTTTGACGCGTCCTTGAAATCTTGTGGCGTGGTCTCGTTCACTTGGTGACGATGCTCTATTGGAACCGGTCCACCTGCTTTGTAGATCTCTGCCGGGATTGAGCCAGGACCAGGGGCCCAACCGCAGGAAAGTTGCTGAATAGCTTTGTTTATTTCCACTATGGTTTGTAAGTCAGCAAGAGTATCACGTCAGGAAGGCAGTTGATGGTTTCGTCGTGGATGGTGGAGGTTGCATTTAAGATGTTGCTAAAATGCTCTGCCCAGCGTTGGAGGATTTCTTTCTTATCGGTGACCAATGTTTCCAATGTGCATTCCCCGCCAGCCTATCAGCATTTCTGCTCCCCCCCCCCCTTTCGCCACCCTCATCCTCACTCTCGAAAGACCAGGAGAGAAAAGCCATACAACTCTTACAATCTGCGCCTTCCGAAACAAGGCAAGCCACTCCACACGAAACACTACAAACCCCCCCCCCCCCAACCTCCGCTCCCCATCTCTACCCCAACAACCAATAAGCTTTTTGATTTCTAAAGTCAGAGGGATTTTTAATGTGAACAACGTATACACGAGTTTTCGCCTAAATCCGAGAGGGCTAGATGTCCAGCAAAATACCCAACGATCTAAATGACATTCACCTAGTCCACACGATGAAACAAACTTTGTATTCACTAGTCAAAAAGGACACTTCGTAGAGTTTATTTATTTGGTTGTTTTGGGATTTGAGATTTAAATATTGAGCACAACCCACTACTGGCAACGCTGATCGTATTCTGGTATGAACCCAAGGCCTATCCACTCGTAGAGTATCCTGGGAAAATAAGGGAATATCAAATATCTAAAAGTGATCAACTTCTGTTAAAAAAAATTGCTAGGCAATAGATCGTGCAACATATTGTTTGTTTCTTCTGTGTTTAAACTTATGTTAAACCAAGGAGGGAAACGTGCTCATCATCATCTGTTGCTGTCTCCGCAGTGAAGGATGATTTTAACGGTCATGGATTTCCAATAGTCTATTCTTAGCCATCATTGTATATTGTGTTAGCGTATTTAAATCTCTGCGCTCTTTCAGTGCTTGTGTCCTCCACCATCTCCTCAGTCTCCACTATAGGGGTTGATCTCATCCCTCCCGTGGTGATTCTAAGCGTTTGATTTTAAACCTTGTCCAGCTTGTAGTGTGTGTGTGTGTGTTTTTTTTTTTTAATGCTGAACACCGCGCAGTTGGTCCGTATTTAAGATGTGGTCGTGTGCTCTGTTAGTAAATCTTGCTATGTATTTTTCCGCTGGCTCCCTGTGGTGAAATGACTGAGCGTGTCTCTCACTTGAAGTTAAGCCAGGTAATTACAATATACAGACATTTAAAAAAGTTTAAACAAAGGGACAGAAAAAGAGAAGTAGTTGGTAGGAGGAATAAATAACTATACGACTTCCGGTCCCGAACATGGAGGATAGGCATTTAAACGGTTAAGGCTTTTGGAGTGTTTATGCTCGTGGCTACAGTTTGCATTCGAATTTTCCTCATGCTGGACTGGAAGTGTATCGTTCCGTCGCCCTGCTACTGAGTTGAGTGCGTGGCGTGACACTGTGAGCTGTGAATTTGTGTGAAATGCTTTTACATATCTGTCTGAAGTTGTTTTTAGCGTGAAATGCATGTTCGGAATAATGGCGACCGGCGTCGCAGAACTGACTGGTTTGCCTTATGCAGTAATGTGTGGCTGCTGTTTTTCTAGTGCCTGCCACTTCCATCGACGATGAACTGTATTTTTCGCGGAGGACTTTTGTGTTGACATTGTGGCGGCGGCCGGGCTGTTGGTTTGTCGAGACTCCTGTCTGTTCCACTTTTCACATGCGACAGTGGGGAGCATTTTGTGTGATATTCACTGGCACAGGAACGGAACATAATGGGGACGACCCGTTGCTGTGAAGTTGGAACCGTGACTAACTAACTAATAATAACTATACGGTTTTGGATATATTAACAATTAAGTGTATGCGATAATGGTTATCCTAATATAAAAATAGTTCCTACTATTTTGTTGTGTAACAATGAGGATAGTTTGCAAGAATTGTTGTTGTCTAAGCTTTATATTATTAATAAGTTAGCTGAGGTAGCAATATACATAAGTCAGTATTGATAATTTCCACCAGTCTCATAAATTCCTTTGTTTCACAGAGGCGTGATGACTTGGCAGACTACACTGATTGGCCACACCTGGCTAGTGTCAGCCAATCGGGGTGAAACACCCCGTTACACCACGTGACTACCGGCGCATCAGAAGAGACGTTGCATATCCTTTTCAGGACGTGGCAGTCACCACCAGCATTTTTTGCTGCTGTAACAAGTTTACGTTCAGTCATTTGCCATTGATTGGCACACTAGAACGGGAGTTTAAAGCAGAGTTAGTTTTGACGCTGCCAGCCACAGAGACACATCGTTTGTCTTAGGTACCTTCTTAAAGTCTTGCTATCATTACCAGTAATCACATTTGTGTGTTAATTTAGCGTATGGTAGTGCCTTGCCGGACAGCGTATGTGGTAAGGGGAATTGGTTTGTTTTCTTGTTAGATCCCATTCAGGTTTACTTTCATTGTTCATTCATTCATTCATTCATTCAGTAGCATGTCCTTTGCGGAATCTCGCTCCCATAATAACCTTACGGAAAACCTCTCGATCATAAGCAAGATGTCCAGTGTCCGATACACCCATCTGGAGATCATCCGCCACATCCTGCACCCATCTTCTCTTTGGCCTTCCGCTTCTCCTCTTCCCAGGCATATACCCCTAACCCTCCATTATTGTTCTCTCCGCACTTTCGTGACGTTTCAAGTGACCAAAATATTGTAAGTTTCTTTGTTTTATCGTCTTTAATAGTCCCAGCCTTCTTCAATATTCGGCTCTTGAAGTATGGATGAATTTGTTCTTTTCTTTATCAAAAATATTCTTAGAACTCGTCTATAACATTTATATTCAAAGGCATGTATGCGCTGTTCAGCTTGTTTAGTAAGTGTCCAGGTCTCACAGGCGTATCTTGCGATGGAAAGATGCCGGCGCTTAAAAATCTAATTTTTGTAGTTCTATCTGTCCCTCTCCGCAATTTATTCAGTTATTTTAGTCCTTGAAGAGCAATAGATATTCGTCTCTTAACTTCTTTCATTGTGTCACCATTGTTGGTAATCAATGACCCAAGATATTCGAAATTTTCCACCACCTCCAATGTTTTCCCCATTAACATATATTTCTTTCTCCTTAGTAGTTTTATATGTATGCATTATGTTTGTTTTTGCTATATTAAGATATAAGTTGTGGTTTTCACTATTTAATTGGGTTGAGGTTATTATTAGGCTTTATTTACCATTCAGTGTTGTGGATAGCAATACTGTATCATCAGCATGTAGAATCTCTGGTATGTCATGACCACCGATAATTAGAGCATCATATAGCTCCCTGGTTATATCATCTCTGACATTTCTCATTATATTTTCGGCGTACAGGTTAAACAAATATAGGGACAACACACATCCCTGACGGAAACCTTGCTTGATGTCAAACCAGTCTGATGCCTCACAATCTATTCTAACCGCTGCTTGTTGGTCTAGATAAGAGGTGGCCAACACGAGGTCCGCGGGCCGCATGCGGCCCGCCGGACGTCATGTTGCGGCCCGCGGAGTGGGAAGTAGGCTAATGATGTGGTCGAGGCTGTAGCACGCTTGCTTGTTTACTTTAATTAACCAAAAAAAAAAAAATTAGGTGCGTGGCCCGGCAGAAAATATTATTTCTGAAATTTGGCCGGCCTGCTGAAAAGGTTGGCCACCCCTGGTCTAGATGGAGCATTTTTATGACTTGTACTACGTGTGATGGAAAGCCCATATTCCTAATGATTTCCCAAAGTTTCTGATGCTGTACACAGTAAAATGCCTTTGAATAATCAACAAAACATGAGAATAGGTTTACAATAAATTCTCCGCACTTCTCTATTATTAAACGCATATTGCTCCCCCGATGTGTCTCCACCTTGCAGCGGTGGGGGAGCTTGTGTGTCCCTCTGACCCCATGTGCTTGCCGATGGATGAAAACTACATATCGGACGGCATATGGGATAGGGGCCAGACTAAGAGAGACACAACCTGCTGCTCTGCGGGTTAGACTGAGGTGAGGATAACAGTCAGAAGTTTAAATCAGGCGCACGAAGGCAGAAGTTCTTGGTCCGGACAAAGCATTTAAGGCTCCCTGTCGAGGGCTGTGGCTGAACGCCTCTAAGCCACAAACCCTCGGATCTGAGAGCCGGGCAAATCCCCTCCTACCGAAAAATAGAGGCGTGATACTGAGCAAGCTACATGCTCAGGTCTGATACAAGTTCGAAGGCTCTCAGCTGGGGGATATGAGAGATCCCCGGATGAGAGGGCCAGGCCGTTTCTCGTTCACTGCTGCACGAAGGTAAGGTGCTGAGCCGGCAGCACATGTAGCCTACCTTGTGAGCGAGTACAAAAAGTCAGAAAAGTGCCCCAGTCGAAGGAAATGGTTACGAAAACTGTCTGTATCTAACTCATAGAGAGTGTAGACAAAAGTGGAAGAACGTCTCAATGACGCGAAATGGAATGCACGGCGAGCAAACCTATTGCGTTGTCCGAAGTCAAAGATAAAAGCTTACCGAGTGGATGTCGCTCGCAGTCTGACCGCTCCTGGTGTGTGCTTGAGCGATCAGTGGCAAGCGAGACTCCCAACACATGGAAGTGAGGAACTAAAGCAGCCATGAGCAGGACGTGGCAACTCCTCGGGTGTGCCCAGTCTCAGAGCAACATGTGCCGGCTCTGCAATTATGGAAGCCTCCTTGGATAGCGAGGGAATGCCCATGGTCTGCCCCTGCCTTCCCTTGAGGGCCGACCGCGATGTCGTTGATCGTTCTATCTTGACCAGCTGAGATTTTGGCGACATCACAACAGTCTAACGTGCCTCGAAACCAGAGGAAGGCTAACCTCATTAAAAAATGCCCGCCAGAAGTCGGAAGTGTCGTCCTACGGGTGGCAAACTAAAAATTGACACTACGCAATTACGTCCGAGTGAAATGTCTCGTCCGAATGTCTCTCGTGCTAGGAACAGCTCTGACTACCTAGTTTCCGAATGCCGCTCTTGTTCGGAACAGCTCTGACTAGGTAGTTTTCCGAATGTCTGTCGTGCCTGGAACAGCTCTGACGGGCGCAACGACAAGCACATGTCCGAAAACTCGCTGAGTGGATACCGTCTGCAAACTTGTCTGGTTTGTGCAGGAATGGCCCGGGGCAAACGAAATGACCAATATATTGAAGTGAGGATTTAAAGCAGCCATGAGCAGGACGTGACGATTTCCCTCGGTGAGCCCAGAATCAGGGCGCTATGTGTCGGCCCTGCAACTATGGAAGCAACCTTGGATGGCGGAAAATGCTATGGACTGTCCCTGCCTTCCTGTGAGAAATGACCGTTTTCTTCGACCGTTCAACCTTGGCCAGCTGGGCTGTAGATGGCACCACAAAAGTGAGAGTCTCCCAGGAATGCTACCTGGTCAAAAAAGCACGCTAAAGTCGATGTGTTGGCCTACGGGTTTCGGCCCAAGGGCGCATAACAGACACACCGCAATCACATCTGAAAAAAACACTTTGGATGAACGAAAAGAAGAGAAGAAGAAACGCATATTGAGAATGTGATCTCTTGTTCCCCTTCCTTGTCTAAATCCAGCTTGAATCACGTTAATTTCTTCTTCCATTATTTTCATTGTGGTTTCCAGATTTTAAGTACATCACACAAGAGTGAAAAAGTAAAGCTATATCAAAAGGGATTTATTAGCTTTTGTTGCCATCTTTTATTATTTGTGTCAACCAACCTTAGTATAGTATGTTATATTCAAACACAAGCTAGGACGCGCCTGGGTGCCGATTATTTTTTTCTGTCTTCTCTTTTCTAGTTGATCGATTAAAGAAATGAAAGAGAAAAAAAGAAAAAAAGCCAACCATGCTATTAGATCTTTTGATAATGCACATGGAAGGACAACTTTGGGAGCATAAGGCAATTCCCTAGGGTATAATTTCCTTTGAAATTCAATCAATGAGGGATCTATCCTTTAGATATGGCATAGAGTTGATGAAGGATTAGTTCACATAAACTGATAACTAGGAGAGAGAGAGAGAGAGAGAGAGAGAGAGAGAGAAGTGAGAGAGAGGAGTGAGAGAGAGAGAGAGAGAAGTGTGTGAGAGAGAGGGGGAGTGAGAGAGAGAGAGGAGTGAGAGAGAGAGGAATGTGAGAGAGGAGTGAGAGAGAGAGGAGTGTGTGAGAAAGAGGAGTGAGAGAGATAGAGGGGAGTGAGAGAGAGGGGAGTGAGAGAGAGAGGAGTGAGAGAGAGAGCAGTGAGAGAGAGAGGAGTGAGAGAGAGGGGAGTGTGTGAGAGAGAGAGAGAGGAGTGTGTGTATGTGTGAGAGGGGGAGTGAGAGAGAGGAGAGAGAGAGAGGAGTGAGAGAGAGAGGAGTGAGAGAGAGAGGGGGGAGTGAGAGAGAGGAGTGAGAGAGAGACAGAGAGAGGGGGGAGTGAGAGAGAGAGGAGTGTGTGTGAGAGAGAGGGGGTGAGAGAGAGAGGAGTGAGAGAGAGAGGGGGAGTGAGAGAGAGGAGTGAGAGAGAGAGGGGGGAGTGAGAGAGAAGTGTGTGAGAGAGAGATGGGGAGTGAGAGAGAGGAGTGAGAGAGAGGAGTGAGAGAGAGAGAGGAGTGTGAGAGAGAGAAGAGTGAGAGAGCGAGAGGAGTGAGAGAGAGAGAGGAGTGAGAGAGAGAGAGGAGTGAGAGAGAGAGGGGGAGTGAGAGAGAGGGAGTATGAGAGAGAGAGAAAGGAGTGAGAGAGAGGAGTGTTTGAGAGAGAGAGGAGTGAGAGAGAGGAGTGAGAGAGAGGAGTGAGAGAGAGGGAGGAGTGTGAGAGAGAGAAGAGTGAGAGAGAGGAGTGAGAGAGAGAAGAGTGAGAGAGAGAGAAGTGTGAGAGAGAGAAGAGTGAGAGAGCGAGAGGAGTGAGAGAGAGAGGAGTGAGAGAGAGAGGAGTGAGAGAGAGAGGGGGAGTGAGAGAGAGGGAGTATGAGAGAGAGAGAAAGGAGTGAGAGAGAGGAGTGTTTGAGAGAGAGAGGAGTGAGAGAGAGGACTGAGAGAGAGGGGGAGTGGGAGAGAGGAGAGTGAGAGAGAGAGTAATGAGAGAGGAGTGAGAGAGAGAAGAGTGAGAGAGAGAGAGGAGTGTGAGAGAGAGGAGTGTGTGTGTGTGAGAGATGGGGAGTGAGAGAGATGAGTGTGAGAGAGAGGAGTGTGTGTGTGTGAGAGAGAGAGAGGGGGGGAGTGAGAGAGAGAGAGAGGAGTGAGAGAGAGAGAGAGAGGGGAAGTGAGAGAGAGAGAGGAGTGAGAGAGAGAGGAGTGAGAGAGAGGAGTGAGAGAGAGAGAGAGGAATGAGAGAGAGAGGAGTGAGAGAGAGGGGGAGAGAGAGGAGTATGTGTGTGTGTGTGTCTGTGAGAGAGAGAGAGAGAGAGAGAGAGAGAGAGAGAGAGAGAGAGAGGAGTATGTGTGTGTGTGTGTGTGTGTGTGTGTGTGTGTGTTTTCCTAGTTTAAGTGGGTTCATGACAAGAAAGAGTATTTGCTAAACCAAAAATAAAATTGCAGTATTTACTTACTTCCAATACATGTTTATTGTAAAACAGGTGTTTGTTATGTTAACCATCAGACAATAGTAAGCGAATGAAAACTGTGTACATATTTGTGTTTTTGTTGTCTAGCACCGGGGGAATTTACTTTCATTGTTTACAGCAGAGAATAGGTGGCCTGGATAAACAGACCAGCTATAATAGTATCATCAAACGTAAGACAACGTAGTCTATTCTTCTGGTCTCTGCTGCAACGTAGTGTCTAGCTGATTTTCCATAAAGACTTTTCGTCATACTTCCCAAGTCTATTTTTCACTATCCAACTTCATAGGCTATTCCTTCTGTCAAGCAGGGCCAGTCTAAAAGTCTTCACCTCTACGAGTATGTTCGCACCCTTGGAAGACAACGCCATAATCCTACAGTGAAAAACCAGTTAATCAACTCTCTAGGATGCACCCATCCAGTGGGAATCAACACTGTTGTAGATGCAATTGTATAGCACTGCTGACTTCCCTCTATATATTCATATGTTTGCACACTATTGGCCACACATTTTTTTTTTTTTTTCCATTTTTAACAGCTGCATTGGACTCAACCTTTGTTGAAAAAAAGAGCACCTTTCAAAACCAAAACTGAACTCATCTTGTGTGCCTTCATGACAACTAAGGAGTTGTGTTTTAATATTATTTTACAATTTTACGGTCTTTTTTTACTTCTGTAGATCTGTTTGTGTTGTTCTATCCCTAATGAAGATTTATATAATCGAAACGTCGTTTGTTGTGCCCTAGAATATTTATTTTTATTTTATTATTTCATGATTATATATATTTTTGATTGCCTATCGTTTGATGTATTTTCACTCTGTGATTTGTTTTCACCATTATAGAGTCCGTTGTATTTTCACTCTGTGATTTGTTTTCACCATTATAGAGCCCGTTGTATTTTCACTCTGTGATTTGTTTTCACCATTATAGAGCCCGTTGTATTTTCACTCTGTGATTTGTTTTCACCATTATAGAGTCCGTTGTATTTTCACTCTGTGATTTGTTTTCACCATTATAGAGTCCGTTGTATTTTCACTCTGTGATTTGTTTTCACCATTATAGAGTCCGTTGCCCCTCTGCTGTGTGTCCACCGTGACGAGGTAGAGGGGCTTGTGCGTCCCAATGACCCCAAGAGCTATTGTCAGAGTCCGACAGTGGACAGCGATGCAGGGACATCGTTACGACCGCCAGGCGACTTAGAGCCCAGTAAGGGATGCAACCACTTCGTTGCGCCGCCAGGCGAATGAGTTACCGGCCTGCGAGATCGCTGGCTGACCAGCGGTCAGGCCGCCAACGCAAGACGCACGCTGCCACGTGACGCCACGTCAGGCAGGAGGCAAGTTGCCTACCAGGTCCAGACAGCTCTGG
>JACEFZ010009937.1:0-22500 GCA_014155875.1 Cepaea nemoralis
AATTAACTATGTCTAACCAGGAAACCATACTCCAAAACTTTAAATTATGTCTAAGTTAAAAAGCCGAAAACAACAAACCATTTTTGAAAACCTTTATACTGCCCGAAAATCTACCCTCTATGTCTAACCAAAAGTTGAAACCTTATACTGCCCAAAACTGAGTTTTGAAATATTACATCTACCCTCTATGTCTAACCTTTGAAACCTTTTATACTGCCAGAAACTGAGTTGTGAGAATATTACACTCTACCATCTTGTCTAACCAATTTGAAACCCTTTATACTGCCCGAAACTGAGTTTTGAGAATATTACCCTACTGTCTATGTCTAAACCAAGTTTTAAACCCTTGATACTGCCAGAAACTCTACCATCTATGTCTAACCAGTGTTGAAACCTTGATACGCCAGAACGAGTTGTGAGAATATTACACTCTACTGTCTAGTCTAACCAATGTTTAAACCTTGATACTGCCAGAAACTCTACCATCTATGTCTAACAATGTTGAAACCTTTATACTGCCAGAAAAATTACCATCTAGTCTAACCAAATGTTGAAACCTTGATACTGCCAGAAACTCTACCATCTATGTCTAACCAGTGTTGAAACCTTGATACTGCCCGAAAACTCTACCATCTATGTCTAACCATTGTTGAAACCTTGATACTGCCAAAAAACTCTACCATCTATGTCTAACCAATGTTGAAACCTGATACTGCCAGAAACTCTACCATCTAGTCTAAACCAGTGTTGAAACCTTGATACTGCCAGAAACTCTACCATCTATGTCTAACCAATGTTGAAACCTTGATACTGCCAGAAGACTCTACCCTCTATGTCTAACCCGTGTTGAAAACCCTTTATAAATGCCAGAAAACTCTAACCCTCCTATGTCTAACCAATGTTGAAACCTTGATACTGCCAGAAACTGAGTTGTGAGAATATTACACTCTCCCATCTAGTCTAACCAATGTTGAAACCTTGATACTGCCAGAAACTGAGTTGTGAGAATATTACACTCTACCATCTATGTCTAACCAATGTTGAAACCTTGATACTGCCAGAAACTGAGTTGTGAGAATATTACACTCTACTGTCTATGTCTAACCAGTGTTGAAACCTTGATACTGCCAGAAACTGAGTTGTGAGAATATTACACTCTACCATCTATGTCTAACCAATGTTGAAACCTTGATACTGCCAGAAACTGAGTTGTGAGAATATTACACTCTACTGTCTATGTCTAACCAGTGTTGAAACCTTGATACTGCCAGAAACTGAGTTGTGAGAATATTACACTCTACCATCTATGTCTAACCAATGTTGAAACCTTGATACTGCCAGAAACTGAGTTGTGAGAATATTACACTCTACCATCTATGTCTAACCAATGTTGAAACCTTGATACTGCCAGAAACTCTACCATCTATGTCTAACCAATGTTGAAACCTTGATACTGCCAGAAACTCTACCATCTATGTCTAACCAATGTTGAAACCTTGATACTGCCAGAAACTCTACCATCTATGTCTAACCATGTTGAAACCTTGATACTGCCAGAAACTCTACCATCTATGTCTAACCAATGTTGAAACCTTGATACTGCCAGAAACTGAGTTGTGAGAATATTACACTCTACCATCTATGTCTAACCAATGTTGAAACCTTGATACTGCCAGAAACTCTACCATCTATGTCTAACCATTGTTGAAACCTTGATACTGCCAGAAACTCTACCATCTATGTCTAACCAGTGTTGAAACCTTGATACTGCCAGAAACTCTACCATCTATGTCTAACCAGTGTTGAAACCTTGATACTGCCAGAAACTCTACCATCTATGTCTAACCAATGTTGAAACCTTGATACTGCCAGAAACTCTACCATCTATGTCTAACCAATGTTGAAACCTTGATACTGCCAGAAACTCTACCATCTATGTCTAACCAATGTTGAAACCTTGATACTGCCAGAAACTGAGTTGTGAGAATATTACACTCTACTGTCTATGTCTAACCAATGTTGAAACCTTGATACTGCCAGAAACTGAGTTGTGAGAATATTACACTCTACTGTCTATCTCTCACCAGTATTGAAATTGTTATACTAGAAGAACTGGGTTGTTAGAAAAGAAACCCCAACAGTCTATCTTTAACCAGTTTTTAAAGGATGACACCGGAAAAACTGGAATGTTGTTCAATGAAATGTATTTCACATTCTATCAACTCTTCTCAAATGGCTACAGAATACATGATAGAATTTTACAGAAGAGTTACGGTTGCAAAGTGGAGAGCTGGACAAACCATGATACCGTGAACTAGTATAGACGAAGGTGTGATACATCTTCATCCATATGTAGAATCTATCATGGGATAATGATTATCCCTACCTTGTCTCTCCCCACTACTTGCCACGTGCTCGTGGGGGAGAGGTCTCGAAGGTTTGACGCTGAGCCGCCAGCGTCTGCAGCCTACCTTGTGCCAGACGTATTGGTTACCGATTCCTCTGGATCAGACAGGGCAAGGCCGAGAGAGGGAACATGTCGTTTGGGCACCACATGTTTCTCTGAAGCTCTGCCCAGGCATTGTGATGGAATTTTGGCCACATTCCAACTCACATACTTTGGTCTGTCAAGACTGCAAGGTGCCACTCACTCACCTTCTCTCAGATAGTTAGTTAGCTGGTTGCATAGTCTTTACATGACGTCGCAATCAATCCCAGATTTTTAATGCTATTTGTGACAGACAGACGGACGGACGGACAGATAGACAGACAGACAGGCAGGCAGGCAGGCAGGCAGGCAGGTAGACAGACAGACAGACAGACAGACAGACAGACAGACAGACAGAACGACCGACCGACAGACAGACAGACAGACAGACAGACAGACAGACAGACAGACAGACAGACAGACAGACAGACAGGCAGGCAGGCAGGCAGGCAGGCAGGCAGGCAAGCAGGCAGGCAGGCAGGTAGGTAGGTAGGTAGGTAGGTAGATAGATAGATAGATAGATAGATAGATAGATAGATAGATAGATAGATAGATAGATAGATAGATAGATAGATAGATAGATAGATAGATAGATAGATAGATAGAAGAAAAAGAAAACAACTATTAACTATTTAGACAGACAGACAGACAGGCAGACAGACAGACAAACAGTGAATTAGACGAACTCTAACTAAAGATAACCGTGTCATACAAAAAACCACAGGCAGACGATTATCAAGACACGTGACCTCTGACACCGCCAGCGTTTGACACTCTGTGGTTGACATTCAAAAGAAAATGACACAGTTTATAATTAAGAATAAACAGACATTTTACAACAATTCTATCGTTTCGCTTATGAATAGTTTAATTTCACATTAAGTATATGTTTATTCAAAGTGCAAATCTGATGTTTTCGTTGCAAATCACGCATGCGTAGTTACGCCTGTGTCATTGTTTGCCTTTATTTGTGTGTCTAAAATAAATTTGGACTGCCCAAGGAGATATGATAAACTGACAATCGGAGGTTCAAGGAATGAAAGTAAGAGGTCCGAAGTGCAAGGAATGAAGGTAACAAGTTTCAGGTTAGTTAGAGGAAGGAAGGCAAACAGTCCGATCTTCAAATAATGAAGGCAAAAGATCCAATGTTACCGGAATGGAGGAAAAATGTTCGAGGTTCAAGGAAGAGAGGCAAAAATATCCGAGGTTCAAGGAAAGAAGGCTAACCCCCTGAGGTTTACCTCTGTCTCTCGCCTTTCTTTCTTTCTCTCTCTCTCTCTCTCTCTCTCTCTCTCTCTCTCTCTCTCTCCTCTCTCTCTCTCTCTCTCTCTCTCTCGCTCTCTCTGTCTCTCTTTGTATCTCTCTATCTCTTTTCTCACTCGCCTTCTTTTTTTCAAATAATTGTGCCAGAGTTGTATTGTGCGGTGTGTGTGTGTGAGTGGTGTTAGTCCCATGCCAGAAAGACACGCCCCACAGTCCTGCCAACATTACAATAATCAATATAATCAAATATCAACAAATATCAGTCAATTTAACACCTCCAACAGCTGCAGGGATATCAAGAAGTAGAAACTAACAACTGTCTCTATGGCAACCATTAACGTCAAAGTTTGAGTGCGAACAAGAAAGAAGGAGTCAAAACCCCCCAAAACGGACACAAAACCATAGACACATTATCTCTGTAAAATTCATTGACATACATGCAGTGAGTCGCTCAACACATTGACACACGGAACTGGGATGTGATTTTAGCCAGGCAGAAAGTGGTATATTTGGTTACCAAACAGAAAGTTCTAGAGGCAAACACGATATGAATCTTAACTCTCTGGCTAACCAAGGGATTTGAAACTGTCTTTCAGGAGACGTCAAAACAAGATCGTTCTCATGTGGCATCTCCATCCCTAAGGACACAGTTTGGAGTGATCAGTGCCGCCGACGCGGGAATACCTGGTAAGCGCTCTAGCCATATAGTCGGGTAATAGAGATGATTAGCTCCCATTTCCGGTTGTTCAAATCTAGTGCGGCAGTTGTCAGATGTGCTGTGAGAAGTTCTGTGTTTGTTTGTGCTGCGCAATGGTGTTACTGGATATAGTTGGTGGATGTGTGGTTGTATGTGGATGTTGTACAGTTGGTGGATGTGTGGTTGTATGTGGATGTTGTACAGTTGGCGGATGTGTGGTTGTATGTGGATTTTGTATAGTTGGTGGATGTGTGGTTGTATGTGGATGTTGTATAGTTGGTGGGTGTGTGGTTGTATGTGGATGTTGTACAGTTGGTGGATGTGTGGTTGTATGTGGATGTTGTATAGTTGGTGGATGTGTGGTTGTATGTGCATGTTGTATAGTTGGTGGATGTGTAGTTGTATGTGGATGTTGTACACTTGGTGGATGTGTGGTTGTATGTGGATGTTGTATAGTTGGTGGATGTGTGGTTGTATGTGGATGTTGTACAGTTGGTGTATGTGTGGCTAGGTGAGGATGTTGTACAGTTGGTGGATGCGTGGCTGTATGTGGATGTTGTATAAAGTGGTGGATGTGTGGTTATATGTGGATGTTGTACAGTTGGTGGATGTGTGGTTGTATGTGGATGTTGTACAGTTGGTGGATGTGTGGTTGTATGTGGATGTTGTACAGTTGGTGTAGTGTGGCTATGTGAGGATGTTGTACAGTTGGTGGATGTGTAGCTGTATGTGGATGTTGTACAGTTGGTGGATGTGTGGTTGTATGTGGATGCGGTACATTTAATGGATGTGTAACTGTATGTGGATATGGTGCTGTTGGCGGATGTGTGGCTGTATGAGGATGTTGTATAAATGGTGGATGTGTGGCTGTATGTGGATGTTGTATAAATGGTGGATGTGTGGCTGTATGTGGATGTTTTACAGTTGGTGGATGTGTGGCTGTATGTGGATGTTTTACAGTTGGTGGATGTGTGGTTGTATGTGGATGTTTTACAGTTGGTGGATGTGTGGTTGTATGTGGATGTTTTACAGTTGGTGGATGTGTGGTTGTATGTGGATGCGGTACATTTAATGGATGTGTAACTGTATGTGGATGTGGTGCTGTTGGTGGATGTATGGTTGTATGTGGATGTTTTACAGTTGGTGGATGTGTGGCGGTATGTGGATGTTGTGCAGTTGGTGGATGTGTGGTTGTATGTGGATGTTGTACAGTTGGTGGATGTGTGGTTGTATGTGGATGTTGTATAGTTGGTGGATGTGTGGTTGTATGTGGATGTTGTACAGTTGGTGGATGTGTGGTTGTATGTGGGTGTTGTACAGTTGGTGGATGTGTGGTTGTATGTGGATGTTGTACAGTTGGTGGATGTGTGGTTGTATGTGGATGTTGTACAGTTGATGGATGTGTGGTTGTATGTGGATGTTGTACAGTTGGTGGATGTGTGGTTGTATGTGGATGTTGTACAGTTGGTGGATGTGTGGTTGTATGTGGATGTTGTACAGTTGGTGGATGTGTGGCTGTATGTGGATGTTGTGCAGTTGGTGGATGTGTGGTTGTATGTGGATGTTGTATAGTTGGTGGATGTGTGGTTGTATGTGGATGTTTGTACAGTTGGTGGATGAGTGGCTCTGTATGTGGATGTTGTATAGTTGGTGGATGAGTGGCTGTATGTGGATGTTGTATAGTTGGTGGATGAGTGGCTGTATGTGGATGTTGTATAGTTGGTGTGATGGTGGCTGTATGTGGATGTTGTATAGTTGGTGGATGGTGGTTTATGTGGATTTGTATAGTTGGTGGATGAGTGGCTGTATGTGGATGTTGTATAGTTGGTGGATGAGTGGCTGTATGTGGATGTTGTACAGTTGGTGATGTGTAGTTTATATGGATGTTGTATAGTTGGGCATGTGTGGGGTATGTGGTATTTGTATTATGGGGATGAGTGGTATTTTTGTGGATGTTGTACAGTTGGTGGATGTTTTGGTGTATGTTTGGTGTTTATTAGTGGTGGCATATGTTTGGGTGTATAATGGTTTGTTTTAGTTTGGTGGATGAGTGGCTGTATGTGATGTTGTCTAGGTAGTTATGAGTGCTGTATGTGGATGTTGTATAGTTGGTGGATGAGTGGCTGTATGTGGATGTTGTACAGTTGGTGGATGTGTAGCTTTATATGGATGCGGTACAGTTAGGGCATGTATGGGTTTATGTAAATGCGGTAATTAATGTATATGTATATCTATGTGTGAATGCGATACAGTTAGTGGATGTATGTGTCTATATGTTTCTACGGTAGTTTAATTAATGTGCATGTCTATATGTTACTGCGGTAGTTAACTAATGTTGCATGTCTATATGTTTCTACGGTAGTTAACTAATGTGCACGTCTATATGTTTCTATGGTAGTTAATTAATGTGCATGTCTATATGTTTCTACGGTAGTTAACTAATGTGCACGTCTATATGTTTCTACGGTAGTTAATTAATGTGCATGTCTATATGTTTCTACGGTAGTTAACTAATGTGCATGTCTATATGTTTCTACGGTAGTTAACTAATGTGCACTGTCTATATGTTTCTACGGTAGTTAATTAATGTGCATGTCTACATGTTTCTACGGTAGTTAATTAATGTGCCTGTCTATATGTTTCTACGGTAGTTAACTAATGTGCATGTCTATATGTTTCTATGGTAGTTAATTAATGTGCATGTCTATATGTTTCTATGGTAGTTAACTAATGTGCATGTCTATATGTTTCTACGGTAGTTAACTAATGTGCATGTCTATATGTTTCTACGGTAGTTAATTAATGTGCATGTCTATATGTTTCTACGGTAGTTAATTAATGTGCATGTCTATATGTTTCTATGGTAGTTAATTAATGTGCATGTCTATATGTTTCTATGGTAGTTAATTAATGTGCATGTCTATATGTTACTGCTGTAGTTAATTAATGTGCATGTCTATATGTGATTGCGGTAGTTAATTAATGTGCATGTCTATATGTGATTGCGGTAGTTAATTAATGTGCATGTCTTTACGTGATTGCGGTAGTTAGTGTTTGGCTATATATCTATATGCGCATGAGGTATGTGTGTGTGTAACTAACTTTGCTCCATCGTCTCGGGCAGAAGTGGAGTTAAACTTAGACTTCAACTTTGGTTTAATGTGTACTTTATGATCTTGGCATTATATGAGTAAGTATTTATGCAGAGTTTAAGCGTGATCGTCGGGCATGATGCGTTTGCGCTTAGACTTCCGGTGCACCCACGGTGAGGTGTAATTTCAGTCCACACACCGGTCAGTTAATTGTACTCAAACTTTGACCTCTAGTTCAGAAAGCAATGGCAAACTTCTGAACATCAATTGCCTAGTATTTAAACTTGGTAACATAATCTGTATTCCCAGGCAATACATAGTAACACTACATGTGACTCCATGCAACACTTGATAGAATATCCTGTCACTCCACCAAATACTGTCAAATACAAAACTTAGTAACACGCTCTGTGACTTCTGACAATAATTGATAAAGTGCCCTGTGACTTTTATCTAAAACCTTGTATAGAAACGTGTGATTTGATCCAACATTTGCTAATGTAACATATGACTCCATCGAACACTTGTAATACAACCCCTGAATACATGCACCAGTTAGTAAAACAATCTGTGACCCCATTGATTACTTGCTAATACAACTTGTAACTTCATACAACACTTGGTATCAGTACATTCGATTCCATCAAAAACTGTTTTATACAATCAGTAACTCCATCCAACATTTCATAACTCCATCCAATATTTGCTGATACAACACATAACTCCATCCAAAATGTCCTAATATATCATGTAACTCCATCCAACACTTGCTAATGCGACGGGTGACTCCATCCAACACTTGCTAACACGTCTTGCCACTCCATCCAATACATATCTCCCTCACTTAGCAGACAACGAACCCAGGGGTCGAACTCTCACGCGACGAAGCTCATATAATTATCATCGCAGCTCCCCATCAACCCCCAAAACGCTCCAACCAACACTTAATAAGACAACGTGTGTTTCCACCCAGTCAGAAAACCTGAGATCTCATCCAGAGATTCGTGACCACCTTCTAGAGTACAATCACAAATGCCCGGAAGAACCGATGAGCATAGATTTTTACAAATACGTCAATTACGTTTGTGTCGCTGTTGTTCACTTAATTGTTTCTTAATAGCGCCTGTACAAAAATGGCACACAGCCTGTATCCGCTCTTCTGGTGCAGTGTGTCGATACAGTCAGACGTCTTTGTTAATAATTGCCATGAAAACAGCTCCCGTTGTAGACTGATGATGAAGCAATTGAGTACCGACACGCCACCAAGTGGGTCGGTGTTTAGTCGGTGAGTACAGCTATCAAACTGAAATATTCAGTGCAGACGAGCTATTAAAAGACGTTCTGTCTGTTTGAATCCACATGGAGTTCTTCGGGAAATTATGTTTATACGCAGGTTGTTTCGGTAAAAGGCTGGTGAGAGTGGCTGTACATTAATGAGACACTCTCGATATAGAAATGGGACTCTGTCGGTATAGTAATGGGTCTCTCTTAGTATAGTAATGGGACTCTCTCGGTATAGATCAGCAATGAACTCTCTTGACATAGATTGATTGATTGATTGATTGATTTAGGAACCGACATCACAGCATTCGGGACATTCCCATAAGCGCTCCGTCTCCATCCTCAGCATAGAAAGGGGAATCTCTCGGAATAGGCCGGCCAGTAATGGTACTTATCGGTACAGTTATCTCGGAACAGTCATAACATCCTATGGAAGATGCCGTGAAGCGATTAGAACAAGAAATAATGAGCAGACAAGCTGAAAAATATCTAATTGCTGTGAAAATGTATATTGTCTGAGGAAAATGCAAATAACACCATGGACAGACAGAAAAAACCCATCACCAAGGGCTACAAGAAGAAAATGAAAACAGTAAACTCATTAGATAAACTAGACGTAAACAGTTACAATATTTTGAACACATTATGAGAAGAAATAAATTTAAGAACTTGGTGACAACTGGCAAAATTGAGGGGAAAAGAATAAGGGGAAGGCAGAGAAGTAAATACCTAGATGGTTTAGCCTCGTGGTATGGTCGAGACAGGAACACAGAGCTGATCCACAACTATGGTGATCATGTGAGATGGCAAAACATGACCGCCCACGCTTATGGGCCTGGAACATGATTTCTTACAATCGATAATGGAATGTAGTTCGATTTCAGGAGTGCTTTACGAGGGTAAGAGAGGCAGAGGCAGACCAAGAGAAATGATGCTGGATGGATTGCGACGGTGACATGGAGTAATATCAACGGTAGAGTTGATCCAGAAAACCAAAGACCAAGATCTGTGGGGAGTCATGAACGCCTACGCCAGCCGGCATGGCACTTGGTGATGACATGATGATGATGATGATGATGATGATGATGATGATGATGATGATGATGGTGATGATGATGATGATGACTGGTACTTAGTACTATACAAAACAGTCTCTGCAAAGGGATTTTATGATCTGTAGCTTTATATAAGTGTATATACACGATGGGATTGTCTTGATATTGGCTTTATATGTATTTATATCCACGATGGGATTGTCTTAATTCATAGCTTTATGCACATTTATACGGATTATGGGATTGGCTTGATTTATAGCTTATATAAATGTAAATATTGAGCACAACCCACTACTGGCAACGCCGATCGCATTCTGGTATGAACCTAAGGCCTATCCACGTCAATATGGAAGCACTATACTCGAGTTTCTCCCTCGTTTGAGCTCGTCAGTAGTGCATATCCCTGACCGGATCCGGAAACAGTCCCGGATCACGCGTGTGAAGCGGGTGTGTAACCACGCGGCACACACTGGACACACCAAATTATCACAACAGAATATCACAACGCTACCCATCGTAGGCTATGCTCAAGATTGCCCAAGATTATATAAATGTATACCCATGATGGATTGTCTTGATCTAAAGCTTTATATACATTTATATCTACGACAGAACTATCTTGATCTATAGTTGTTATAAACAATTATATGGATTATGGGATTGTCTTGATCTATAGCTTTATAATCGTTTATATTATTTATGGGCGTGCCTTAATTTGCAGAGTTAGATCCGTTTATATTCACTATAAAGTTGCTTCGTTTCTAATGGTAGAAACGTTTATATATCTGATTGTCTTCATGTATATCTTTATATACGTTTACGTTCACTACATTTTGGCTTCATCTGCGGCTTTAGATTCTATTATGACTGACTGACTGACTGACTGACTGACTGACTGACTGACTGGCACCTGGCCGTCTTGACAGATGATAGTTTGTAAAATGGAGTTATATCTCTTCATAGCACAACGCCTGGGCTGAATTTAGAGACCATGAGTTGCCCGTGCAGCCAGATCCCTCTCTCGGCCTGACTACTTTACTCCGGAGGAAAGATACCAACATGTCTGGAACAAGACAAGCTGCAGGAGCAGCTGGATCAGGAAAGCAATGCCCTGACTGACCTCTATCGAAGCTTCGATCCTAGACAAGTTGCCGACCAAGGCTTAGGGCCTGGTCTGCCCTGCCATGACATTTGGTCTTTAGGTTGCATTTCCTTATACTAGGGTAAAGCTGGTACCCTCCCAGCTGCGCTGGGTTGTGGGGTGTCGGGTTGTTGAGCGCCGTCCAACATTCGGTGCTAAGAGAAAGCAGATTGTACCGTGCTACTGTTATACGATAACACAGTCATATCTAACTAAAACCTTACTTTCACATTTTCGTTTATATTTCCGATATATTTCTCTTTATATGTAGCCTTCGATACGTTTATACCCATTGAACTAGTGTCATGATCTGTAGCTTTATATATATATATATATATATATATATATATATATATATATATATATATATATATATATGTTATTCACAATATTGTCATCGTCTGTAGCTGTAGATACGTTTATTTTCACAACAAGATTGTCATCATCTGTATCTTTTATTTCACTTATATATATATATATATATATATATTATATATATATATATATATATATATATATATATATATATATATATATATATATATATATATATATATATATATATATATATATATATACTCATGTGAACATAGAAAGGATATATTGGGTGTCTTACTTTATCAAATGAGAACATGTCCTCAATATGACTAGACACACCTAATTGAATCCTCAGAGAATCCATCGGTAATTGTAGAATTCCCTGGCATGATTTTAGATTTGACATGTAGGACAGATGCGGTATTGCCCACACATCCACTACACCAGGTCCTTCACAACGCAGAAGGGCCACTCTGGCCGTTTTGGTGGTCTCATTGGCATTACGAAAGCTCACCCAAGCGAAACTATCTCCAGGAACTTACCAAACACAAATTGTAGGCTAGACAAAACGGTGGAGCAAAATACAAAAGGAAACATATTTGCCAAAGACACGAACCTCTCAACTCGTGATATGAATAAAATTGGTAAATTATGTTTTGCCCTTCACCGATTGCTTACTGTTTAAATGCCATTACAAACGCTGAATAAAGTGTATTAATTCCTTTTACAGCAGACGACCTATGTGACAGGACGCATGGAGACAACCACAAAGACGTAGATTGTAGCACTCCGAGGTATAATAGAGTTCCTGAGTGCTTATTTAAGTGCCTATGACAGAGACCAACAAAGGGGGGAGGGAACGCCGCTGAAGTGAAAGTGGAAGGGTGGAAGTTTGATGACAAGATTAGCAACTTAGCCGAAGAGCTGCCGTACTCTTGTCGTGCCGGCGGCTTGAAGTGGCGGGAACAGCAGAATCCCCCAAGGCAGGCACAAATCTTGGGTACATAGTCCTAGTGTTTGACAACTCTTGGACGATGCAGGATTGACAGGACTGGTCGGAAGAGATCTGGTACGCTAATCTTTTTCAGTGATGACTTACTTCTTGGAAAGTTTAGATTGGGAGTATATCCCAGATCAAAGGTGATCTCTGGAGCAGGTGGAAGGACTGCCCGAGAGGCGTGTGGAAGAATGTGTAACCTAGAAGAGGAATCATTAGCAATAACTAATCATTTACTACTTGATAACGTGTAAATGTGAAAGGACTTTTCCATAGTTTCTCACGATCGAGAATGGAATGTAGTGTAATGTCAGGAGTGTTTTACTTCTACTGTTCTCAACTTGATAAATGTCTAATAACTGGCAATCACCACCTGGACAAGCCAATACACTAGAAGAAACGTGCACTAAGAGATATATAGAGGAGACGACATCTTTCCAACTTTGTTAGATAATTAGAGACGAACCCTGATGACTAACACAGGACAATAAAAGAAACAAAAAAAGTTCTTTCTCTCTCCACAAAACTGGTTGTAACCATCTGATTGCTGAAACCTCGGCATCTTTGAGCAAACGGTTATTGTTAGCCGAATATAATCCACGAAAGGCCTTATCTTTGTTAACTTAATGACCGCAGTTTTGCAATGATTGAGACATGGTTGAGCTTCGAGTTTTATGGACTCAGCGACAGGTAGTTACACTGATTGAGCTTCGATGCGTGGTCAAACATCAATATATAATTTCTCAACTAGGGTGGGAGAACAGTATTTACGGTAGATATCAAATAGCAACCTGCTGGACACAAATGGGCAGCAGAAGTGTGGATATCACATGGCAACTGTCAGTATGAGAATGGAGATAGACGCCACCAGTGCTGCACTGAAATAGCTGTACAATATGTTTCTTACAAAAACGATTTCTGTCTCTGATTCTCATTCCACTATTTGTAGAATTCAGAATGGATGATTGTGGCGGGAGTAACTGCCACTGATAGAAGCCTCAAGCCTGAGAGATCTTGCTTGGGTCTATAGTCCAGGTGATGTATGCGTTCGTAGACATGTCGATACGCTAGTTTCTATCCCACACAGATAGTTGGACAGAGGAGATATCCTTCGTCTCCTTCTGCCTTTCTATAGGAACCAGCTCGCTAGATGAACCAGCCCTATAGAGGGATTACCTCGCTAGATGAACCAGCCCAATAGAAGGACGATCTCGCTAGATGAACCAGCCCTCTAGAAGGACGACCTCGCTAGATGAACCAGCCCTATAGAGGGACGACCTCGCTAGATGAACCAGCTATATAGAGGGACGACCTCGCTAGATGAACCAGCCAAATAGAAAGACCAGTTAGCTAGATGAACCAGCCCTATAGAGGGAAGACCTCGCTAGATGAACCAACCCTATAGAGGGACGACATCGCTAGATGAACCAGCTATATCGAGGGACGACCTCGCTAGATGAACCAGCCACAAAGAAGGCCCAGTTAACTAGATGAACCAGCCCTATGGAGGGAAGACCTCGCTAGATGAACCAGCTATATAGAGGAACCAGCTCGCTACATGTACCAGCCAAAAAGAAGGTCCAGTTAGCTAGATGAACCAGCCCTATAGATTGACGACCTCGCTAGATGAACCAGTCATATAGAGTAACCAGCTTGCTACATGAACAAGCCAAATAGAAGGACCAGTTAAGCTGGATGAACCAGCCCTAAAGAGGGACGACCTCGCTAGATGAACCAGACCTATAGAGGGACGACCTCGCCCAATGAACCAGACCTATAGAGGGACGACCTCGCTAGATGAACCAGACCTATAGAGGGACGACCTCGCTAGATGAACCAGACCTAAAGAGGGATGACCTCGCTAGATGAACCAGACCTATAGAGGGACTACCTCGCTAGATGAACTAGCTATATAGAGGAGCCAGCTCGCTAGATGAACCAGCCCTTTAGAGGGACGACCTCGCTAGATGAACCAGCTATATAGAGGAGCCAGCTCGCTACATGAACCAGCCAAATAGAAGGACCAGTTAGCTAGATGAGCCAGCCCTCTAGAGGGACGACCTCGCTAGATGAACCAGCCCTATAGAGGGCTGCAGTTGCTGCGGGCTCAGCTTCACACCCCATACGTGAACTTAGACATGCATGACAACACAGTCGCAACAGAGATTAAGAACAGAATAGGGCAAGCAAAGGCTGCATTTCAGAAAATGAAGAATGTCTTATGCAGTAGGTCACTATCATTTAATGTAAGAAAGAGAGTGCCGAGGTGCTATATAGAACCTCTTTTACTGTATGGCAAAGTAACTAACAACGAATGCCTCAAAGCGGCTAATGAAACAAGAACATTATATAAACCAATAAGAAAGAGGTATACAGCTCTTTTTGGTCATGTATTGAGAAGAGGCATTTAGAACATCGTGACGACAGGAAAAAATCGAGGGGAAGAGAGGCAGAGGCAGACCAATAGAAATGATGCTGGATGGATTGCGATGTGGCATGGAGGAATATCAACAGTGGAGTTGATCCAGAAAACTAAAGAACGTGATCTGTGGAGAGTCATGAACGCCTACGCCAGCCGGCATGGCACTTGTTCGTAATCAATGACCCAGGATATTCGAAATTTTCGACCACCTCCAATGTTTCCTCATTAACATACATTTCTTACTCCACAGTAGTTTTATCTGTGTGTATTATATTTGTTTTTGCTATGTAAAGAACTAACTAACTAACTAACTGAATAACTGACTGACTGACTAACTGAATAACTAACTAACTAAATGAATAACTAACTGACTAACTAACTGTGTAACTAACTGACTAACTAACTGACTGACTCACTAACTAACTGACTGAATAATTAACTGAATAATTGACTGATTAACTAACTGACTAACTGAATAACTAACTGACTAACTAACTAACTGAATAACTGACTGAGTAACTAACTAACTAACTAACTAACTAACTAACTAACTAACTAACTAACTAACTAATTAACTGACTGACTCACTAACTAACTGACTGATTAACTAACTGAATAACTAACTAACTAACTAACTAACTAACTAACTAACTAACTATGACTAACTAACTAACTAACTAACTAAATAACTAACTAACTAACTAACTAACTAACTGACTGACTGACTGACTGACTGACTGACTAACTAACCAACTAACTAACTAACTAACTAACTATAACTAACTAACTAACTAACTAACTAACTAACTAGCAAAGTGTCGAATTTCACTTAATGAGGCGTTGCAGGTATGTTGTGCTAACCCCAGTGAGTGACGTGGTCAATATGACGCTGGCCGCCGCCGTTACTTCCCACACAATGTGATGGGAGCCACCAGGACATGTCTGGGGAAGTTAAGGAGGCCGTTGTCACACTGACCACATCACCTACCGGCTACCGGGTGGCCAGTAACAGTGTCAGTCTACCACCATATGTGCGTATGTTCAGAAGTGCACAGGAGTCCGTTACAATTTGCACAATATTTTGGCTGGATCGATCTGGGGTCCAGGTTGGTGCAAAAAAGACCCCCGCGTTGAAAGGGCTTGAACATATACCACGGAGCAAGCAGGCTAGCCAGCTGTCCACTGTGCTTCCGCCCTCCTTTGAGAGTTAGTTGCCTTCAACTACAGCATTATTGGCTGTTTGTGTTATTCTAGACACTGTTACTTTCAGTAGTTTGCCATTACTTTCTGAACGGTCGAAGCTCATACGCTTCTAAAAATCAACGCAAAGCAATCTGCTTCCAAGTTCGCCTGTGGTTGCCATAGAACCCGAAATGTGATACAGCGTTTACTACCTCTGACCCACAGACGTTGCCAGCCAGACCTTACGAGTTCAGTAAGAAGATACAATGAAAGATTATCCCCAAAGAAGATTCTATACAACACATCGTAGCAACATACAGAGAATGTTGGAGATACATTGTAACCGACTTTCCTCGTGAAGACGATAAGTGATCTGCTTATATGAGCACAGCGAGCTTCAAGAAAGTGTAGCTGTCAATGGCATCCGTGTCCAGGGTGCGGCGGTGAGGTGTCATCCACGGAAAGTGTCATGGGAACAAGACCCAGGGCTATGACTTCATCTGGTCACCGTACTCTTCGGACGAATGCAGTTAAATAAATAACGATGTAAGACACCGCAAGGGACTCAAAGAAACAGGGAGGAAACGACGTGGAGACTCGTGGATTCATTTCTATAAAAACAGGCACCTTTTCACCCAAACCCATGAAGCTATTTCTATCGTTGGCATGTGAAGTGACGTGAAAAATATTGGGATGTAAGGAGAGAATAAAAGTAGAGTAGGCACTCCAGTGACGGATAGACAAAACCGCGACATCCTACATCGGCAGTCAGGGATAATTGGATGTCTCCGAGTACTCATCGCGCTGAAAGGAATGAAGCGCTCAAGTGGGTGTAAACCATGCGTGCGACGGCGGAGGGGTGCTTTCTGTATTGTCATGTCTTCTGTCAGTTTGGGGCAAGCGTAGAGGAGGATCAGTGGATACAACAAAGCCACGTAATATGCCATACGTTCACACATTCATGGGCGATAACCCTTTTTACATCGAAGGATATAACTCATTTAGGGGGAACAGGATGATTTATAAGATTAAAATTCATGTTAGTTTAATATTGGTCTCCTGTATCTTTTCAATGGTCCACTGAAGACATAAATTACTTGAAAATTCTTCTTTTTTTTCCCATTCAGACCTCGCTCATCACGGCTCTTCAGCGATTCAATATGGCGTCCCATATGTCATATGTTGAGAAAGAAGGGGAAACAATTAAAACCTGAGGGTTGGGATTTCCAAATGTTGAAAGAAATACACTGGTTGATTGTTTGGGTGTAGGAACTGGTGATCAGCAAAGATGCATGCTTCTCGACTTACACAACAGAGTTTGTGAGAGTTGGCAAACAATCGGGAACTCCTTTATTGTTGTTAGTAACGAGTTCAATTTTTCTACGTCGCTTATCAATGCATCTATCTAGGTATCTATCTATAATAGTTTACGCACGTATTTATCAAGTCTGTTCAGTCCCGTTCTGAAGGGAAGATCTGTCCATTACAGTTAAGAGTGTGTTCGTTGACTTTGGACAGCTTCTGTACATCTCTGATAACCTAGATGCGTGTCTACGCCCGCTAAATATGACACGTTGCTATCTTCTTATTCATAGTATTCCCCCGTTATTCTATACATGCTGGTCTCCCTGGCTCAGAGGTTAAACGACTTTCTCCGTAATCCCGTTTATCCACGTAGGGTAATGCAGCGCGCGAGAATTGGAAGCGGTTCTCGTCGCGTTGGGAAGTTAGGGGATAAGTGAGCCGGCCTCTCAGAAAGTAATGGCAAACTACTTAGCGTAATGTTGCCAAGAAATCAACGACAGCGGTAAAATGCTGGTGTTGACAGCGATGTCCTGTAAAGGATATGCGAAAAAAAAGTAATTCTATATATATCTGTCTTTTCAGTCCCGGTGTCTCCAAAGAAGTAACGATTCTCCGTGCAGTATGCCTCGTTGTCTGCCAGGTACAATCAACACAACTAACCTGGTTCCGTTGTACTTTTAGTCAATCATATGTTGCTGAACGTTATTATTTTCTACAGGCATTTTCTTAAAAAGATTTGCCTTCCTTAGTTTGTTAATTTACCTAGGCTAGCTTTCTCTATCACCTTGCGTCCTAAATTCTTTAACATTCACTCGTCTATCTATAATCTTGCGGCGTCAATCCTTTAAATTTCACCAGTCTACCTACAATCTTGAGTCCTCTATCCTTTAATTTTCACCAGTCTATCTACAATCTTGCGTCCTCTATCCTTTAACTTTCACTCGTCTATCTACAATCTTGCGTCCTCTATCCTTTAACTTTCACCAGTCCATCTACAATCTTGCATCCTCTATCTTTTAACATTCACCAGTCTATCTACAATCTTGAGTCCTCTATTCTTTAACATTCACCAGTTTATCTACAGTCTTGCGTCCTTTATTCTTTAACATTCACCAGTCTATCTACAATCCTCTATCCATTAAATGTGACCATTCTATCTACAATCTTGCGCCCTCTATCCTTTAAATTTCACGAAGTTTTCCTAAACGTTTTCGTTCGCTAGTCTTTGACTTTCATCATTCTACCTACAATCTTTCTTTCCCTAGTCTTTGACTTTCAACAATCTACCTACAATCTTTCTTTCCCTAGTCTTTGACTTTCACCAATCTACCTACAATCATATCTTCTCTAACCTTAGACAGTCACCACTCTATCTATAATCACGCCTCACTAGAATTTGACTTTCACCAGTCTACCTACAATCGTTCCTTCCCTAGTCTTTGACCTTCACAAATCTGACTTACAGTCCCCAACATGGAGGATAGGCATTTAAACGGTTAAGGCCTCTGGAGCGTTTATGCTTGTGGCTACCGTTTGCATTCACATTTTCCTCAAGTTGTGAATGTCGTGTGAAATGCTTTTACATCTGTCCGCGGTTGTTTGCAGCGTGAACTGCATGGTCGGAATAATGGCGGCCGGCTTTGTCACAGAACTGACTGGTTTGTCATAAGCAGAAATGTGTGCCTGTTGGTTTTCTAGTGACTGCCGCTTCCATCGACGATGAACTGTATTTTCGTGGAAGACTTTTATGTTGACATTCTAGCGGCGGCATTATGCACAGTATACTTATGCGGGTTGTTGATTTGTCGAGACCCAGTCTGTTCCACTTTTCACATGGAGCAGTGAGGAGAATCTTGTGTGATATTCACTGGCATAGGAGCGGAGCATAATGGGGACGACCCGTTGCCGTGAAGTTGGAACCGCGACTAATTACTAATCACCAATGACTTCACAAATCTACCAACAAACTTGCAGTCTCTATTCTTTGGTTCTCACACATCTAACTGCAAATTAGCAGTCTCCATCCTTCGGCTTTCAATAATCTATCTACAAACTTATAATCTTCATTCTTTGACTTTCACCAATCTAGATACAATATTACCTTCCTTAGTGTTTGACTGTCACCACTCTACTTACAAACTTGCAGTCTCTATCCTTTGACTCACACCAGGCTATCTACAACTTACAATCTCTATCATTTGACTCTCACCATTTTACCCACAAACTTACAATCTCTATCCTTTGGCTCTCACCAGGCTATCTACAAACTTGCAATCTCTATCCTTTGGCTCTCACCAGGCTATCTACAAACTTGCAATCTCTATCATTTGACTCTCACCAGGCTATCTACAAACTTGCAATCTCTAACATTTGGCTCTCACCAGTCTATCCCACAAACTTGCAATCTCTATCCTTTGACTCTCACCAGGCTATCTACAAACTTGCAATCTCTATCATTTGGCTCTCACCATTCTACCCACAAACTTACAATCTCTATCCTTTGGCTCTCACCAGGCTATCTACAAACTTGCAATCTCTATCCTTTGGCTCTCACCAGGCTATCTACAAACTTGCAATCTCTATCATTTGGCTCTCACCATTCTACCCACAAACTTGCAATCTCTATCCTTTGACTCTCTCCAGGCTATCTACAAACTTGCAATCTCTATCATTTGTCTCTCACCATTCTACCCACAAACTTACAATCTCTATCCTTTGGCTCTCACCAGGCTATCTACAAACTTGCAATCTCTATCCTTTGGCTCTCACCAGGCTATCTACAAACTTGCAATCTCTATCATTTGGCTCCCACCAGGCTATCTACAAACTTGCAATCTCTATCCTTTGACTCTCACCAGGCTATCTACAAACTTGCAATCTCTATCATTTGGCTCTCACCAGGCTACCTACAAACTTGCAATCTCTATCCTTTGGCTCTCACCAGGCTATCTACAAACTTGCAATCTCTATCATTTGGCTCTCACCAGGCTATCTACAAACTTGCAATCTCTATCCTTTGGCTCTCACCAGGCTATCTACAAACTTGCAATCTTTATCCTTTGGCTCTCACCAGGCTATCTACAAACTTGCAATCTCTATCCTTTGACTCTCACCAGGCTATCCACAAACTTGCAATCTCTATCCTTTGGCTCTCACCAGGCTATCTACAACTTGCAATCTCTATCATTTGGCTCTCACCAGGCTATCTACAAACTTGCAATCTCTATCATTTGACTCTCACCAGGCTATCTACAAACTTGCAATCTCTATCATTTGGCTCTCACCAGGCTATCTACAAACTTGCAATCTCTATCCTTTGACTCTCACCAGGCTATCTACAAACTTGCAATCTCTATCCTTTGGCTCTCACCATTCTACCCACAAACTTGCAATCTCTATCCTTTGAATCTCACCAGGCTATCTACAAACTTGCAATCTCTATCCTTTGGCTCTCACCAGGCTATCTACAAACTTGCAATCTCTATCATTTGGCTCTCATCAGGCTATCTACAAACTTGCAATCTCTATCATTTGACTCTCACCAGGCTATCTACAAACTTGCAATCTCTATCCTTTGACTCTCACCAGGCTATCTACAAACTTGCAATCTCTATCCTTTGGCTCTCACCATTCTACCCACAAACTTGCAATCTCTATCATTTGACTCTCACCAGGCTATCTACAAACTTGCAATCTCTTTCCTTTGACTCTCACCAGGCTATCTACAAACTTGCAATCTCTATCATTTGGCTCTCACCATTCTACCCACAAACTTGCAATCTCTATCCTTTGAATCTCACCAGGCTATCTACAAACTTGCAATCTCTATCATTTGGCTCTCACCATTCTACCCACAAACTTGCAATCTCTATCCTTTGACTCTCTCCAGGCTATCTACAAACTTGCAATCTCTATCCTTTGACTCTCACCAGGCTATCTACAAACTTGCAATCTCTATCCTTTTGGCTCTCACAATTCTACCACAAACTTGCAATCTCTATCATTTGGCTCTCACCAGGATATCTACAACTTGCAATCTCTATCATTTGGCTCTCTCACCATTCTACCACAAACTTGCAGTCTCTATCCTTTGACCTCTCACCAGGCTATCTACAAACTTGCAATCTCTATCCTTTGGCTCTCACATTCTACCCACAAACTTGCAATCTCTATCCTTTGACTCTCACCAGGCTATCTACAAACTTGCAATCTCTATCCTTTGACTCTCACCAGGCTATCTACAAACTTGCAATCTCTATCATTTGGCTCTCATCAGGCTATTACCAAACTTGCAATCTCTATCATTTGACTCTCACCAGGCTATCTACAAACTTGCAATCTCTATCCTTTGGCTCTCACCAGGCTATCTACAAACTTGCAATCTCTATCATTTGGCTCTCACCAGGCTATCTACAAACTTGCAATCTCTATCATTTGACTCTCACCAGGCTATCTACAAACTTGCAATCTCTATCATTTGGCTCTCACCAGGCTATCTACAAACTTGCAATCTCTATCCTTTGACTCTCACCAGGCTATCTACAAACTTGCAATCTCTATCCTTTGGCTCTCACCATTCTACCCACAAACTTGCAATCTCTATCCTTTGACTCTCACCAGGCTATCTACAAACTTGCAATCTCTATCCTTTGGCTCTCACCAGGCTATCTACAAACTTGCAATCTCTATCATTTGGCTCTCATCAGGCTATCTACAAACTTGCAATCTCTATCATTTGACTCTCACCAGGCTATCTACAAACTTGCAATCTCTATCATTTGGCTCTCACCAGGCTATCTACAAACTTGCAATCTCTATCCTTTGACTCTCACCAGGCTATCTACAAACTTGCAATCTCTATCCTTTGGCTCTCACCATTCTACCCACAAACTTGCAATCTCTATCATTTGAATCTCACCAGGCTATCTACAAACTTGCAATCTCTTTCCTTTGACTCTCACCAGGCTATCTACAAACTTGCAATCTCTATCATTTGGCTCTCACCATTCTACCCACAAACTTGCAATCTCTATCCTTTGACTCTCACCAGGCTATCTACAAACTTGCAATCTCTATCATTTGGCTCTCACCATTCTACCCACAAACTTGCAATCTCTATCCTTTGACTCTCACCAGGCTATCTACAAACTTGCAATCTCTATCCTTTGACTCTCACCAGGCTATCTACAAACTTGCAATCTCTATCATTTGGCTCTCACCATTCTACCCACAAACTTGCAATCTCTATCATGTGACTCT
>JACEFZ010009937.1:27500-47428 GCA_014155875.1 Cepaea nemoralis
ATTTATACTTTTATTTATTCATTGATGCATTCACTTTATCCTTGATTGATTGATTGATTGATTGATTGATTGAATCATTCATTCTTGCTCTTCATCCTTCCTTCCTTTATTTGTTGATTGATGTATTCGCGAGCACTTTTCTGCATTCATTTATTGGGTCGTTCATACATGCGTATACGCATTTAATCAGTTCCAAATATTTAGGCATTCATTCACACAATCACACCTTTGTTCATATATGCACGGATTTAACCATTTATGCAAGGATTCCATCCTTAGTTCCGCTCTTCATCCATTCATTCATTGACGTGGCGTTTCATCTATTTATTTATTTGTTTATCTTTTGACTTATTTATTCCACGGACACCCTCTTGTCTTCCTTTCTTAATTCATTAATTCATTCTTTCCCAGATCCCTTCCTTCCCCTTCTTTTTCCTTCCTTTCTTCCTTTTTCTTCCTTTCCTTCCTTCATTCTTTCTTTCCTTCCTACCTTCTTTCATTCATTTATTACACCCTCTCTTCTATCGAAAAGTAAACAGGTATCTTATGGTGGTATGAAGCACGGCAGGCAAGCAGTAGTACAGGTGACACACAACCACACATACACCAGGCACATATTACCTTCGGCAGGGCGGTACACGTGGGCTAAAGTAAACAAGTCTCGAGTCTAAGTGGTGAAGTGGTTAAGCCGTCTGACTCGGGCTCCAAAGGTTGTGGGTTCGATTCCAGGCCGCTTCCTTCGGTTCACGAGTTAAATTTTTCGGAGACTCCTGTGGGTCGTTGCTAGAGCTACGGAGTTCGTGCTTTGTGCGACGCTTTCCGCGCTGCAGAAAGACACAGAGCCATATGGGATAATAACCCGGTGCAATAAAGTTGACCCTGTCGACTTTTAATCGAGAGATATTCCGGAAGGTTGTTATGGGAGCGAGGTTCTGCAAAGGACATGCTACTGAATGAATGAATGAATGTCGACTTTTAAGTGACTTTTTTTGTAAACAAGCGAAAAGTCAAGGACTTCATTGTATGCAATGAGACGCTTTTGATACAGAATGCCATCTCCCATATGTTATACCTTTCGCAGCTAGATGGGTAATGCAAATATCGTGTCGATATCCTTTTCTTCCCCAAACATTTCCTATTGAGAATTCAACCACATGACTACATGCTCCTGTGCACTGTTGTGGTGAGTACTATTTACTTTCCCAAAGATATTTCTGGGAAAACCGTAAAACTTTGTAGAAAAAAAAAAAGAGATAGAGGAAGACCTAGAGAGAAAACTATTGATTCAGGTGTCTTGGCACGAGAGGGAGTCTACACATACACTGATCCATGCCGTCAGAGATTGCAATTTGTGGAGAAGCATGAAAGCTCACGCCGGCCGGCAAGGCACTTGCTGATGATGATCTCTGTGAGCCGCGGTAACCAGAGACTAGTCCACTTGCCTGGAAGGTCGAATGTCCAGTGTTCACACCCATGTTGCCATAGGAACTCCAGCGTGCTTTTGCTCGTCTGTCTACTCCAGTCCATAAATGCATTATTGCAACTGACCAATACAAAGATGTCAGTTGCAAAGAGAAACACAGTCTTGAAGTGCTACATAGAACTTATACTTTTGTATGGTTGTGAAGCGCCGACAATGAGCAGACAAGTTGTAAAACATTTAATGGCAGTGGAAATGTGGTTTATGAGGAAAATGCAAAGAATACCACGGACAGAAAGAGAAAGAAAAAAAAAATCAATGAGCAAAAGCTACAAGAAACACATGAACACTCTACTAATTAGAGAAGTTCGTCGTACACAGTCAAGGTTGTTTGGGCACGTCATAAGAAGAAATCAACTGGAGAACTTGGTGACAACTGAGGAAAAGAACAAATAGAAGACAGTGGGGTAAACATCTGGATTGCTTGCCACATGAAATAATCAAGACAAAAACATAGAGCCGATCCACGACTATGGTGATCGTGTGAGATGACGAAATGATCGTATGGGATGACGCCCATGCTTATCGGCATGGCACATGATGATGATTACTGCTTTAGTTCTTGCACAACAATGCTTCTTCTTGTAATCTATGTCTTCACATTTCCAGCAGCCGTCAGCAATGAATCTAGACGTTGGATACTGCTGACTTTCTGTACCGTCTCTCCACTGACAAATGTATCTGTTGACGTAATTGTTTCATCGGTTGTCATGATTTCTAACTGCTGCACGGGTATACACAATGTGATTGTCCTCTAGCATTGACTTAACTTATCTCTCAATCCCGGTGGCTATTGTTGATTATTATACTGTGTTGATACAAATTTGATGTTCAAGTATCCCTATTGTTGATTTATTTGGTTGTTTCGGAATTTTAGATTTAAATATTGAGCACAACCTACTACTGGCAACGCTGATCGTATTCGTGTATGAACCTAAGGCCCATCCACATGGGTGGGCCTTAGGTTCATACCAGAATACCATCAGCGTTGCCAGTAGTGGGTTGTGCTCAATATTTAAATTCCTATTGTTGATGATAATACTGTGTAGTTACGCATCTTGTTGCTCTTGTACCTATGAATAAACAGCGGGAGAACGCACCTTCATCATCTCATATTGTACCTTGCGGTGTAGAAGTGAAGTATAAATAGCGGGAGAGTGCCCGTTTATGGGATTCATATATCGAGTTTCCCACATCATGAAATATCATGAACAGTTAATTCAAGGTATTGAGCGGCACTCACATAACTTGAGGTATAAAGCAGGGATGTGAGGTCACGTCGTACAAGGTAAACACTGAGTTATAGTGGCCACACTCCGGGATTCGAACCTATCGCCTCCAACGAAGTATAGAGTCTCGGGGATAAACATATGTCCATCGATGAACAGTCAGCTAGCTATTCCTAGATAAGTGCCGTCAATAGACAGGTCTGTCATCCACCTGAATCCAAAGGTATGGAATATAGATAATGTTGATGTCTAGCAATAAATTAGCACTATAGACCTCACAAATTATACTAACGAAGTAACAGTCACACAAACACATCTGGCCGTCCACTGGGTTTAGTATACCACGAACACATCATAGGTATGTTTTTCGTGTTAACATACATTGTCGTGTATGTTGTTATACTATACTTCCTTCCTTACTTCTATGAGTTCACATCACCACGCTTGACTGTATTGTTCATGCTATAATATACTTCACCAGCATCTGTTTGTTTACATCTGTGATGTTGTTTAAACAGTGTAACATGTATTAACTGTTTCAGTGCGCAGGATAATACATCGCAAAATACAACCTCCCATTTGGACAGAAGATCGATATAACGCCATAGTAGGGTCAAGGAGTTATTTGTTTTATTTCGTTTATCTTCCCCAGTTGTAATGCTCAGTGAATCGAAATTTACATTATAATAATTGTTAATTTGATGGTGTACCATATGTGATCTAAACCTACATTTTGTTGGCAGTGAATCAGTTAATTATAATTACTGTTTTTGTGTATTCATTCCATGTTGTATCCTTACTGAAGCCAGCCAGCCGCCGTTTAATTACGCTGTGTTACTGAGAGAATGTTTTTGGAATGAAAATGATCTTCTATTTTATTTAGAAGCAACGTACGGGATCTGTGACCAGTGTTATTATTCTTGTACTCTGCTCGGAAGTGTCTCAATGGCTGCCGGCTCGCCAGGCCTATTCTGATTGCTTGTTTATTGCATAAAGTCAAGATGGCGCTACGACTAGTTCCGGTAAGGGAAAGCACCCAGTCAAGTGGTGCTTGCGCCGGAGGCTGTGTTTGCTAGAGTTGTCCGTCCCCATGAATTTCAAGTGGGAGCCGGCAGGGCAAAGAGGCCGGAAAAATGATGTGAAATAAGGGCACGAGGAGAGGATACTCTTGTGAGGGTGTGTTTGGAATAGAGAAAACACATAAGAGTTCTGGAGGAAAACTGCCCAGGGGTAAGTGTGAAGCCGTGGATGGAAATATGGCAAGGGGGATAACCAAGGTTAGCATCAGTTAGAATGCATGAATGCGGCACTTTTGCTGATAGCGAGAGAGAGGAGAAGAGAGAGAGAGAGAGAGAGAGAGAGAGAGAGAGAGAGAGAGAGAGAGAGAGAGAGAGACAGAGAGACAGAGAGACAGAGAGAGAGATACACATAGATAAACATATGGATAGACTGACAGGGAGACCATCAGACAGACAGACAGACAGACAGACAGACAGACAGACAGACAGACAGACAGACAGACAGACAGACAGACAGACAGACAGACGGACGGACGAACGGACGGACGGACAGACGGACAGACGGACAGACAGATACACAACAAGACAGAGAGAACGAACAAAAGAACAAACTAACGAACTTTATTTCAAAATGTTACTAATTGGAAAGAGACAGACAGACAAACAGACAGACAGGAACACAAACAGGTAGATAAAGAAGCATGCAAACAGCAGGGCAGGTAGGCATGTATGTAAGTAGACTGGAAGGCAGGTATAATTCGCGGATAATGTTCATCCACAATGGCCGCATGTGAACTCATGGTTATTTTCGACACAAGTTAGGACAAGGGATGGAGTTATACCTTTCCACAGCACACAGCCTTAACTGAACTGTAGAAACAATGTTATCAGTTATCAGTAACTGATAACTGATAACAATGTGTTGTCGATGCAGCATGATCCTTCTCTCTGTCTACCTATTTTACTCGAGAGAAAGGTAACACCAATACACCTGGAACAAGACAAGCTGCAGAAGCTGTCGAGTCACCAAAGCAACGCTCTAACTGTTCGCCTGTAGGGACTTCTGTAATAGATAAGATGTTGACCAAGGCTTAGCGCTGGGTCTGCACTGCCATGACATTTAGTCTTTGGATACATTTCTGCGCACCAGGGTAACATCGCATAGATGGGAAACCCCACCCGGTGTCATCATATTAGAAACATCACAGATCTGGACTCAGATCGAGAATCGTGTGAGACAGTGATGCACGATAGTCCACAGTGATATCGATACTGAGGTTTCCTTCCGTTGATCCTATCACGGAAATGGAGAACGCCACATAATACGACTAAGATGCTCTGTCATATATTGTCTATAATATCTTGCGGTGTAGGACAGGGGATCTTGAGCCTGACTTGTTTGTGCAGACGCCGTGAACTGTGCAGGTTGTCGTTTTATTTTTTCCCCCGACAGAACATAATTCACACCTCACAGAGGATTCGAACCCGGGTATCCTGATGGAAAACCCGGCATTCTTAGCCACTGGACCAGCCACTAAGAAGCTCGACGGATGGATAAAACAAAACCAGTTGTTCCTTGGACAAAGACTTCGCCTGACAGGTTCGCCCGAGGAGTCCCAGTTGCGAAGTGGTCAAGACGTCTGACTTGGGCTCCGAAGGTTGTGGGTTCGATTCCGGGCTGCGTCCTTCGGTTCACGAGTGCATTTTTTCGGGACTCCTCGGGTCGTCGCTGGAGATAAGGAGTTCGTGCTCTGTGTGAAGCTTTCCGCGCTGCGGAAAGAGATTGAGCCATATGGGATGAAAAAAACCCGGTGCAATGAAGTCGACCATGTCGACTTTCAAGCGACTTTCAAGTGTGTTGTGTATTCATCCGTCAAGCGTCTTACTCCAATGTTGGGGTGTTTTTTTTTCCACTCTTGTCGACTGACGCCTGATAATAAAACGTCTTACTCAAGTTTTTTTTTTTCCCCCCTACATGGCCGTCCACTCTTGTCGACTGACGCCTGATGATAATAAAACGTCTTACTCAAGTTTTTAGCTTTTTCACATGGCCGTCCACTCTTGTCGACTGACACTTGATGATAATGAAGAGTCTTACTCACATTTTGAATTTTGTTTCACCTGGCCGTCCACTCTTGTCGACTGACACCTGATGAAACGGGAAAATAATGAGGCACGTCATACACCCAACACGCCAAAATGCCATGAAATGGGGGGGGGGGGGGAAAAGTGCTTTGTTTTTGCGTATAGCAATGTACCATTCAACACAGACCGCTTGAGAACCGCTGCTGGGATGTAACTAGAACTGCCAAGATCCTGCGGCGGGAGATGGGCAGGCCGTGAGCGCGAACTCTGGGCAACCATGGCGAAAAATTCCCAATGAAAATGAAAAGGTTTATTGTAGGGTTAATAAGCTTCGTTACCACGGATTCTAACCGGGCGAACTGTTGATGGCAAAACACCATTAGTGTTACGTCGAAAACACGTCGGCTCGTTTTTCCGTGTCTACCTCTTGTCACTTTCTCTTCGCAGTTCCCAACAAAAAACATAGCCTCCCGGCCTCATGTATGGCGTTCTTCACAGTTGTCTTCAGCTTGGCTTCAGCTGAATAAGCAAACTGGCATTGCTTATAGATCAAGACAAGCAGCCGTTTCAACATATCCTTCTGAAGGATCGGTCTACGCCATTGAGCTTTCAAGCCAGACTAGAATACGGAACGCTGATGTGTGTATGCTGCGGCAAACCGTCGGTTCACTTACTTATGACAACTTACCATCTGCAGCGTGAAGTTGAGAAGAAGACGATCTGTTATTGCTCTTCCTTTGTAGGCTTGATTTCTTCCCTGGAGTGGCTGGGTATAACTTGATCGCATCCGGATTCGTATGTTTTTTAATAATAAGAAATAGTAAAGATATAGAGTAATATAGCTGATGTTTCCGATGGGGTGTGAAGTGTAAGGCTTTCATATATACTAGGTCACGATATGTTAATGGGTGGCCGTTTCCATTCGTCATCGCTATTCTTTTTCAGACAGTTTCCGTTAAATTCTGAAAATTATCTGGTGCCCATTTTTATGAGGCTGTATTTAACCTAAAGCAATATTAGTGGAAAAGAAGAAGTAACAAAGACATTTATGATCTGTTTACGTCCCCGCTAATCACTGGTATCATGAAGGCTAATAGACTACAATGGCTGGGGCATATAGAAAGAATGGAAGACAATACGGAAACAAAACTCGCTTACACTCAGGAAATAAATGACCGTAGACCCCGAGGTAGACCAAGAAGACGGTGGAGAGATAATATATATACAGACCTACAAGCACTTGGAATCAGCGACTGGCAAGAGAAGGTCAACCAGAGAGACGAATGGAGACGGCTTGTATCTGCAGCAAAGAACCTCAATGACTCGGAACGCTGAAGAAGAAGAAGAATATTAGTTAGTTAGTTGCACATCCTTCACAGGACGTTGCAGTCAACACCAGCATCTTCTGCTTTTGTGATCTCTTGGCAAGTTTACTTTCAATAGCTTGCCATTGCTTTCTGAACGTCCAGCACCCATACCACTTCGTAAAAAAACCAACGCAACGTGGTCAGCTACCAAATCGCACACAGTTGGCTTAGAACGCGGGTATGCGGGATCACGAACTTTTATGAGGCTGGATGTAACCTAGAGCAATATTAGTAGCAACAGATAAACCTGGCTCTGCCTGGGATTCACCCTTGACCTCTGTTTAGAGACTAGAGACTAGACGACGCATTAGACGACATAAAACAGGGTTCTCCAGTTAATATGTTGTCTAGTGTGTCCTCTAGTCTCTACTTCCTTCTTCTCACTTCAATGAGCGCCACACAATACATCTATGTTTATTTACGAAATGTCTTAGTGGCCCCACATGTTTCCCCAACTGATATCTCTGATCTTACTTTGGGTAGTAAATAAAGCAAAGATGTAGGTCTTTGTTTACTTCTATTGTATGCTCAGTTAATGTTATTAGCAAACAGACAACATTTACTGTGCCCTTGCCTTCTTCGAAACCACACCCCTCCCCCACCTTCCTATTTCGGATTGTATTTTATTCCTAACTCCTTGTATGATTATTCTTAGCAAAATCATTGTGATGTGGCCATTATGCTAATTCAACTATGTCATGTATTTTTGAAGGGAGTGGGAGATCACTGTAGTGCATGCCCCATCTCTAACAAAAGAAGTAGAGCCCCATCCTCTTCTATCTTCAATAACCCCAGAATATGAACCTTGAGTTATCTGCAGGCCTCGTTCTATTAAGTATGTCTAGGAGATATAGATTATGGCCCTGGTGAGAGTGGTAATTACTAACTGGGAATCTGCCCCTTCTCCAATGATTCTGATAGCTCTGGAGCCCCCTTTTCGTTTATCAAATCTGAGGAAAGTCTGGAGAATTTTCTCAGCCTGATTTAGATGAAGAAAACATGGATATTGAGCAGTTGATAGATCTAGAGTCTTCTCTCCCCCATTTTAGTAAGTCATTATGAGTGGAGTTATTTTTAAACAATCAAACACATAATCAATCACATTAGATTCTGACAACATGATGTACAAAGAAGTTGTTGACTCACAGATAGGTTTGAACTGATAAATTAACTGAAGGTCAATTCATGTTAATCATTTATTGACTGGGCCCGAGCCTTCTGGTCAGTACATACATCTCCATTGTGATTTACACAAAATATTACAAAAGTTGCACATTGGACCATTGTCCCAGACAATCAATAAACAAGCATCAATACATGAGATGTCAACAAGTGTGAAACATAGTAAACCTTTGGATGTTGTACATATTAAGTGTGATGGTGATGAATCAACAATTAAATATCAGTTTTCTGAAATTGGGTGTGGTGTGTACCAAGGAAAAATGTAACCTGGTGACTGGAAGATTAGGTAAGCCAGGGTCCATTGACTGATGGATCCACTTCAGGTCTGCCCGTATAGCTCCTCTGAAGGCCTCCCCATACTCTGCTCATGGCCAAGTTATCTTCCATCTCACTTGTGGTTCATTTCTTTCTCTCGGCTTCCCTCTTTTCAGGTCTGATTTAGTTGGTTAGTTTGCTGATGTGTTGGGTGGTTGTTGGTATGTAGCCACCAAGATTTCACGGTGTAAAATTCACATAGATATATACATTCCTACCAATACAATATTCTAGAAGTAGGTCGGAAGAAATCTAAATTCCTGAAGTAGGAACTAGTTCCCCTCCCCCTCTTTTCTCTCTAAGCTAGTGTTGGGTTAATTTGGGGTGGTCAGAGTTTATCACACTGTCTACGCCTTGTATCAACTTGTTCCTGCTGTATGTAAGTTCTCATTTGACCTGGGGTCAGTGAACGTGTACAGTAAGACAGTGACAAGAGTGAGAATGTGTCAAGATGCATGTAAATAAATGACATACATTTATAACATTTCTTCCACTCAATGGTGTTTATAATGTGTATAAATAATTCTCTGTGTTTTCCCAATTAACTTCTTCTTTTTCTTCTTGTGTCTAATAACTCTCTCCCATTATCTGTTGTTGTTGTGATGTTGAGTGTTGGGTTGTGTGGTGATGAGTGGTGTTGAGTGGTGTTGTGTTTTAAGTTATGTTGAGTAATGAGTTAAGTTCACTTCGTGGGATGGAGTTCCACGAAGCTCAACTCTTCTGATGTAATGCAGTTCATAAGTGCTCTTATCTAATTAAAATTTGACATAAATATAAATATTTATCCTTCAAACCCTATCCATTCAATAGATGAAGCAGAAAGAAAAGATTAGATTTCTCTCTCAACTTTCTAAATTGAAAATAGACATAGATAAGTCTGTTTTAAAACAAGGCACCTATTCTAGTACACGAACTGTCATTTTAGCTGTAGATAGTGATAGCATCTTTAACAATGTTTCTGGTGAAATGCACAAGATTGCTTTAGAATCATCACTTCGTACAGTTGTTCAGAATAGAATGGAGTAGTATAATGCACTTCTTAAAGTTAATAATTATCTTTAAGAACATCAGAGATTGCAGTTTCATCGAAGCGAATATTAGAGTCAGTTTGCCCGGGAACGCCTCTGCGTCGTTAGAATCTACAGTCGAGCATTTTTTACATTTCAGAGGTTTTAATTAATAATAATACATTTCAATTGACATCACAAACACGGGTTACCATTACTTGATACCTGATACATCGGGTTCTTAGTCTAATCTCGGGAATCACAAGCTTACCTCAGATCTAGACACCCCGCAATTCCATGTTTGAAAATTTGGTCACACCAGCTTCTCACATCTGTTCATCAGAATGGTTGCAGAAAAAGTGCGCTAATTATCATATGCTAAATATGCGTTGGCGCGAAAGCGGGTCACATGTCGATTTCGTCCAATGGGTTTCCGAGCTTTGCCTGATGAAATCTTTCTAAGAATCCACGTCATCTGTCACTTTTGTAGTTTCAGTTTCGATGTTAAGTTTTAAGTCCTAGTCTCCGTTTGCGGTTGTGAAGTCAATTTCTTTTAATGTTGTTTCCTCTTCTTGCGGCATGTTTTGGTAAATGAATAATGGTGGTTAGCGTTATGCCACAAACTAATTGTTCGATGTTGATCACATTCTAATGTTCCTGATTTCTTCAGAATTGCAATAAATATAGATTTAATAATTCAGGCGGTATATCGCCTGTATCATATATTGTGTTCATCAGTCTGGTGACCTGATGTACTCCATATTATTCTAAGGTATTGATAATTTCTGTTGTGATGTTGTCTGGACCAGGGGTCTTGTCAGTTTTCATATGGTTAAGATCATTCCGAACCTCCATCCTCAAAATTGATAGCTTTTCGTTATTATTCAGAAAATCATACTATTCCTCTTTTGTATCATCAAAAACGTCTTTCACATAATCTAACTATGCATGCAAAACCTGATCTTTTTCAATTATTATTTTGTCATCTTTGGTTTATGTGTGTGTTCTTTTCTTAGTGATGTCTTGACTTCATTTGTGCATTAATCTGGTATTCCAGGTGTTGTGTTAGTTTTCAGTTTCCCTAACATTTTTCTCAAGCCATGCTTCTTTTGCCTCGTTGCACAATTTTCTGATTTTATTGTGAATCTCTTCATATTTTTTACTTTTACTTGGTTTTTTATTTCTTCTTATGACAGTTAGTTGTAAGATGTCTTCCGTCATCAATTTCTTATGTCCTATCATCTTCTTCTGTGGGATAGTTGTTTTTGCAGCCTTGCTGACTGAGTTCTTCAATATTTTCCATTGGTTACCGACATCTTGAAATAGAATTTCCAGATCGGACAATGCATCAGATTTGTTCTTTACTTCTAAATTGAATTTATCTTTTATCTCCTCACTCTTTGGTGCACGTAGATCAAATGGTATGTTTCTTAGTGATATATTTGACCTTGTTTAATTGTATATGTATACTGCTTATGATTCAGTTTGACCTTCTTTAATTTTATAAGTACATTCCTTATGACTAATCTATGGTCGCTGTAGCATATATGAAAGGTTTTCTTCCTCTAAGCAAATTCCGCGCAAGGAAAGTGACAGACTCTACTAACCCATGTGTAGTATGTATTAGATCTAAAATAATTGCCAAGATAGCGGTACTACGGCCAACGTCGCGATTTTCAAACGTCGTGGGATTTCCTACCAGTGAAGATTTCATTATTGACCCTATTCTTTTTGAACAAGCATACCAATATCCCAGAAAACTCACCTTGCCCAAAAGATCAGGGGAAGTGTGATATCATTAGAAAATGAACGTTATTATAAATAAGCCAAGGCCTATGCTGGAAGCGAACAACATCACTTCTCCACTAGAGGCCGACACACGACCACAAACTACTCCCAGGATAAAGTGGATCGAAATATATGCCTGCCACTTCAAGTGACGTATGACACACAACGGGTAATGGAATTACACTGTCAGAAGGAGAGAGAACTTGCTTCCAGATCTCCTCCAAAAATCATGCCAATTTCTCACAAATTACCTTTCCTTATCTCGTCTCGATTTCCAGCGAGTTCTGTGCAGCTCACATCTTTGACAGGACAGGCCTTCTGGCTGGGGAGGGAACTCAATCTCTGGGAGATTATCGTATCGTTTCAATTCAGCTCTACCATGCCAGCGTCATGGATTAAAATATCTCCCGCCCTGGCTTGTTTTCCACGAGGGAAAAACTTCTCTGGGTTTGTGAATTGTAAACACAAACTGATCTTACTGTGGTAACGGCGAATAGGCTGGAGAAGATTTCAGCAACCACAGTCGTACATTATGTCCTTTGTGGCTTCTGGGTTTCCCATGGCTGGCGGAGCAGATAAGTGATGTCTGGTTGTTGAAGTGCATCATTTGAGACTGCATTGGGGCGTCTAAGTTATCATGGATCAGGATATCAAGATAGGTTATCTACTTATCTTACATGTTTAATAGATAGGTTATCTACTTATCTTACATGTTTAAAAGATAGGTTATCTACTTATCTTACATGTTTAAAAAAAAAAAAGATACAGATTGGTGAGACAATGGCTGAGTTTTCATGCTTTCATAATTTGTGGACTTTGTAGGTTAAACAAAAATGTACACAGCCCTTGTACACACATTAAGATGCACTGAGCTAATGGTGCAAGACATACTTTGGAAGACCAATGGGCACGCGCTGGGGGTGTGGGCTGTACCAGGCCAGATGTCTTTGCTACAACACATTTCTTGGTGGCTGTGCTTATAGACACTAATTTTGTGACAAGAAAAATGGTCAATTAATGGATGACTATACTTTATTTGTTAGTTAATCACTTAGTCGCGGTTCCAACTTCACGGCAAAGGTTGCCCTATTATGCTCCGTTCCTGTGCCATTGAGTATCACACAAAATGCTCCTCACTTTCCCCCTTATAGAAGTGGGACAGACAACAGTCTACAAACCAACAGACCACACAGGTATACTATGCATAATGTAAGAATGCCAAAACAAAAGTCCGCCACGAAAAATACAGTTCATCGTCGATGGAAGCGGCAGTCACTAGAAAACCAGCAGCCGCACATTACTGCATAAGGTAAACCCAGTTAGTTCAGCAACAGATGGTCGCCATTTTTCCTAAAATTATTTGTAATTGTTTTAGACTTTCTCCATGTCTCTGATCCGTATAGCAAAAGGCATTTTACCTTTATGATTGTGCAGAATTTGCAGCTGAAGTTTTATAAGGGTCCAACGCCACCCCGCCTTTGTCAACTCCTACGACATGCATTGTGGGTTACAGTATTCCTATTGTGTGCTTCTTTCTAGGCCCCATAAACAAACGGACGTTTCTTTGTGGCTTCTCCTAAACGTCAGACGATCTTGCGTTGATGATATGCGCTGGATGGCAACTACCGTTCTGTTGGACCAAATACCACGGACAGACAGTGCAAGTCTTTGCTCTATGAAGCTCACACTACGCAATTTGGACCAAACACCCACCGGCAGACAGTGTATAAGTCGTTGTCTCTATAGCACGAACTGTAAAATTTGGACCAAACATTTACGGACAGACAGTGTATAAATCGTTGCTTCTATAGAGTTAACACCAAGATATTTGGACCAAACACTCACAGGCAGACGGTGAGTTCGCCTCTTACTTGTATTTGACTCGGCGTCTTTGTCTGGTAAAACATGTTTTCGTGCTGTTTTTTCCATGATTACATTTACTCTGGTTTATACTCATCGGGTTTGCCGTCATCCCTGCTACAGTACGTAACTTCTTATTTGTTGCTTCTACTCGAAATCACAACATAATGTCTTTGTTTCGATGTGTATTCTTTCCCGACGCCCCGTTCAAACAGTGCTTCATCGGGGATTCTGCCTCGACCAGTGAGTCCCCGGGAGAAGACCATTGTCAAGGTCCATACTGGCGATCAGTAAAACCATCCATGAATGTCATTGAAGCACCCACTGTGGGATCATTAATTCCTCTTGACGTTTAGATCATTTGCCATGTTTACAGCCGGGAGTTGCAGTTGATCTCCAGTATGTCCTGTTTCTCTTTACTACGGCTAAGTCCAACGTCCCCGTTCATATCTCGCCTCATGATGGCACCACCCAACGCCCTCATTCCTACCACTTGTCAGGATTCCATCCAACTTTCTGATTGTTTCCTCGTGTCATGATACTACCATCCAACGACCTCATTCCTATCACTTGTCAGGATTCCATCCAACTTTCTGATTGTTTCCTCGTGTCATGATACTACCATCCAACGCCCTCATTCCTATCACTTGTCAGGATTCCATCCAACTTTCTGATTGTTTCCTCGTGTCATGATACTACCATCCAACGACCTCATTCCTATCACTTGTCAGGATTCCATCCAACTTTCTGATTGTTTCCTCGTGTCATGATACTACCATCCAACGCCCTCATTCCTATCACTTGTCAGGATTCCATCCAACTTTCTGATTGTTTCCTCGTGTCATGATACTACCATCCAACGACCTCATTCCTATCACTTGTCAGGATTCCATCCAACTTTCTGATTGTTTCCTCGTGTCATGATACTATCATCCAACGACCTCATTCCTATCACTTGTCAGGATTCCATCCAACTTTCTGATTGTTTCCTCGTGTCATGATACTACCATCCAACGCCCTCATTCCTATCACTTGTCAGGATTCCATCCAACTTTCTGATTGTTTCCTCGTGTCATGATACTACCATCCAACGCCCTCATTCCTATCACTTGTCAGGATTCCATCCAACTTTCTGATTGTTTCCTCGTGTCATGATACTACCATCCAACGACCTCATTCCTATCACTTGTCAGGATTTCATCCAACTTTCTGATTGTTTCCTCGTGTCATGATACTACCATCCAACGACCTCATTCCTATCACTTGTCAGGATTTCATCCAACTTTCTGATTGTTTCCTCGTGTCATGATACGACCATCCAACGACCTCATTCCTATCACTTGTCAGGATTCCATCCAACTTTCTGATTGTTTCCTCGTGTCATGATACTACCATCCAACGCCCTCATTCCTATCACTTGTCAGGATTCCATCCAACTTTCTGATTGTTTCCTCGTGTCATGATACTACCATCCAACGACCTCATTCCTATCACTTGTCAGGATTCCATCCAACTTTCTGAGTGTTTCCTCGTGTCATGATACTACCATCCAACGACCTCATTCCTATCACTTGTCAGGATTCCATCCAACTTTCTGATTGTTTCCTCGTGTCATGATACTACCATCCAACGACCTCATTCCTATCACTTGTCAGGATTCCATCCAACTTTCTGATTGTTTCCTCGTGTCATGATACTACCATCCAACGACCTCATTCCTATCACTTGTCAGGATTCCATCCAACTTTCTGATTGTTTCCTCGTGTCATGATACTACCATCCAACGACCTCATTCCTACACTTGTCGGGATTCCATCCAACTTTCTGATTGTTTCCTCGTGTCATGATAGTACCATCCATCGACCCTCATTCTATCACTTGTCAGGATTCCATCCAACTTTCTGATTGTTTCCTCGTGTCATGATACTACCATCCAACGACCTCATTCCTATCACTTGTCAGGATTCCATCCAACTTTCTGATTGTTTCCTCGTGTCATGATACTACCGTTCCAACGACCTCATTCCTATCACTTGTCAGGATTCCATCCAACTTTCTGAATGTTTCCTCGTGTCATGATACTACCATCCAACGACCTCATTCCCTTCTCGTTTCTTGATTGGACACCATACAACGCCCTAATGTGTATCTCATGTCTTGATGGACAGCACTCAACAGTCTCATTTTTTTTAAATCTTGTGTCTTGATGACACCATTTTACAGCCCTCATCCCGTTTCGTGTTTTGATGACACAATCCAACGCCCCTCATTCCCTTCTCGTGTCTAGATGACACCATCCAATGCCCTCATTTTTATCTCTTATCTTGACGACACCATTCAACGCCCTCATTTTCATCTCCAAGATGACACCATCCAACGCCCTCATTTTCATCTCATGTCTAGATGACACCATCCATCGCCTTCATTTGTATCTCGTGTATTTATGACACCATCTAGCGCCCTCATTTTAGTCTCCCGTCCTGGTGGTACAATACAATTTTCTCATCCCTGTCTCTCCTCATGCTGGTACAACACAATCCGCTAATCCTCGTCTCTCCCCATGCTGGTACAACACAATCCGCTAATCCTCGTCTCTCCTCATGCTGGTACAACACAATCCGCTAATCCTAGTCTCTCCTCATGCTGGTACAACACAGTCCGCTAATCCTAGTCTCTCCTCATGATGTCATATCTTTTATTTTCTGATCGTATAGTCCATATGAAAATAATGTCTTGGCTTCCTCATTCATCTCATTTTATTTATATTCTTGATCTAATTCTGTTTTTCCTTTTTTTTTTTAATTTAAATTTACGTCTAATTTATTGAGGACTTCATTATGTAACATTTGCTCGTTTCATAATATTCCCTCCATTTGTCTATACACTATTTCGAAAAATTGAAACGTTCTTTTAGCGGCTTGTTAATGGTCATTTACCATTATCACTCAGGGATTTATCTAACGTCTTCGCCTTGATCTTTGCCCATCAAGTTTGCCTTTTGTCAATAAGTTTACAAGTTTATGTCTCCTAAGTGTCTCATAAAATCAATATTACTTATGCCTAATGTTTTTCCAACTGTTTATGGTTGTCATTTGTTTCTTGACGAACCGCCTTATTCACGTTAATGTCAGTCCATAGTATTCTTTGCATTTTCTTCAGCTGTCATTAGTTGTTTCTTTGCTTGCACGCTTATTATCCTTGCTGCTCATGTATGCAACAATATAGGTTCTACATTACACTTCTGTACTCTTTTCTTCATTACAACTGTCATGACTTTAACACTCTTTTTCTCATTGCGACTGTCATGACTGTAATACTCTTTCCTCATTGCAACTGTCATGACTTTAACTCTTGTTCTCATTGCAAGTGGAATTTTTAGTGGCAAATATGTTTTACATCTTGCGAGTAACTTAGTCACGAGTTACAGAATTGTCCTCATTTATTTACATGTTTCTAATAGTCGATACGGACGCACAGTGGTGGACTTAGTCTTACAATATTGGTGGCAAAGTGACAAAGCTACTAGCAGGACATTCAATTTGTAACCCATCGTTTAATGTTTCAGTGGACCCAGCTCATGAAGGGTCCAGAGGATCGACTTGCCGTCGGACAAGGTGACATCCTGGCCAGTCCGCCAGAGCAACCACACATTTATTAACATCTCAAACCACACTTGCGTGTGTGTGTTTTGTGTGTGTATGTGTGTGTGTGTGTGTGTGTGTGTGTGTTTGCGTGTTTCATTAGGAGCGGCTGGTCGAGCGGCTAGAACGCCGGATTCTCCATCGGTAGATCCGGGTTCGAATCCTCGGTAAGGTGTGGGATTATTTTCTGTCTGGGGCAAAAAAGAAAATCCTAACCTGTACAGTTCGCGGCGACTGCACTAGCCAGGAGACCATAATTCCTCAGGCTCAAAGACCTTCCTGCCGTACACCGCAAGGTACTAATGTACTATATTGGCAGTTTGCTTGCTTGCTTGTTTTCGCTGGCTATGAACTCCAGCGCGAGGTCCTGTATGTCGGATGTGACATCCTGTTGTCCAACATCAGTGTGATGTCATACCGGACCTGAGGTTTGCGTGAGGATCCATTGTCCCATGTCTGGCTTATTGGTGTGCAGACTGGTGGTTCCTCACCGTGCAGGCAGACACTCTCCGACTTCGGAAGAATCAGCGATCTTACTACGTTAGCCAGGACCCCGAAGGGACCTGTTGCCCAGGATGCACGACTAGGACGTGTCAGCAGGTCTTGGCCAGTATAGAACCTGGTTCCTTGGAAACACCGCTGCGTCCCATGTTGGCAGTAAATGACAGTCTTTCATTAGCCGTGAACTCGAGTAGTCCATACACGTCCTACCACCTGTAGTAGATGCCACTGCTGGGGAGTCTACTGGGTTAATGTCTGCGTGTGGATTAGCTTCCTTAAAGCCAATGCTCCCCGTCATCAGAGGAACCAAATCCGATTTCTGTAGCACTAATTAGTCACGTCCACAAGTCAAGGACGAGAAGTCAACATTTTAGTCCAACTGATCGGTGTGGAAATTAAACCCGCTACCTCGCCATCAGCACACTGGAAGTTTAAGACCCAGCGCGCTTATCATTTCGCCATGTTGACCTGTAAGAGTCTGTAATTCAGTGCTGCATGTGCGCTCCCTCTCGTCGCCCAGGAGTACACGGGCAAAGCTTCAAGGAGAGCTGGTACCTCCAGTTCCTACAGAGATCCCTTGAACTTCATGATGCACTCATCACAAGCAGATATCGACAGATAGCGTCACTTTGACAAGTTTGTTATCAACGACATGAAAATTAATTATTTTAAAATTATATTTCCTGTTAATGAAATATTTTTCTAACGTAATCACGGAAATTGAACACTTTTGCCCTGACTGTAGTTGGACTCAAGCTGCGACCATTCAGCTACTGCCAGCGACAGTTCGCTTCATAAATAAACACACCCCCACCTTCTATTTTGATTTCAACATCGCAGTGATAAGATACAATTTGAGAAGAACGGACCCTTGACACCCCTGTTTGTAGCAACACGATCCTTGTAGATCGGTAGATTGGAGTGCCCCCGGGCTTGACTGGAACAGCCAGGCGATAGGCGTAAGCATACGATTACCAGTTATCCCCCGATCTTATCAATTTCTCACCAGTATTTGTTTTAAACTGCGCAAGGACGAATCATGACGGGGTATAATTATGACGCTGGTAGCGTTAAAAGTGCGATCAGGCTTGTCAAAATGGAAACGTAGCGGCAAAAAGGCTGAAACAAGATACACAGTGTGCTTTTTTTCAATCTGAGGAAAAAGATTAATATTAATGTTCAAAATTTCAATGGGACTATGGAACAAAACAGATATTAATATATTAATGTTCATATATTTATTTAAAAGAAGCGATAAAAATAGGTTTAGGACAATGTATTGACCTGTCACTATGTTCGCTACATTTCATCATACTGCAGAGGTATGTGATATATAATATATATATATATATATATTATATATATATATAGATATACTAATATTATATATATATTATATTTGTGTGTGTGCTGTGTGTGTGTGAGGGGTGTGGTAGGATGCGCATGACTTGCCGCGTGTGCGTATGTGTGGTTTGTAGCGTACAAGTACGTACGTGTGTGTGTGGGTGTGGGGGGGGGGGGGGAGGAGGCAATGAGTATATATACAATTCATATGAAGTGAATAGGTGAATTATAACTCTTAATAATACAGCAGTCCACGAATCAATATGTTGCACTATTTATTGCATGGCATATTGTGCGCTGTACCAGTCGGCGTCAGGTACAGTCCATGCAGAGTTATACATCATACTAAAGTGAATAAATGAATAACTCTTAAGTTGAAACAATTTACATAGTCACAGGTATTGTTTCAATGTTGAGCATCCGTTATCCCCACGGTAATATTCAACTTTAACACGAACTCTCATATATTATATTTATAATGTGGCTGGGGTACTTAACTTAAGTAAGTACAGATTAAATTAAATATCCTTGTACTCTACCCCAAGCCGCATGGGGCATACGGTGATGGATCCACCCTTGTATGAACCAGCCGACCCTCCTTGTGTGATGTTGCCAGTGTCCCAAGGATTGCCTTTACTTCCCAATACAATTTAATTTGAGACTGGGTCGACCCAGGAAGTTCAAACCAATCTTTAATGAGATGTGAGTGAGGAGATGCGCTTCTACTCGCTGTACGCTATTCCCTATTAGCGTGTAATCTGTCGTGAACAGTCATTTATCAACTGGGAACTGACTGCGAGACTCATCATTATCATGTGTCATGCCGACTAAACGTGGACGGTCATGTTTCGCCGTCTCACACGATCACCAGAGATGTGGATAAGCTCTAAGTTTTTGTCTCGATTAAGCCATCCAGATATTTACCTCTCTGCCTCCCCCTTGTTCTTTCCCCCTCAGTTGCTAGTTGTCCCTAAGTTCTCCAGTTTATTTCTTCACACAACGTTCTTACACAAGACTCTCTAATTTCTCTAATTACTTTACAGTTTCCATTTCTTTTTTGCAGGACTTTTTTCGTCATGGTTGATTTCTCCCCAAGAGTCTGTCCATCTG
>JACEFZ010009938.1:0-63499 GCA_014155875.1 Cepaea nemoralis
TTTAAAAAGGTCACAGCGGGATTCAGGGGCTTTTTTGGGTTGCTTTTGAAAAAGCAAGTGGAGGTTTTAGGTAAAATTGCCCATAAAAGGGCATTGGGGGGTTTCCTGAAGGGGGCCTCTCGGCGGGGCTTAATGGATTCTGATATGGATTTATCCTGCTGGGGTTTAAGAGTTTGGTTTATTGGTGATTTGTTTTAAATTTGGGGGGGGCCTTAAATTAAAGGGCCCATAATGGCCTTTTTGTTTTGGTGTAGGGCATTTATTTGTTAAAAAAAGTAAAGTATCAGCGGGAAAACCCTTTAAAAATGAATTGTGCAAATTAAAAACAAAAAAAGAAACAAGAAAATTTTAAACATAAAAGAAAAGAAAAATTTAAATTTTTGTCTGACCCTAGAATCCTATTTAAAATGTGAGGATCAAGGGAAAATGCTGAAGAATTCAATCTTTTTGTGAAGCAAAAAAAAAAAATTCCCCAAAAGTAAAAAATTTGGCCGAAGGGACATGGATAAAGAAAAAATTTTAAAACAAATTTGGAAACAAAAAGACAGAAAAAAAATAATCCTCCCAAAATATGAAAAAAATTTTCACAAAAAAGTCAAACCTTATGTAAGGGGGCAAAGAAACAGGGGCTTGAGAAAATTGCAGAAAATTTTAAAAAAAACACAACAGAAAAAATTGGGGAAACAAATTTGCACAAAAAATTCAGGAGATTACTACCCAAAAAAAACCGTACATCAGCGGGCCCCTGCCAAAAGACAAAAGAGGGAAAAAAGTCGTAATAAAAAAAAGGATCAGATTTTACATGTATGGTCAGTTACGTAAAAACCCTTTTATGACGATAACAAAAACAAAAATAAATGTTCAAAAAAACTTTAAAGGGGGCCCAGAAATTTTTTGAAGACGGGGGGTTTTCAGATTGCTTTTAAACAAAAAAAAAATCGGGCAAAAACCCCCCCCGGTCCAACAGCGCACAACAAAAATGATTAATGCTTTAGGAAGAATTGGAATAGATAAGTTCCCAGTCTGCTTAATAAAAAATTTTTTAGGGGTTTTTAAACGGGAAAATATACCTCATGAGTTATGTATTTTTGTATTTTATTGCAAACCCCCCCAAAAAAATCCGGGGGCCCTTTGGGAAAGTGATCAACATCGAACCCTTATTTTAATGATTTACATCACGAAGATTTTGCTAAGAATTATCCCTGCAAAAATTTGGAGGAAAAAAACAAACCCCGAAAAAAGGGGAAAAAACCAAAGTGGGTTTTAGTAGGGGAAGGGGACCGTAAAGGCTGTATAAAACTGAGAACCTAAAACGCGTTTTTAAAAGAAGTAAACAAAAACTACACCTTTTTCTTTTTGACTACACAAAGGGTTTTGAAAAAAAGTGAACTGTCAACATGATAAGGGTGCTTGAAAATCACAATTGAAAGAAAAGACCTTAGACTTGTAAAAAACATATATTGGGAAAAAACAACTGCCATAAAAGTTGTAATGAATAGCCAATATCAGCCTATTAAGAGAGGTGTGAGACGGGATGTGTAATGTTCCAGATCTTTTCCCCCCTGTACAGTGAAAATATTTTCAAAAATATTGAAAATTTTGGAAGAATCAACTTTGGGGGGAAAAATGCATCAAAAACCTTGGGAATGCAGTTTAAAACAGCCCTTGTTTGCAGAAAAATGAACAGGATCTGAAAAATTTAAAGTAGATCGGTTGTTAACACAGTAAACCAACGGGGGTTAGAATTAAATTGTAAAAAAAGACAGATTATGGTCTTTCCTAGGAAAGAATCCCAAAAGTGAAATATACAAGAAAAAGGGGAATATTCTTCAACAAGTGAATAGGTAAAAATTATCTGGGAACAGAAATTAACATCTGAGGGGAGATCCCTTTGAAGAGTTTTAAACAAGGATCGCCATGGAAAAAGGGTACCTTTAAAAGGGGAAAAAAACCATACTGACCAAAAAAAAGGATGTAAATTTTGAAACGAGAAAAAAGTTTTTGAGATGCTACATAAAAACCTGTACTTTTTTTTGGGATGTGAAACTTGGAAAATGAGAAACCGGCTAAAAACATCTGATGGCTGTAGAAATGTGGTTTCTGAGGAAAATGCAAAGAATACCATGGACAGCCAGAAAGACCAATGAAAAAGCCCCTTCAAAAACAAAGAAGACCCGAAAACTGATCAGAGACATTAGACTAGCAGTCCCTTTTTTTTGGGGCATGTTATGAGAAGAAATAAATTTGGAGAATTGGGACAACTGGAAAGATCGGGGGAAATGACCCCGGTTCAACAGCAGAACTGGACACGAAAAAATGTTTAGAGAAGAAAAACCATAAAAAAAAGCAGGGAACATAGCCTTCCACTTGGGTTTTTTAGGGCCCTTGATTGGGCCAAAATAGGTCATCGTATTAGCCCCAACAAAAAGGGTTTAATAAGTTTTCGTTTCCCCCCGACTGAAATCCCCTCAGGCAGAAAATTTTTCCGAAAACAACCCCAAACTTTAAACTTAAAATACTTTCCCAAACATTTTTGAGGGAAATGAAACCGTAAATTTAAATCATCAAACATCACATCACACCCTCACTTGGTCAAAGACTGAAAGCATAAGGGAAGAGTGGTAAACCTAAAAATAGTTACAGTGATACAGTCCCCCCGATATAAGGGGGGGGGTAGGGGGAAGAAGGGGGGACTTTTAAACTAGTTCTCTCAAGAGACACGGAGACGTGGAACAGATAGCTAGCCTCTGGTCACGACAGAATCACGCATAGGGGTCGCCACGATTGTTTACTAAACCAAAGCAGCTAATGTCAGCGTCCCAAAGCATCACGGCACGCGGGAAAGCCAAGGACATGTAAAGGGTCCTTCCGCGTGGTGTGTAACCACGCAAAGCCAACTAGTAAACCCGGGGACTGACATTGTAGAGAGCAGATCGTTAGATATTGATAGGAGTTTTGTGAAACCAAATAGATAGAGATTAGCATAGGTTTAGGAAACTAGTGATAGGCAATTCTGTGGTTTTTGTGTGGGGTTTGATAGCGACTGTTATGTACTTGAAAAGAGCCAACGGCAATAAAATGTACCATTCAATTCCTTTCACCGACTTGCAAGTTTCTTGTGTGTGTGGAAGAAGTAATCCGATGATGCCTGACACATGAGTTGTTGACAGGCAAGGATTAATGTGGTGTCAGAAGTGTGGTTTGGGAAACGAAAGTTCAAGCTAATACCCCCTCCCCCACGGCTCTAGACTAAGGTTACAAATAGTGAAGTAGTGAATTTAATTTTGTCAGTGACGATGACGTGTGCAGACTAGGACAAGTTGCTAACGAAGCTGTGCCTATCGTGACGAAATATTGCTTATTTGTGTTTAGTAGAATATTATATACTTAAGTCATGTGTTCTTCAAAGTTGTAAGTATTAATATTATTATGTTCTTTATTTATTCATGTAATTATTCATGTAATTATGTATTTATTTATTAATAACAATCAACTACGATTCATGGCGGAGCGATACACAGCCAGCAACATTATCGATTTTTGGAAGCTAAAAATAGTGCTGCGCCTCTGACGTGTTACGATTGACAAACGGTTGTTCTACGGCATTGGCATTCAGCATCTGAATATTTACAAATCGGTAAGCTGTTGCCCGCCTGAATCGATGCTTTATATTACCTATTATTTGTTTATTTGAGTTAGTAATTGAATATATTTGTTTATTTAAACAATATTAATATATTTTTATTTATTTCAAAGCAGTTATTGAATTTTTTTTTCATACTTTTTCTTGTGTTTACCGTCACGATGGTACTACTTTTTGGCCATGCAAATTAGACTTGGTCTGCACAACACTTGCATAGATTAAATTAGGGTGGTGACAAAGGCATAAATAAGTTAGAACGAAGACAGGACATTGACAATTTAATATTAAGTTAACTATATTCTTTTTTTTTTTTGTGGGCATGTCACTGTTGATGTATCAGATTGTCGAATATGTCGGTTTACTATTTGTTAATTGTTGCTGCTCTGTAAACCAGGGTGAACAACATCTGAATAGAAGATTCGTGTGTGTGCGAAGTACCAAACAGGTGACCTAATTAGAAGACTCGTGTCTGTGCTGAAGTGGCAAACAAGGTGACCTGTGTTACCGGATTGTTGTTCCCTGATTCTCGGGAACATTAAGTTGAGTATACTCAATAGTTTTGGCATGCAATGTGATTAATAGTGCATCTCTTTTTCAGCTTGTGATGCATTAGCATATATTTATGCTCTGTTTTTTCAGGATAAAATTTTCCAATTATAAACAAAGAGTACAATTTGTAGTGCTCAGATAATAAGAAACATAACATATCAAAAATAAATAAGTGAATACATATTCGAGTACCTGTCAAAGTTATCTAACCTCCCAACAACATGGCAACGTTAGAGGACTTCATAAAAGCTGGTAAGCAATTACAATACACAGGGAAAGACTTAGAAGAATATGCTGATAAGAAATTTAAAGAAGCAAAAGATGAACGGACACGAAAAGAAGATGCGGAGAGAGATGAACGCGCTCGAGAAAGAGAACATCAAAAAGAGATGGCACAACTAGCTGAGATAACAAAGCAAAAACAGCTAGAAGATGATAAACAGATTAAGCAAAAAGAATTAGAAGTTAAACAACAACAGTTAGAACATGATAAGGAGATTAAACTAAAACAGTTAGATCAGGAAAAAGAATTAAAGCAGAAGCAATTAGATCAGGACAGAGAACTAAAGCAAAAAGAGATAGATGAAATGGCAAGAGTTAAGGAAAAACAAATACAAGTAGAATCAGAGACACAGTTAAAGATGAAAGGTATGGATGTAGACTCACACGCAGAAATCTCTGCCACTAAACTAAAAAGTCAACAAGAAGAAAATAAGTTCAACAAATACAAGAATATTATCAAACCATATTGTAAAGAAGATTCCATATCAGCCTGGACAGAAAATGTCGAGTACCAATTTAAATATCATCAAGTTCCAATAGAGATGTGGGCTATGATTATATGAAGAACCTGAGTGGTGAGCCCCTTAAAGTGATAGAATCTATACCATCTGATCTTAGATCTAACTATCAATACATACATGATAGGATAATGCAACACTTTTTACTTGATGCCCCTGGGTATCAGGTTCAGTTCTCAAATTTTAAAACCTAAACCTAGTGAGACTTTCATTGATTACGTCTCAAATGTTCAGAGTGTACTAGATAGGTGGCTTAAAGCAGCTAACATAGGAAAAGACTTTGATAGACTAAAAAATTTAATAGCCATGGATAAAGTCATATCCACTATACCATCTCCTTTTGCCAAATTTTTGCAGCAGTCAGACATTGAGAACATAGAGCAGTTTCGAAAGAAAGGATCTGCATATTTTTCTTCTAACAGAGATATTTTCAAGACCTCAAATGACTCTGAAGTGGTTTCTTTTGTGAAAGACCAACCTAAAAATTATCAGAGTAAGAGAAAACCTTTTCAGAAAAGCGACCAGAAAGATAGGAAAGTGTCAAAATGTATTTACTGTCAACTTTTGCATGACACTTATTCTATGTGTGACAAATCGCCAAATTATCCGGCGCATCTGAAAATGTTATTAAGAAGCAACAAGACAAAAGATCTGCATACAGGCGTGCAATCAAATGCTTCTTTTGTTCCAGCTATGGCCATTATTCAAATAAGTGCCTTGGCCGCCAACGTATGAAAGCCAACAATGCTATTTTGATTGATACATCTTCTGATAGTGGTAGTGAGACTGAGTGTGAGATTGAAAATACTTTACCTTTTAAACAATCTGAAGATGTGTGTTGTGTAAACGATATATTAAGTTTTGACAGTTGTGAACGATGTCACCAATTTCATGCAGACGCAAAATTAGAATGTGGACATACAGTACAGTGCTCAACTGAGAGTGTAAATGCAGCCTTAGCCTCCAGAGGCAATTTGGTGTTCCACAATGCAATGGTCAACGATAGACCATGCCAATGTTTGCTGGACAGCGGCAGCACCCTTATTGGTCTTAGAAAGGAACTAGTGAGTCCAGATGACTATACATGCGACTCTGTCAAATGCCGAACCTTTTCGGGTAACGTTGAAATTTACCCTTTGGCCAAAGCCCGTATTAACACTCCTTTCCTTTCTGGTACCTTTACTTGTGCAATACTTGACAAACCCTTGTACTGACTTAATTTTGGGTTGCTTACCCCAATTGAAACAATGTACTAGCGATGATATAGCTGCATTGGAGAAATTAAATGCAGCTAATGCAACAACCAGAGCTGACTCTAGAAAACATCAAGACACACTACAAGATGAGAGACTACTGTTGCTTTCTCCAACTAGCACAGATGATACCAACAGACAAAAATTGATAGAACAGCAGAAAGCTGATCCTAGTGGGTCTCCTTATTTAAAATTATTGAAAGAAAGAGCCAAAGTGACCAAAAATGTCTCATGGTTCTTTAAACCTAATAATGGGCTTTCTTACTAGATATTTTACAACTGATAACCATGAGAATCAGCAAACGGTGCGACCTGTACAACACCGCCTAACTGTGGAAAAAAACTGCACATGAGTCACCGCTTGCTGGTCACCTGGCATACGACAAAACCAGGCTAGATTTCAGGCTCATTTTCATTGGCCAGGGTTTTGGAATGATATAAAATTATTTCATCGTTTTTTGTAATGTCGGGTCAACAATTAGTACATAAGGGTAGACATCCCACAGCTAAAGTACTACTTTCTACACTGGCTTCTAGACCTTTGAGAGGGAGGGTCAAATTTACCAATACACAAACAAGGGTGCTTGAACAATTGGTCGTAAACCAGATCAAAACATACTTCAGTTACTTCCAGACAAATAAATGGCAAGGACCATTCAAGGTGGTACGTAAGATTTCAAATGTTGACTATGAAATATCGATAAACGGACACTTAAAGATATTCCATGTCAACATGTTGAAACTTTAATTTTCACGACAAGAGACAGGAGTAGAGACAGACGAACACAGTGCACCCACACCTAATAATAAGACGACAGACATACATAGCGCAACTACACTAGTTAGCGGGACTGGCAAATCCGACAAGATGCATACATTTAGTGAGCTTACAGAATACGCATGATATATGTTTCCATACTGATGACTGGACAACACACTGACTGAAACTAAAACATGTCTTTGACAGGTTGCGACTCTTCGGTCTCACTGTCAACCGAGCAAAGTTGAATTGGGCCTAAAAGAAATTGACTTTTTGGGGCATGTCATTTCACAAGGTCAACTTAAGACTGACAATAGAATTATTACAAAAATTATGAATCTGACCATGCCTACCACAAAGAAGCAGGTCAGAAGCCTTTTGGGGTTAGTAAAATTACTATAGCAAATTCATACCAAATTTAGCGGAAATTACAAGTGTATTTTCCAATGTTTTAAAAGCATCTGTAAAATTAAATGTCAAAGATGCATTATTAATTTCTGCATTGTCAAAATTGAAAATCCTTTTTAGCAATGTAACAATCCTCCGCTTGCCTAATCCTAGGCTCTTTTATTATCTTAGGATAGATGCCAGCAGAATCTCCATCGCTGCAGTACTAGGCCAATTTTATGATGGCATCTTCCACCCGATTTGCTACGTGAGTCGTAAGATCACACCTGCTGATTCCAGATATTCCAGATCAGAGTTGAAAAACCCTAAACGTCATCTATGCGGTGAGAAAGCTCCATCGATTTCTGGCGGATGTTCACTGCATTGTCCCGACTGACAACTCCCCAATCACGGTCATACAAAGTGGTGTGCATCGGAATGACCATATATACAGGTGGTCGCTAATACTATAAAACCATACTTTTAGTATAGAACATATTAAGGGTAAGGACAACATTCTGGCCTGATACCCTTAGTCGACCATCTGAGGTAGAAATACCAGAGATTCCACATAAGATTGTAGAGTAATAATTGTTAAATTAGTACAGTATAATATTCTATGTAAAATATTGTATGAATACATAGACATTATAAGCTACACTAGGTACTAAGAACAGTGATCTACCATGTGTCCGTAGACATCAACAGAAGAACTGTGTGCTCCGAATAACAAATATATCACCGTGTGAACTGGAACAGCTCGTTATGTACTAAGCTCCATATGTGTTTCCGGTGAATCATTTGTGTTAAGCAGAGAAAAACAGTGTCAGAACAGTCCATAAATACAGACACTAAAAATACTGGTCTACGACACAAGCGAACTCTACAGGTGCCATACCCATAGGACACAAGTATGACTGTGTATTGTATTTAATATACCCAGGACAAATGTAATTATACAGTATGCCAATGAAAGCAATTTCTGAACATTGGGGCAACAACTAACCTGGGGTATTTGAATACTATGTATATAAATACTTATTGTGATATGTATTATAATATTTTAATAGTATGATAAATTATAGGTAGAATAGGTAACTGTAATTTACACTTAGAGTTAGGAAATAATGTAGTTTTCATTTTTTTAGTAGTTTACATAAATCATTATCTTACCCACTTACTTACCTTAAAAATAGAAGAGATAGTAGTTTAGATAGGAATAGTACCATTTAGTTTATTACATTCAACTTTGTTTCATTTCAGTTGATTTCATTCCATCTTAATGAACCATTCCATTTAACAAACATGATCAAATATTATTATGATTAATTTACACCATAATAGGATAAAAATATTAGACAATTAAATATACGTCATTTACACCATTTAGACTAAGAATATCAATCATATAGTTTCTCATTTAAAAACATCAGTTATAATTTTTTCATATCTCAAATTACCCATGTTAGAAAGGTACATAATTCATTAGATTTTACATTACCCATTTCACAAAGGTACATAACTCATCACATCAACTTCATTTTAAATAAGTTAGATTACATCCCTTAAATTAGATAAATATTAGGATTAATGGAAGCATTTCTTAGCATTAATGTGACAAAATAGATTAAAACAGTTAACACATTAAATACACATTTATAGTAGTAGTATTAGTATGTCAGTAGTTAGAGTATTATTACAGTAAAATATAGTTGGTCATAAGACCAAGGGTATAAACCATCAACCCTTTGCTCTTACATGTAAATATGTTGTATATACATGACTCGTGCAGCGATTTACGCACAGTCATTCAGCTCAACTTTCTCAAACTGAGCCAAACGTGTACAGTGTCACTCCAAGGTTTTTAAATAATTGGGAGGGTGAAAGATGTGTGACAGAAGTGTGAAAGTGAAAGATGTGTGACAGAAGGGTGAAAGTAAGAGCGAATGTAAAGTAGAAAAGAGAGAGTGAGATCGGTCAGCGGATTTTTCTGTGCTCAACACGACTTTTATTTATTGTCTGCGTCAAATGTTTGCTTTCAATGTTGAAAATGTGCTGTGATGAATGTGTTGTGTGTAGTTTAGTTTAGATCTTAGATAAAGTATTTTAAGTCTCATGAAACGGAAACGTAGTCACGAATTAGTGCTATACACTTGTTTGTGACCTCATTTAACCGAATTATGGCACTTGAAAAACTAACTTACATACACATGATAGATAGATATACATGTTAGAATGTAGACTATATTAGTAATTACATCCAAACACGCAAACAACCAGAAAAACAAACATATAAATTGCATTCATATTTCATAGATTAAAGGGAGATAACTCGGATCAGGGGACATAATAGACAACGAAACACTAACTTAACAGTGAAATATAACTTTACACGCGGAAGCGAAATAGGTAAAGCCTGTCGCACACAGCTTGGGTAATGGTTGTTTAATATTATATGGGGGACATGAAGCAATTCATGTGTTGACCCTAAGAAAGTCAACTTTGTATGGGTAGTAAGTTAATTTACTATTGGAGGGCAGGTCTTATAAGACAACGGTCCGGTTCAGACATACCTCTAATTAATATAATATTGCGATTGAGAAGAGGGCTCACGCCAACCAGACAAGTTTGTGGCGATTGCCAGTAGCCAAGTAAAGTGATACTACATTGTGACAATAGTCAGTACAAGTCTATGGAGTTACCCAAAGCCAGGTTATCTACAGTCTTTGACAAAAATTAGAGACACTAATTTTTTAGAAACCTCTTGCGTCAAAACCAATGACTCAAAGTTGATGACGCAACACAGGAGGGGAGGGTGTGTGTCAAAGACTGCAGCATAAGGGAAGAGTGGTCAACCTCAAATAGTTACAGTGATACAGTGCCCCGATATAAGGGCGGGGTAGGTGTTAGAATGGGGGACTATTAACTAGTTCTCTCAAGAGACACGGAGACGTGGAACAGATAGCTAGCACTCTGGTCACGACAGAATCACGCATACGGGATCGCCACGATTGCTACTCAACCAAAGACAGCTAATGTCAGCGTGCCAAGCATCACGGCACGCAGAAAGCCGAAGGACACGTCAAGGTCCTTCCGCGTGGTGTGTAACCACGCGAGCCAACTAGTCAGACCGGGGACTGACATTGTAGAGAGCAGATCGTTAGATATTGATAGGAGTTTTGTGTAACCAAATAGATAGAGATTAGCAATAGGGTTTAGGAAACTAGTGATAGGCAATTCTGTGGCTTTGTGTGTGGTTTGATAGCGACTGTTATGTACTTGTAAAGAGCCAACGGCAATAAAATGTACCATTCAATTCCTATCACACGACTTGCAAGTTTCTTGTGTGGTGTGGAAGAAGTAATCCGATGATGCCTGACACATGAGTTGTTGACAATCATCATCATCATCATCATCATCATCATCATCACCCAGTGCCTTGTCGCCCGGCTTAGGCGATCATGCCTCTCCACAAATTAAGATCTCCGACATCATGGATCATTTCGTTTCTTTACTCCCTTCCGTGCCATAACACACGGCTGTAAATAATCTTTTCATGCTGTCTTCCTCTATCTCTCTTTCCGCAAATCTTTCCGGTTGTCACAACATGTTCCTGTTTTTGTCTTCTCATGACGTGGCCGAAAACCGAGAACTGCCTCTTTCTGATGTTTGTGATAAGTTGTCTTTGCGACTCAGCTTCGCTTAAAATATTCAGATTGCTCTTTTTGGCTGTCCAATTAATTTTCAGCGTTCTTCTATAAAACCACATCTCCAGGGTTTCCAGAGATTTTTTCGCATGTTTACTAATTGTCCAGAACTAGCAGCCGTATGTTAAAAACTGGTTTCTATGTAACATGCACGACCGCTTTTCATGACTTTCAAGGATAGAATGCAGTTTTTGCTTGTCCTATTCTGCTCTTTATCTCAGTGATGCATCTTCCATCTGATGTTATCAATGTGCCTAGATATCTTAAGTTTTTCACTTGACCCCAAATAACGTCATGTATTGTAATTGCACATTTAGGCACAATATGTTTCTTTGATATCACCATAACTTCTGTCTTTCTATTATTCAAACTAAGGCCCATACATTCACTTTCTACAACCACTGTATCTATCATTTCCTGTAGATCGTTCTAACTTGTTGTTATCAAGAGGGTGTCGTCAGCACAACGTAAGTTATTTATATTATGTCCACCAACCAGGATCCCTGACATATTTTCTGTAGATCTCATTATATATTTACTGTACAATTAGTACAATTCAGGAGACAGTACACAACTTTTCAGACGCCATTTTGTATACTGTAACATAATGTTTCAGACGTTAACATCCCCAGTCCATTTTACATTTCTCAATACTTGGTAGTTAACCAACGTAAGCCGTCTTGATACCCTTATCTAAAAATAGAATCGTAGATTCTAGATCGAGAGAGGGTAGATGAGAGGTGGGGACTCCATTTGATTGGTTGACCCTTGGGCGAGTAACGCTATCTAATACATAATTAGCCCGCCAGTCGAAGCATATGATTCCATCCCGTAAGACGTGTTCAAGATGCAGTGGTAAAACTTGCCCAAAAGCATTCTCTAAGATGTAGTCATCTGCACTTCAGGTACCTAAATCATTTAATATGTTATGTGTATACCTGATGATAAGTGAGAGAGACGAATGGCAGAGTATTTTCTTGAGAAAATGTGGAAATGAAGACAGAACTTCGTTGTACAGTGACTCTAAAACTGCCGCTCAAACCTGTCATGTCTACCACAGTGAAACATTCTTACCATGTCTATTGTCTGTCTGCTTTGATGATTTGCATATGCTTGTGACTGTAGACTACGCTCAATGCATATTGCAAAACCTTTGTGCGCTCTGAACATTCGTTGAGTGCCTATCATGACCATTCTTAACCAAACTGTACACGGCTCTTGCGAGTTACCTTTGGCAGTTCTGTTTCAGAATGTGATGCAACATGTAACTTTTCCCTTATAATGGCTGAGAATGTTTGAGTGAATGAGATGGTAATTATATAATTAACCTCTTCTATTTGTAAAAGTAAAGACGCTTATTATATCCATGTTTGCAGGACTGCATTGCACTTTAGAAATTACAAAGTTCCTGTAATGTCTGGTGACTGTGTTACGCTCAAGTAAATTGCCAAAAGCATTCATATAGATTTGCCTAGGATGCAATTTCTCTTTGACGTTATGCGCTGGTTCTTTGCAACAATGGTTTAGGTTTATATGAACTACATTCCAAGAAGGAGCCATATGTGGCATAACCTACAGTGTCTAGTCAGCTGAATACATGGGAAGGCTCATGCTATTTGTCAGGGAAAATTCATGTTTTCTTTCATATGTGTATTCCACGTGTGAAAACATTGCTTGTGCAATCATGCTTGGTACCTGCTGCAGTAGATATTACTATTGTTTAATGGGAAAAGAGCACAAGAACATGATGATGATGATTTGATGGTGCTTGTGAAGCTGCCCCTGAGTAAGCATATGTGCCTATGATTTCACAATTTGGGGATCAAAACTTGAGAAAAGATGTCACCCCAAACCACCAAATAAAATTGCACTTCATCACCAGTGAGGGGCGGGTGTTCGAATATCACACTCCCTTTCCCCTCCCATTCCTCTCTGAATCTGTAATGGTACTACATAACCATGACAATGGTTCAACAGATGTAAAACACATGTTGTGCTTTGTTTATTAACAGAGAATGAGGAAGATGGGGAGGCCTTCAATTACCAGGACAACTCCAGGGAAGTCCTGAGCTCTAGTCTTCAACTCCAGCTGAAAAATATGACTCCAATAGTACCACATCACTACAGGGTGAAATATTCAGCCTGAATTCACTAATTCTGGCCTATACAGATGGCACTGAAGAAAAAGTCTTTATCAAAGGCCTAAGACAGGGATACTCTCCAATTTTTTATAAATGTTCCGGGCTATCTCTTCAAGAGAAATTCAAGAAGAAACCTTAGGAAGGGAGAGATCACCTGGTTTTCAGCATGTCTCTACTGGCCAAGAGTGGACATCAATGTGTACTTGGAGCTGACCATATTCCAGCTTAATACTGGCTGAAAAGCTAATGGAGAAGAAGGATAGAACACAGAGCTAATTCACAAATGGAGTGATAATTAGGTGTGGTGATTCAGTTCCATCTGAAATTCGTTAGGGGAGATAGACTGATAAGGAAGAATGCTAGGACATATTGGTTTTTTAGATCTTCCTTTACTGGAAAAGTAAAAACTAGTCCTAAGTGCCAACTTCATGAACAGTCAACTCACCATTGAAAGGACAGGGCTGTAAACTTTCTTCGAACTAGTCACAGCAGGGAATAGCCTGACTTGGAAAATCATCATGGGAAAAACTGCAACCTGAGGCTTGTCCAACACCCATCATAGGTGCTAAAAGGATGTCTACAGATCAGTGGAGCAGAATGTCCCTATGCTTGCCCCAAACTATGGCTTATCATGTGTTTCCCTCATTGACAGTAGAAGAAATGATAGAAGCCTAAAGTGTTGTGGTGTAGGATAACTTATGGAGTAGAGATGTGAAGGAGGAGGGTTTGTTTTAGATTGATGTTTCTGTGGGGATTGGGTGATGGATTTGGGTTCATAATTATGTCAATGATATTGCATATAAACTAACATTTTGAAATGTGAATGTTGACAATATGCAGCCGGAGTCTTCACCTGACCAAAGAACATTAATAAAGTATTAGTAGTAAGAGAACAGTTTTTGAGATACATGTCTCTGTGATTGTCTTGTACATTGTTGAGAAAGAAATGTCCAACTGGTGTCAAGCATCTTCATGGTGACTGTTACTCTACTGTTGTTGTTGGTTACAGATATTGTGGAAGTTCTGTGTGGTTGTTGTCAAGTATCTTCCATGATGTATGACTTGTCTAACCTGTTGGTGTGATCATTCTTTGTGAATGTGTGTCCAACTGTTGTCAAGATCTTCACATGTTGATGTCTTGTTCAACTGGTGTAAAGTACAGTTGTTGTTGTTTGATGTTCACTACAATGGTTCAATTGTCAATGTGGTCATTTGTCCAGGTGTCTTGTGTCACTTGAAATAATTAAAGAGATCAGAATGAGGTTGGCGACCAGAGCACAGTCAGCTAGAAGATGAGAGAACTGCTTTCATTGGTTACTGTGGCTAACTGCCAGGATCTCTATATAACCTAGAAGAGAAATCATCTACTAATAATTCTGTGTTGAACTTAAACTTAGGTCTAATTTCTCACAGTGGGGGTACTCGATGAGCCAAATTCTAAATGGTTTCTCTACAAAGGTTCTGCGAGAATAAATATCAATACCTCTAGACAAAACTTGCTGTTACTAACCTGTATCTTTTATAGAGAGATATACTTTATAGAACTTCACTCATTGGAACTTCTGTAATTCTCTATAAACCCACAAAAAACCTCACATATACACTGAAATGTTCCTACAAGGTTGTTGATTCTTATGGCTGCTGATTGCTGCCAATATATGTACTTTATTATTCGCAGATCTTTGCCGTCGACTTTCAGTTGCTCTAGTAATTGTATCATTTCTTCATGTTTCACATTGTCAAATGCTTTTGTGTAGTCTATGAAGCGTAAGTACAGATCTGTTTTTACTTCTATGGCTATTTCTAATAGTATCCTGAGAATATATATAGCGTTGTCTGTGCTTGATATTGTTCTCCCTTCATGCTTTACGTAGCCATTTTAGTAATATTTTCTAAATTGCTTTTTAATAATTCCACCTGCATATTGCGTGCTCCGTGGCGAAGTCGTTACGGACGCAGTTCGTAATCTCGCATACCCGCGTTAGAATCACATCTGCAGGCGATTTGGCCGCAAAGCGCCTTGCGTTGGTTTTTAATGAAATGGTATGGTTGCCGGTTGTTCCGACAGCAATGGCAAACTACTAAACGTAAACTTTCCCAGGAATCACGAACAGCCAAAAAATGCTGGAGTTGACTGCTATGTCCTGTAAATAATATGCACCTAACATTTTTAATTGCATAGATAGATAGGCCTACCTCTTGAAACAAAAAAATCCAACGATACCTTATTCAAGCCCCTAGGTCAATTCTAAGCGGAGATATTAATGTTTGTGTCAGTTTATCATTTAATATGAACAAAGAGGAAAATACTATTTGAGCACTTTGACATAGTGTGACCTAAACACTGAAATCACTGTTTATTTAATACACACGTCTATGTAACTTTTTTTTATTTGCGAACAGAGACCTTAGCAACCATATTATATGGCACTGTTCCGATTGACGGTCCCAAATAGTTCCGCAGTGAATACTAAATCTTAGGTGTAAAACAGGGCCTCATTGGGTGATGCTAAAATTCGAAACACAGCAGAATGTTGGTTAATATATCACCTTTAGTAATAGTCTTGAAGAAATAAAAAAACAACCAGTAACGCATTTTCGCAGTGTTGGTTCATTCATCATCATCATTATCATAATCATCATCATCATCAGGTGCAATGCCGATAAGCGTGGAAGATCATGGTTCGTGATCTCACACAATCATCAGTCTTTTATCAGGTCAGTGTTCTTGTCCCGATAATGATAGGCGACCAAATCATCCGGCTATTCCTGTCTTTGTCTTCCCCGTGCTCTTTCCCCATCGTCATGCTGCTCGTGGTCATAGAGTGGGCACCACTGGATTCTTGAACGGTTCGGCCCGCTGAACGGGCTGTAAATGCCCACGCACTTCTCTGCTGCTTTACAACAGATCCATCTGTATAGATGAGCACTTCGGGGCTATCTGAGTGTTCATAGATGAGCGCGTTGACTTCTGCATTGACAGCGGCAGGGTTCTGCTCTCTGCACCGTCTGTCGAGTGTGATAATGCAGGAGAAAGTGCACTTAAAAGCTGGAGGCATCGGCACCCATTCCTTGCCGGGGTTGATACTGGTAAGACTGCAGAGCTGTCTGACGACATCTTCCGCCCGACCCATCCATGATTTGCCTCTCTTTAGCCTGTCACCCTTTTCTCTGAATATAGCGTCATGCAGAGGGTGCTGCTCATCTGCACTTATTTTTAAGTATGCACGAGCTCTCCAGATCTTGATCCTGTGTTCCATTGTCGGGAAGTCAAGGAGGTATCTCATTGCTACACAGCTGGTGTCTTTCGTGCAGCCCAAAATGATGCGCATGGCTTCGTTTTGTACCTTTTCAAGTCTTCCAATCTGTGTAGGGCTGACAGTGAGTATGGCCAGGGCATACTGGATGGGTGAAAGCACCAGTCCTTGGAACAGACGTATTAGCAGTCTTTGCTCGATATTGGCAGTCGCGACATGATAAGTGTAAGTGCACAATTTACATTCTTTGGATGTGTGATAACGAGAAGACAATCTACATTCTTCATGTATGGACGTGTGATGATAAATCGATAATCTCCATTCTTTTGACGTGTGATAATGAGAAGACAATCTACATTCTTCATATTTGGGCATTTTTTTCCCCCGCGTTTCCATCCTGTTTCAGGACATTGCGGTCAACATCAGCATCTTTCAGCTGTATGTTAATTCCTAGGCTAGATTACGCTCATCAGCACGCCACGACTTTTTGAGCGACCGGCTCCATCCTCTCATAAGTCACTGGCGCGACTCGAACCACTTCCAATTCTCGTGCGCTCACGTCAACCACGAGAGTATTCGGGTTACGGAGAAAGCTGCTAAATCCTCGGCCAGGGAGACCGGTTCATATTTGGGCATATGATGATAAATAGATAATCTCCATTCTTTGGACGTATGATAATGAGAAGACAATCTACATTCTTCATGTCTGGACAAGTAATGATAAATAGAGAATCCCCATTCTTAGGACGTGTGACGATACGCTGATAATTTACATTATTTGGACGTGTAATAATAAGTAGGTCTCCGTGGCGAAGGGATTTGCGGACGCGGTTCGTAATCCCGTATACCCGTGTTCGAAACACAGCTCAACGCGATTTGACAGCAGATCGCATTGCGTTGGTTTTGCGTTGGTATCAGTGCCAGTCGTTCAGAAAGCAATGGCAAACTACTGAACGTGAACTTGCCAGGAGATCACAGCGATAGAAATGCTGATGTTGACTGCGATGTCCTGTAAAATAGGATGTGCAAATTATTTTTTAAAAAATTATAAGTAGACAATTTACATTCTTTGCTTATGTGATGATAATAAGAACATCTTCATTCTTTGGTCATGTGACGATAAGTGCATAGTCTAATTCTTTGGATATTTGATGATAAGTTGTTAATCTACATTCTTTGAACATTTGATAATAAGTGGGCAGTTTACATTCTTTGGATATTTGATGATAAGTGGATAATCTACACTATTTGAACATTTGATAATAAGTGGACAGTCTACATTCTGTGTACATTTGATGCTAAATGGACAATCGACATTCTTTGGTTATGTGATGATAAGTAATCAATCCACATTATCTGGTCATGTGTTGATAAGTACACAGTCTACATTCTTTGGACACTTGTTGAAAAGTGGATCATCTACATTCTTTGGACATTTGATGATAAGTGGACAATCGAAATTCTTTGAACATTTGATGATAAGTGGACAATCGACATCCTTTGGACATTTGATGATAAGTGGACAATCGACATCCTTTGGACATTTTATGATAAGTGGACAATCGACATCCTTTGGACATTTGATGATAAGTGGACAATCGACATCCTTTGGACATTTGATGATAAGTGGACAATCGACATCCTTTGGACATTTGATGATAAGTGGACAATCGACATCCTTTAGACATTTTATGATAAGTGGACAATCGACATCCTTTGGACATTTGATGATAAGTAGACAATCGACATCCTTTGGACATTTGATGATAAGTGGACAATCGACATCCTTTGGACATTTGATGATAAGTGGACAATCGACATCCTTTGGACATTTGATGATAAGTGGACAATCGACATCCTTTGGACATTTGATGATAAGTAGACAATCGACATCCTTTGGATATTTGATGATAAGTGGACAATCGACATTGTTTGGTTATGTGATGATAAGTAAACAATCTACATTCTCTGGTCATGCGATGATAAGTACACATTCTACAGTCTTTGGACATTTGATCATAAATGGATAAGCTACATTCTTTGAACATTTGATGATAAGTGGACAATCTACATTCTTTGGACATTTGATGATAAGTGGACAGTATACATTATTTAGACGTGTGTTTATAAGTGCCCAGCGGCCATGCGGGTGATCCTGGGGTGCACAAAGAACACACCAATTATATGCATGAGGAATATCCTGGTTGTACCAACAATGGCGGTCCTTCAAGCCAAATGGTACCTGAGAGTTGCTGCAGATAGGGATCACTATCACCCCCTGCATGAAGCCACGAATATGGTCAATGGCCATAGACTAAGACGAGGTAGGTCCTGGATGGCACAGGCAGAAATATCTACACGTAAGGTGTGTGATCTCAATCAATCAATCATGTGCCATGCCGGAAAGCGTGGGAGGTCATGACTCGCCATTTCACTCGATCACCAGTGTCGTGGATCAGCTCAATGTTCCTGTCTCGTCCATGCCATGTGGCCAAGCCATCCAGGTATTTTCCTCTCGGTCTTCCTCTTGGTCTGTTCCCCTCGATCTTGCCAGTTGTCACTAAGTGTGATCTAGAGACCATCAATCGTTAAAAAGAGTGGGTTGAAGTACCGAAAGACATGACAGACTGGCACAATGTAATAGTAACACTGGGTGGTGAGTGCAGAGAATGGGCAGCGGGCCGCATAAAGTTTGAGATGCATCACCTGATCCAGAGTAAGACACATCAAGGTGACATAGTGATCTATGCCGATGGGACAATGGTGAGAAATAGACGGAGTGGTTGGAGTTTCATTGACAAGGCTAATGGGCGAGTCTTGAAAAAGAAGTCTGGCATATGAGACTACAACCTCCAGCATTAGAATTGGGCAGTAACAGCGGCACTCCGTTGGTTGGAGGGGGCCATTGCAGCGCACATTGTATTCATTACAGACTCAAGGAGTATGCTTAGTAAGGCGGAGAAAGAAATGTTTCGTGTAGAATTGCTCACCTCGCTTCAGAGGTCACGGATTGTGAGAATTTTAAGAATTTCTTTTTGCCCTGGCTATGCGGGAGTGCGGGGGAATGAACAGGCTGATAGGCTGGCAGGGAATGCACCTCTTGGTGGTAGATTACCTATGGACAAGGGAGATGTGGTCCTGCACCTGATTAAAGCAGCCGGCCATCTCCTTCAGGTCCACATCGCTCAAAGCCTTCATGTGGCCATACCTGACACCATCAGGCCCTGGTGCCGTGTCTTTTGCCTTTTGCAAAATATGTTTAACATCTTCAAACAGTATGATGTCTTAGTAAGGCATATTCTCTATTGTGCCAGATAATTCCACTCTAACTGCATCCCTGGTATCCGCATCACTATGATTGGTCTGCTCTAAAAATCTCTGGAGAAACGCCTCCCCTTTCTCCTTGTCTGTTGTCACGCGTACCCCATCCTCTTTATAAATTGTTCCCACTGTCATAGGCAGATCTTTTCTTTGCATTTGTCTGTACAGTTTCCAGAATTTATGCAGTGTTTTATCACCTCCAATCTCCTTCATAAAACATTCCCATTTTACTTTCTTGGCCTCTGCAGCACATCGCTTGAAATCCTCCACCTTGTCTTTCTTGTCATTTTCCGCTATGTCCACTTCTTCTCGTGAGCTTAGGGGTGTCTGTCGCAATTTCCTTAGCTGCTTCACTGCAGCTCTCTTTGCTTTCCACGCATTGTCTACTTCTGGGGTCCACCATGGGGGCTGCAAAAAAGGAGTTTTAACAGTCCTGTTGCATGCCCCATGTCTGAGGCGTCCAAGAAGGCTGTCGCTCCACTCATACCGGAAGGTCTTGCGCGCTCTCCCAGCCTTGACTTTCCTGGACTTAGAGATCAGGACTGAGCATGGCATGTGATCACTCCCATGGTCATTCAAAACAGTCCACTTTACATCAAGGACTGATGACTGGGAGACAAGTGCCAAATCAATAGCAGTATCTGCATCGCCAGGCCTCATTGCCATTCTAGTCGGCCTACCATCATTTATGCAGACCACATCGGAGTCCACCATGGCATCCGCAAGTGCAATTCCTTGTCGATTTTCTCCACTACTGTCCCAATCTCTGTTTCTCGCATTGAAGTCTCCACATATGAGTATCCTATCACCTGGTAAGTCCTCTAATTCCTTAAGCGTATGTGGGGGTATGTGGTGGGTGGGAGATGTGTGCAGGTGAGGTGGTTGTTGGTTTGGGGATGTGTATGGGTGTGGGATGTTTGGGTGGATGGGTGGGGAGTGTGTGTGTGGGTGAATGTGTGTGGGGTATGTGTGTGGGTTGGGGGATGGGTGCGTGATGGGTGTGGGTGATGGATTTGGGGATGTGTGTGTGGGTAGGGGATATGTCTGGCTGGGTGGGAGTGTGTGTGGCTAGATGGAGGATGTATGTGTGTGTAGTGAGGGTGATTGTAGTTGGGGGATGTGTGGATGGGTAGGAGATGTCTGGGGAGATGTGTGGGTGAGGGATGTGTCTTTGGGGTGTGTGTGGGTGTGGTGTTGTGTGTGTGGGGAGCTGGGTGTGGATAAAGGATGTATGTGTGGGTGGGTGGGGTGTGATTGGGTGTGCAGGTGGGTGAAAGATGTGTGTGAGGGTGGGGGAGGTGTGTTTAGATGGGTGGTTGGGGTGTGTGAGTGTGGGTGGGTAGATAGGAGGTGTATGTTTTGATGAGTGGGTGAGGGATGTGTGGGTGTTAGTGGTTGAGGGATAAGTACGTGTGTCTAGGGATGTGTGAGGGGATGAGTGTATGGGTTGGGGATGTGTGTGTGAGTTGTGTGTGCGTGGATGGGAGGTGTGTGTTTGTGAATGGGGGATGTGTTGGATGGTGGAAATGCGTGTGAGGGATGTGTGTATGGGCGGTGAGATTGTGCGTGGGTGGGGATGTGTGTGTTTATGGGTAGGGGTGTGTGGTTAAGGGATGTGTGGCTGGGGGATGGGTGGGTGGAGGATGTGTGGTTGGATAGAGGATGTGTGGGTGGGTGATTGTATATGAGTAAGGGTATGTGGTTAAGGGATGTTTGGTTGGGGGATGGGGGGGGGGGGGGGGTAGAGGATGTGGGGGTGGGTAGAGGATATGTGGGTGGGTGAGTGTGTGTAGGTTAGGAGATGGTGGGGTATGTTTGTAGGGGTGGGTTCGGGAACTGTGAGTGGGCTGGGGGAGATGGGAGATTATGTGGCTGGGTGCGGAATTTGTGTGTGAGTAGGTGCGGAATATGTGAGTTGACCGGGAGATGTGTGTGTGCGTGGGGAATTTGTGGCTGAGGAATGTGTGTTTGGCTGGGTGTGTGGGTGGCGGAGGATATGTGGGTGAGTTATTGTTGGTGGGTAATGGGACGGGTAGAGGATATGTGAGTGGGTGGGGAGATGTGTGTAGGTGGGTGGATGTGTGTGGGTGGGGGATGTGTGGGTTGGGGAATGTCTTGAGTCGGCTGGGAAGATCCCGATTGGGGGGTGCAGCTCACTCAGCCATCCGAGACAACGAACGCCTGGCGCGGGAAAATGAATGGACGATAGGATTTTTATTTATTTATTTATTTTTTTGCAAATTACAGGACGTTACGGTCAACATCAGAATTTTTCAGCCGCTGTCGTTGTACTAGGCAAGATTACGCTCAGTAGTTTGCCTTTGTTTTCTGAGCGGCCAGCTCACATATCCCGCAAGTTACCAACGCGGCGAGAACCGCAACCGATTCTAGCGCAGGTTACGTTACTCACGAGAATATACGGGATTACGGAGAAAGACATTAACCCCTAGGCCAGGGAGACCAGCGATAGACATGTTATTATCTGAGTAATGAATGATAGACACTTTATTGTCCGACGAATGAATGAATGAATGAATGAATGAATGAATGAATGATAGACACTTTTCTGATGAATGAATTTATGATGGATACTTTATTATCCGATGAATGAATGATAGACACTTTATTATCTGAGGAGTGAATGAATGACAGACACGTTATTATCTGAATAATGAGTGATAGACACTTTATTATTTGACAAATGAATGATAGACATATTATTATCTCAATAATTAATGATAGACACTTTATTATCTGAGGAGTGAATGAATGACAGACACGTTATTATCTGAATAATGAGTGATAGACACTTTATTATTTGACAAATGAATGATAGACATATTATTATCTCAATAATTAATGATAGACACTTATTATCTGATGAATTAACGCTAGACACGTTATTATCTGATAGATGAATGAATGATAAACACGCTATTATCTGATAAATGAATGAATGATAGACACGTTATTATTTGATGGATGAATGAATGAATGATAGACACTTTATTATCCGATTAATGAACTAATGATAGACACATTATTATCCAATGAATGAATGAATGAATGAATGAATGAATGAACGATAGACAGTTTAATATCTGAGGAATGAATTAATGATAGACTATCATCTGATGAATAAATAATACACATTTTATTATTTGAATAATGAATGATAGACACGTTATTATTTGAATAAGGAATTATAGACACTACTATCTGATGGTTGAATGATAAAAACTTTATTATCTGAATAATGAATGATAAATACATTATTATCTGATGAAAGAATGATAGACACTTTATTATCTGATGAATGCGTTAGTTAACGATAGACTCGCTATTATCTGAATAATGAATGGTAGACACTTTATTATCTGATGAATGAATGAGTGATAAACACGTTTTTATTCGATGAATGAATTAAAGACACTTTATTATCCGATGAATGAATGACAGACACTTTATTATATGATGAATGAATGACAGACACTTTATTATATGCTGAATGAATGATAGACACTTTATTACATGATAAATGAATGGTAGACACTTTATTATGCGATGAATGAACGATAGACACTTTACTATCCGATGAAAGAATGATAGACACTTTATTATTGGATGAATGAATCTCATCTCATCTCATCATGTTCCTCTTGTACCTTGCTGTGTCGAGGTGAAGTATAAACTTCGTGAGAGTGCCCGATTATGGGCTTCATATATCGATATTCCCATGGACTCTGCTATTCCCTCCGTCCAACGTTTACGTGGTCGGCCTCTTCCTCTGATTCCATCTGGTCTGTACATCATTGCTTGTTGTGGGATGCTGTTGACTGGTAACCTACTTGCATGGCCAAACCATTTGATTTGCTGCTTTCTTATAAATCTAGTGCTGCTTTAACCCCATCTTTAGTCCTGATTTCTTCATTTCTGATCTTATCTCTTCTTGATACGTTGAGTATTCTTCTCAGGAACCTCATTTATGTTGTGATTTTTCTTTTCTCTTTTTCTGTCACTGTCCAGGTGTGGCATTGGTAGCATAGAGTTGGCAGGAAGATTGTGTTGTAAAGTGCTTTCTTAGTAGTTATTGATACATGTTTGTTCTTTAGTATTGGTGCCATTTGTCCAATGAGTTGATTTGCCTTATTGCACCTATTTTCGATCTCGTCTTCTGATCTGCCATTTGATGATATTATACTTCCCAGGTACTTGAAACTCTTCACTTGTTTCAAGGGATGTTCGTTTAGGTGAATTGTTGTTGTTTGTTCTTCTTTAGTTATAGTCATTACCTCTGTTTTACTTGTGCTAATTTTCATGTTATGTTCCCTACACATTTCGTTTAGACTATTCATGTGGTCTTGTAATTCAGCTTCTGATTTTGCTATTAGTGCTTGGTCATCCGCAAACAGGAGTTCTCTAATGGTTAGATTTGCAGATGGTTCTTCTTCTGTGTTCTCGTCATGCGGTGTCTTGAGAGACACTTATTATCTGATGAATGTATGAATGAATGGATGATAGACACGTTATTATCTGATGAATAAATGATATACACTTTATTATCCGATGAATGAGTGATAGATGTTTTATCATCTGATGAACGAATGATAAACAATTTATTATTTTATGAATGAATCAAAGACACTTTATAATCCGATGAAAGAATGATAGACACTTTATTATCTGAATAATGAATGAATGAATGAATGAATGATAGACACGTTACTATCTGAATGTTGTTGGATAGACATTTTATTATCTGATGAATGAATGGATGAATGATATACACTTTATTATCTGTGATGGGATTGCCCCTGTCGTCGCTTAAAAGTCGTTTAAAAGTCGACTTCATTGCACCGGATTTTTATACCACATGGCTGAGTCTCTTTCCGCAGCGCGGAAAGCGTCGCACAAAGTACGAACTCCGTAGCTCCAGCGACGACCCTCAGGAGTCTCCGAAAAAATGCACTCATGAACCGAAGGTTGCGGTTGACGGAATCGAACCCACAACTTTCGGAGCCCGAAGCAGATGGTTTGATCACTTCGCCACGGAGACTCCCCTGTGTTATCATCTACAGCACAATCTTCACAGAAATATGCCAATAGGTGGAGGAATCCAGAAAAGAAACCTCAACCGTCGAAGTTGAAAAATGTTGACCAAAATGGAACAAGGGTTGAGAGCGAACATCTACCCACTTCAATGGATGCTGTGCAAACGTTGAAAGAAGAAGAAGAAGAAGAAAAGAAGAAGAAGAAGAAGAAGAAGAAGAAGAAGAAGAAGAAGAAGAAGAAGAAGAAGAAGAAGAAGAAGAAGAAGAAGAAGAAGAAGAAGAAGAAGAAGAAAACGACCTTAGCTTTAGCTACACTCAAAAAGCGACAACGTGACTTTAAATTACAGAATCCGCATACGTAATTGTCGTATTTGAGAATCGCCATCACTAAGTCGACAAACCTTTGTGGGCCAATAGTTTTAGTGTTTTTGTTACTCTTGCTAGCAAGGCTGTGGCGAATTCGCAATCCTACATACCACGTTTAATGCACAGCTGCAGCCGATTTTGTAGCAGACCACATTGCACTGGTTTCCATACACTCATATAAGCGTAGGCTGTTTAGTAAGCAATGTCAAACTAATGAACGCAAAATTGTTTAGCAAATTGCAACAGCCAAAAAGTGCTGAGGTTGTGGAGACGTCATGTAACGGACGTGCAATTAACAAATTATTTCAAAAGCAGTCGACGTGACCGAAAGGACGAGGGCGTTCTAACTTCGAGCTCTTAAACTTTCGGCACGCTGATGGCAAGTTACGACTATCTTAGGACATCCTCGTCCGGTAGGGACAGTCATGAGCAACAGGCGACACCAGACCGTCATCCAGCTACTGATGGCGATGCTGGATAGATTGAGGCGGTGGCTTGGAGGAATATCATCAGCAGAGTTGATCCAGAAAATCAATTACCGAGATCTGTGGAGAGTCATGAACGCCTACGCCAGCTGGCATGGCATTTGATGATGATGATGATGATGATGATGATGATGATGATGATGATGATGATGATGATGATGGCGAGTTCATTCAATACACCGGTCAGTTGAGTTTAAACGTCGATTCTCGCTCAGAAAGCAATAGCTAACTACTGAACGTAAAAGAACATTCTGCTGTGTTTCGTATTTACCGGTACCCAATGAGGCCCTGTAAGGGAGACTGTTTACACCTAAGAGTTATCATTCACTGCGGAACTATTTGGGACCGTCAATCGGAACAGTGCCCCACAAATTAATATTCAAAATGGCTATCCATTAATATAAATATAATCACACAATCTTATATTATGTTTATTAAACAATTTAAAACATCATAATGCCTAGGAACCCTTTGGAGGTTATTGGGTGGAACATAAAGGTCATGTTGCCGCTCTAATCTTATATGATCGCACATGATTAAGAGGTTCGAAATAACCGCCAATTTACGTTTCCAGTCATGAATCCCTGATGTATTCATTAATGCCAGCTCCGTTGCGATGGGATTACGGTCGCAGTTTGTAATCCCGCATACCCGTGTTCGAAACACAGCTGTAGGCGATTTGGCAGCAGACCACCTTGCAGTGAGTTTTTTTATGAAATGGCATGGGTGCCGATCGTTCAGAAAGTAATGGCAATTTTTTTTTTTTTTTTTGCATATCCCTTACAGGACGTTGCAGTCAACATCAGCACTTTTCAGCTGCTGTTAGTGTACTAGACAAGATTACGCTCAGTAGTTTGCCATTGCTTTCTGAGTGACTGGCCCACATACCCAGTAAGTTACCAACGCGGCGAGAACCGCTAACAATTCTCGCACAGGTTACGTTACTCACGAGAATATACGGGATTACGGAGAAAGACGTTAACACCTAGCCCATGGAGACCGGCAAAGGCAAACTACTAAACGTAAACTGCTGATGTTGACTGCAACGTCCTGTAAAGAATATGCAACTAATTTAACTTTATATTAATTAATAATTGAGCAAACCATTTGTTGGTTTTGTGCAAGTTGATAAACAGAACAAAAAGGTCATGTTGACGCTGTAATCTTATATGTTCCGACCTGATTAAGAGGTTCAAAATGGCCGCCAATTAATGCTTCCAGTCATTCAACCCCTACACCGGACAGTTGTACTAAAATTTTGACCTATCGTCCCTTACTTGGGAACGTAAATTACAAATACCTCTGAAGTCGGATGGGATTCGCCTGAAAGGGAAAGCTAATCCACACGCAAAATTCAGAGCCAGCACCACTAGAAGTAGTGTGTGTGAACTACGCTTGAGTTGAAAGCAAGCGAGCAAAAAATAAAACAGTTAATCCCTAATATATTCTACTTCTTTCGTTCGCTTGAAATACATCTATAACTGCAATGTTGTCTTCTGTATGAATCTAAGTCTTTTTTTAGTTCACTCAGCGGTCCATAGAGTTTATCTTCCACTGTTGTCTCTCTAGGCCAGAATGTTCGCCTGGATATGTTGTAGTTTGGGCAGTCTTGGAGTATGTGCTCTGCTGTCTGCGGCGCCAAACCACATGTGCACATGGCTGAGTCACAAATCTTGAATTTTGTATACATGTGGTTGCACAATCTGTTGTGTCCTGTTCTAAGGCGCAGAAATATGACTTGTTCTGATCTGTCCATAACGTATATATATATATATATATATATATATATATATATATATATATATATATATATATATATATATATATATATATATATATATATATATATATATATATATATATATATATATATATATATATAATAACGTATATTATATATACTGGAAATAAAGAGGGTAGTTACGAACACATAAAGCTAGGAGTACGACAGGGATGTGTCTTGTCACCAGATCTCTTCTCCCAATATAGCGAAGTAATAATGAGAGAGATCAAAGAGATGCCAGGAATACTAGTTGGAGGTTATAATATAAATAATATACGCTATGCAGATGACACAATATTGGTGGCAAATAAATCAACAGACCTACAACAATTGTTGGACACTGTAGTAACAGAGAGTGCAAGGAAAGGACTCTCCTTGAATATCAAGAAAACAGTAACAATGGTGATATCAAAGAAAATGGTGTCACCAAAATGTGACATAGAAATAGAAGGAAAAATTCTTAAACAAGTGGATAATTTTAGATACCTAGGGACATTTATAACATCAGATGGAAGATGTACAACAGAGATTAAGGGCAGAATAGGGTAGGCAAAGGCTGCATTTCAGAAAATGAAGAGTATCTTGTGCAATAAGTCGCTATCAATGAATGTAAGAGAGTGCTGAAATGCTATGTAGAACCAGTTTTGCTGTATGGCAGTGAATCTTGGAATGTAAATGAACAAATTAAGAAGAAATTAGAAGCAACAGAGATGTGGTTCCTGAGACGAATGTTGAGAATTCCTTGGACTGCCAGAATAACTAACGACGACTGCATGAAACAGGCTAATGAAACTAGAACACTATATACAACAATAAGAAAGAGACAAACAGCTTTCTGTGGTCATGTAATGAGAAGAGAGGCATTGGAGAACATCGACATGGAGGAATATCAGCAGCAGAGTTGATCCAGAAAACCAAAGACCGAGATCTGTGGAGAGCCATGAACGCCTACGCCAACTGGCAGGGCACTTGATGATGATGATAATATTATATATATATATTAATAATTGAGCAAACCACGCGGACCATTTATTTGTTTTGTGCGGGATGATAAACTGAACGTATAGGTCATGTTATCGCTGTAATCTTATATATTCCGACCTGATTAAGAGGTTCAAAATGACCGCCAATTAATGTTTCGAGTCATTAATTCCTGATAAATTAATTAATAATGGAGCAAACTATATAATCCGTACATTTGTTCCATGCGACCAAACAGTCAGTTTTATTACTTAAACATTCCTGCTTACACATTCCAAGTGTCACTGTTCAATCCAAAGAAATGTGGATTTAACCCAGCTGATTCCCAACCACCGTGTAATGAATTCCATTTCTAATTAACTAGTGGATATAATAGACTTAATCAAGACAGGTAGGCTCTTAGGTGGATACAAGCTGAAATGGCTGTTGGAAATGTCCCAGGCTCTTAGGTGGATACAACCTGAAATGGCTGTATGAAATGCCCTGGGCTCTTAGGTGGATACAATCTGAAATCTTAGTCAGATATGACTGTTCTACCGTCTATCTTCTGTTAGATATTTAATTCAATGCGGATATTTCATCAACGACATAAAGGAAATAACAAGTAAGTGATATAATGTCATATCGTAAGACTTTCTTCGCTGTGTTTTGCCATGTGGAATATGTTAGAACTTACGAAAGGAACTGGCTCATTCAAAACGGTGTAACAACAACAGTTTATGACTTCACTGAAGAACCTTGAAAATATGAAGTAAACATCGGATCTCACGAAAATCTAATACCGCTTTATTACGGAGTCGACAGAGTTATGACATAGTTTGTTGTGACCCTTAGATTTCTCGTTATTGCCGGGAGGGCATCTAATACAAGAGTGCACTAACCTTCATGTAAATAACTGTTCTACGTTTTCCCTATCGTCACTCAGTAATACTTCCATTTTCCTCTATTCATTCAGGTCGTCCTTGCTGTCATCTTTCTTCGATTCTGTCTGTCTAGAGTTTTCCCGTCGTTCTCAAATCCATGGCGTTCTCAATCTATATGCTTCCAGCTGTTCTTAGCTTGGAGTGAGTCCACTTCTAGCCTTCAAACGATCCAATAGCCACACCAAGTTGTTCTCCAAATCCAATACATGCCCGTTCACCTTGATCGTCGCACAACGTATGTTTTCGTTATTAACGTTGCGTTCGTATGACGTGTCCCGACGTCAACCGTATCCCGTAGTTTGTTTGCACTGTTTATTTTGAGAGTTCCTTCTATCCTCTGTATGGCGTGATCTGGGCACTTGCTATGTGGCATTATGCTCCCCTCCACATTTAAATGATAAAATCATTTACACATTTATACACCTCGTGATTACTAAGCCATGCCCAATAGCAGTGCCGACATCATGAGCTATATATAATGCTGAGTACGACGTTATGGCCCCTATTAATTACCTCCCCCAAAAATATATGACGAGCACGCCCTCCATTTCACAATCTCACGGTGAACGTCGTATAGCCAGCCCATGGGGAGGCTGGTCTAAATAATTATACAATTAGTCCCTTACATGTCCATATGGACAAGTGTCCTCACTGTAGGTCAAAACCCGGAGTTGGAGACGTGGGTAAACAACAGGTACCAAGTAGTCAGTACCAGTTAACGCTCAATACTGTCGCTGGCTTATATATCCCTGGGTGTTATTCGCATATAGCATGTGTGTGTGTGTGTGTGTGTGTGTGTGTGTGTGTGTGTGTGTATATATATATATATACGTCTTCTTCTCATTCCAGTGCAACCAGCTGTCATAGTTTGGTTATAGGCAATACTAACATACTTACTAAAATTTAATATTTAAATTTACATGACTTAACATAAGAAAAATTAAATAAAGGGACATAACTTTTAGTAGCATTGCTATATCTTAGGTTAAGTCCCCTGGCTAATAAAATATATATATCTAATATATATCTATATAGATAGATAGATAGATAGATAGATAGACAGACAGACAGATCAGACAGATAGATAGATAGATAGATAGATAGATAGATAGATAGATAGATAGATAGATAGATAGATAGATAGATAGATAGATAGATAGATAGATGGATGGATGGATGGATGGATGGATGGATGGATGGATGGATGGATGGATGGATAGATAGATAGATAGATAGATAGATAGATAGATAGATAGATAGATAGATAGATAGATAGATAGATAGATAGATAGATAGATAGAGATACATAGATAGATACATAGACAGACAGACAGAAAGACAGATCCCCGCCAGGAACTGGACGAAGCCGGGCCGGGTCAGACAGACAGACAGACAGACAATCGGGAACGGGAACTTATATGACTACTTATATGAATTAAATGAGATGCTCCCATCAGGGACTGGGCGAAGCCGGGCCGGGTCAGACAGACAGACAGATAGATAGATAGATAGATAGATAGATAGATAGATAGATAGATAGATAGATAGATAGATAGATAGATAGATAGATCCTCGCCAGGGACTGGGCGAAGCCGGGCCGGGTCAGCTAGTATATATATATATATATATATATATATATATATATATATATATATATATATATATATATATATATATATATATATATATATATATATATATATATATATGAGGTGGTCGCCATCGCTGTACATCGTGCAATCTTATACTTTAGAGATTTTCTCTACACCATCAACCGCATTTGCTTATATGCAACTCAATGTAATGGCTCAACATATGTGGCGTAACCTTCTAATGAATATATTAGAACCCATTGATAATTATAACACTCTAATTATAACAGTTATTAACTAATCAACCAATATAATTAACGAACATAACTATTCTAATATAATAAACTTAACTAATGCAACTAACTAATTAACTATATGTGTGCATGATAACTAAACATAATATAGTTTTCGTATCACATATACTAAAATGTACCATATCACTGTTAGTTCCATGTTAAATTAGTGTTACTCTAATTGATATAACTACACAAATCGTCAATTAAGTAAAGTACTTAATCCATAATATTTCCTCCTCGAAATCTCGACGATTATTGAAAGTTCGTAATCAATCGGATCATCATCTCCGTCATTGAAGTATGTACACGCAAAGTAAAAGTTCCGTCATCCCAGTAATCGAAGTATGCTGGAATTAACAGTTCCAAAATGTCGGATCATATGTTACTTCATCATGTCTCTGCCAACAATGAAAATAAACATATGTATCTATATGGCTAACACTATGTAAAAATAATTTGTTGGTTGCTATGTGCATTGCTATTTAATCAGGTGCACCTGTAATATATAATATATCTTCTAACACTCCATGAACGAATATAGACAAATATTAAGAAATAAAAGTGGAAAACAACTGTAGAAAAGACCTATCTATTTACAATCAACTAAGGATCTTTAAAAGTAGTATCATTGTCTAGAATTTTGCAGATCTTAACATGGTAATCTTGAATAATAATCCGTAAGAACTTCTACGAAATAAATAAGAAATATAATATCATATTCGGATTCAACAAGAATAAGTATTTAAATCAAATATATATTAAATAATATTTATAGAATTAATTATTGTTTTCTAATAAAGATATAGTTAACAACAATTATCTGAAGAATAGAGAACCGAAATATTTTCTCAAGACGAACTGTAGACATATAAGATAGTGTGAACAATTCTGAAAGAATAGCTTCAAATCCGCGAAATTCGGAACAACTTATTTTGTAATACCCTAATGTCTGTAGTGAACTAAGTGTTGATATGATTACTTAACATTCTCATTCATCCCATTGTATTTTTCTTTATTTTTTCTTTCATTCTTCCTTTTATTATTTGTCTTTCTTTCTTTGTTTCAAACCTACAGAATCTCTTTTCTGCACGTATGCCAATGTATGTACACTTTAACTTTGTTGACTGGAACAATGTTATAGTTTTCACTCTTGTGTATGATGTGTAATGCATACACTGTAATGATGTAAGTTTGGTAAATCTGTACCAGAAGTAAGGCAAGTAAATACAGTAAGCAAAGATAAGCGTAGTTTGTATTCTGTAATGTTCTTTGCATTTACTTATCAAATTCGTAAAGTATATTTTTGTTTGAACGCTAAAGTTTACAACATTTGTTTTGACTTGCGTACAAATGTATAGGATGTATTTCATGGTTTCTTTTAACCAGTTTGTAAGCTTCTTTCTGGTTTGTGTGTATATTCCCTTGATTTGTGAGTGAATAGTTGTAATGCCGCAAGTAATGCATGTCCTTAATTGTGAGTTCATGTTTGTGACATACTTCTTGACTTCTGTGTGCACGTTTGTGATACACCTCTTGACTTCTGTGTGCATGTTTGTGATATACTTCTTGACTTCTGTGTGCACGTTTGTGATACACTTTCTGACTTCTGTGTGTATGGTTGTGATATGCATTTTTATTTGTATGAACCCGTTAGTACTATGTTTCTTGACCTGTGCGTACATGTTTGTACTGGTACAAATAACATATATCTTTGTTCGTGAGTACTTGTTCATGACGATACATTTACCCTGTGACAAAGTCGTTTTAAGCAAGGTTATGATCTGAATAACAAATATGGTTATAAGATCCCAGTTTGACTGTTTAATGGACCGTATCTGTTGTTTGTTACTGAGTGCGTGTAACCTTTGTTTTCTTTTTGGAATGTTTCAGAAAGATGTCATTTAAAGACATATAATCTCGCTTGATTTGTTTTTGATTATCAGTTATACTCACAGATGAAGAATTTATTTCTTCGTGTTTGGGTTTATTTACCTTTTGAATATCCTAGTGTAACAATTATTTACTGTTGTGTTATCGCTCTTTTGTGTTACCTCGTGTTCGTCAACAGTTGATGTAATCTGTTTTAATTGCATATTTTCTTCTTCTTCTTGTGTCACGTGTACTTGGGTTCTTTCGAGTGCTTTGGCACGACTGGGTTCGATCGTTATCTCTTGAGCGTAATCTAAGGCATCAGGAATGTTACCTATTATCAACCCAGCGCACGGATTTGGTAAGACCGCTGCACATACTTTCCCCGTATAAAATGGAGATTTTACTGAGGCCCATGCGGTTTTGTATTTTTCTACGGTGCCTCCAAATGATCTACACCTAATGCTGTCACCTGTGTAATATCTATTATCACTAGCTTGTGGTTCACTCCCACAATATCTGTAGTCATGTCCCTAAAACAGTTCGTTGGCATACCATTGACCCATACTTGGTGGAAATAAAGGTTACCTTCATGAGTGATCATAGTGTCATTGTCATACATATACAGTTCTTCCGCTTCATTTTCCGCTGCTAATCTTTCTGCTCTCTCTTGTTGAGCCAGAAATTGACTGTATATCTGCAACAGTTCTATACCTGTCAAGCTGGATGACTCCTCACCTTGTCTTTTCGACATGTTGTCTTACCTGTGCTATAAATTATCTAGTTGAAATAAGATAGCAAAGTGCAAAAGAATCGACGATATGCAAATACGTAGAAAATAGAGTAGACAATATATCAAAAAACAAATGTTGAATGAAATGTCAACTTCAAACTCAACAACAATGTAGAATTGAGTAACAAAAGAAATTCAGCAAACTTAATGCAATATACATGTCCTAACCGTTACTCTGAGTAAACAACAGAAAATAGTAAGGAACTGGCTCATTCAAAACGGTGTAACAACAACAGTTTATGACTTCACTGAAGAACCTTGAAAATATGAAGTAAACATCGGATCTCACGAAAATCTAATACCGCTTTATTACGGAGTCGACAGAGTTATAACATAGTTTGTTGTGACCCTTAGATTTCTCGTTATTGCCGGGAGGGCATCTAATACAAGAGTGCACTAACCTTCATGTAAATAACTGTTCTGCGTTTTCCCTATCGTCACTCAGTACTACTTCCATTTTCCTCTATTCATTCAGGTCGTCCTTGCTGTCATCTTTCTTCGATTATGTCTGTCTAGAGTTTTCCCGTCGTTCTCAAATCCATGGCGTTCTCAATCTATATGCTTCCAGCTGTTCTTAGCTTGGAGTGAGTCCACTTCTAGCCTTCAAACGATCCAATAGCCACACCAAGTTGTTCTCCAAATCCAATACATGCCCGTTCACCTTGATCGTCGCACAACGTATATTTTCGTTATTAACGTTGCGTTCGTATGACGTGTCCCGACGTCAACCGTATCCCGTAGTTTGTTTGCACTGTTTATTTTGAGAGTTCCTTCTATCCTCTGTATGGCGTAATCTGGGCACTTGCTATGTGGCACATAATGTTTATATAGTTATATCTGTCCTGTCCATCTGTCTTTTACGTCATGTATACATGTCTGACCTGCCTGTCTGTCAGTTCTGTCAGTCTGTAAGTCGTGTCTGTCTATATGTCAGTAACTATGTCTGCCTGTTTGCCTCTATATCTGCTTATATTTCTTCTCTCTCTAACTTTGTCTGCCTAGTATGATTGTCTGTTCTAATATGCCTGTCTGTGCTGTCAGTCATGTCTTCTTCTTCTTCTTCTTCTTCTTCTTCTTCTTCTTCTTCTTCTTCTTCTTCTTCTTCTTCTTCTTCTTCTTCTTCTTCTTCTTCTGCGTTCATCCGAAGTTTTTTTTTCGGAAGTTATTGCGATGTGCCAATTTACAGGAGAGCTGCGTTAACACAACAACATAACAATGACATAACAAAACTACTTACAGCTGACACAAAAACACCACTTACAGCTAACATATTAACACCACTTACAGCTGACACAACAACATCACTTACAGCTGACACAACAACACCACTCACAGCGGACATAACAACACCACTCACAGCTGAAACAAAAACACCACTCACAGCGGACATAACAACACCACTCACAGCGGACATAACAACACCACTCACAGCGGACATAACAACACCACTTACAGCGGACATAACAACACCACTTACAGCGGACATAACAACACCACTCACAGCGGACATAACAACACCACTTACAGCGGACATAACAACACCACTCACAGCGGACATAACAACACCACTCACAGCGGACATAACAACACCACTTACAGCTGGCATAACAACACCACATACAGCTGACATAACAACACCATTCACAGCTGACATATCAACACCATTTGCAGCTGACATAACAACACCACATACAGATGGCATTTACAGCTAACACAAAAACACCACTTACAGATGACATAACAGCACCACTTACAGTTGACATTTAAAGCTGACACAACAACACCACTTATAGCTCACATAACAACACCACTTACAGCTGACATAACAACACCACTTACCGCTGACATTTACAGCTGACACAACAACACCACTTAAAGCTGACATAACAACACCACTTACAGCTGACATAACAACACCACTTACAGCTGACACAACAACACCACTCACAGCTGACATAACAACACCACTTACAGCTGACATAAAAACACCAATTACATCTGACACAAAAACACCCTTTACAGCTGACATAACAACACCACTTACAGCTGACATAACAACACCACTTACAACTGATATAACAACATCACTTACAGCTGACACAACAACACCATTCACAGCTGACATACCAACTCCACTTATAGCTGACACAAAAACACCACTTACAGCTGACATAGCAACACGACTCACAGCTGACATAACAACACCACTTACAGCTGACACAAAAACACCACTTACAGTTGACATAACAAAACCACTTACAGCTGGCATAACAACACCACTCTTAGCTGACATAACAACAATACTTACAGTAGACATAACAACACCACTTACAGCTGACATAACGACACCACTCATTTATAGCCTTCGGAATTTCAGCCAGTTTGCCAACCAGGGCGACTTAATGGCAAATCCCACACCGTTTTAGCGTCTTTCCTCGCTTTTCCTTCCACTCCAGAAGAATGTGTAGCCGGCACCTACTTCACATATTTGGCCTTCTTCTGCAAGTCGTGTCTCGCTCAAGTCTGCCCAGCTCTCTCCCAATCAGTGCTGTTCGTCTCTCTTGGCCTGACACGCCGTCTCTATCAAGTAGGGTGCGTATATTCCAAGTTCTGATTGTCAAGGTAATATGGTTAGCCCTTTAGCTTTACCTGTTTGTACTTTGTTTGATTAGATATTGTATGACATTGTTTTTGTTTCCCGAACATATGTATCTACGGTGTTTGCCATAAATGAGGCGCTGGAACCTCTTGCTCCCGGAGTGGATTGGGCCCGTTAGCTATTACAGCAGCCAATCTAGGAGATGGAAAACTCCGATTATAAACCCCCAAGTTAAAGGTGGACCGACGTGCCGAGGACTGAATGACCAATTGTGAGCTGGTCTTGAACGTGGAACGTCTGGTATGCGGGCGTGGCGGCGCCAGGCGCATGGACTCCTGAGGGACATCCCCTGCCCCTTCCCTAGCAGGCAGGCTCTACAAGGGGAACCGATTATTTCCTGCAATATCCAAACTTTGCTTATGAAATCAATTAAATACGGGAATCGTCGCCGGAGCTACGGAGCACGTGCTCTGCTCTTGACACATCTTTCAGAGGCTAGCGAAGAGAGAATTAGGAGGAGAAGACGAGGAAATGGTGTGAGAAGAAGGCATAGAAATAGGAGGGCAGGCGCCAGGAGACCAAGACGAAAAGTGGAGAGACTAGGTCTCAACCATGCAAGAGTGGGATACTGGAACTGTCGTAGTGCCAGGCGGAGAAGTCCTGTATTGGAGCGGCTAAAATATGATTTTGATGTCCTCGTGCTCCAGGAGCTAAATGCAGACAAATACCATTGCCCTGGGTACGCCACTTAAATAAACGCTACTAGGCAGAAGAGACATGGGCAAGGTCTTCTGGTGAAGGAAGGAGTAAAGCATGTGGTACTTGACTTGAGCCAGTGGAATCACAGTGCAAGAGAGGTCCAGGGTATACAAATGGAGATTGATAGCTTAAGTTGGAACATCATAAATGTATATGCCACAGTGAACTGTTTTGTCAGAAAGGAACACTGGGACTGGCTTAAGGAATTGGAGGAATTACCGGGTGATAGGCTACTCACATGTGGAGACGTCAATGCGAGGAGCAGAGATTGGGACAGTAGTGGAGAAAACCGACACGGAATTGCCCTGGCAGATGCCATGGTGGACTCCGATGTGGTCTGCATAAATGATGGTAGGCCGACTAGAATGGCAATAAGGCCTGGCGATGCAGACACAGTTATTGACTTGGCACTTTTCTCCCGGTCATCAGTCCTTGATGCAAAGTGGACTGTTTTGAATGACCATGGGAGTGATCACATGCCATGCGAAGTCCTGATCTCTAAATCCAGGAAAGTTAAGGCTGGGAGAGCGCACCAGACCTTCCGGTATGAGTGGACTGACAGCCTTCTTGGACGCCTCAGACAGGGGGCTTGTAACAGGACTGTTAAAACCCCTTTTTTGCAGCCCCCATAGTGGATCCCAGAAGTAGACCATGCTTGGAAAGCAAAGAGAGCTGCAGTGAAGCAGCTAAAGAAAGTGCGACAGACACCTCGAAGTTCACGAGAGGAAGTGGACATAGCGGAAAATGTCAAGAAAGATAAGGTGAAGGTTTTCAAGCGCTGTGCTGCAGAAGCCAAAAACGCAAAATGGGAATGTTTCATGAAGGAGATTGGAGGTGATAAAACACTGCGAAAATTCTGGAAGCCTGCACAGACAAATGCAGAGAAAAGATCGGCCTATGACAATGGGAAAAATTTATAGAGATGATGGTGTGCGCGTGACAACAGACAAAGAGAAAGGGGAGGCGTTTCTCCAGAGATTTTTAGAGCAGACCAATCAGGATGATGCGGACACCAGGGGTGCAGTTAGAGAGGAGTTATCTGGCTCCATAAAAATATGCATTATGAAGAAATTATACGGGTTGAAGATGTTAAACATATTTTGAAAAAGGCAAAAGACACGGCACCAGGGCCTGATGGGGTCAGGTAGGGCCACATGAAGGCTTTGAGCGATGTAGACCTGAAGGAGATGACCGACTGCTTTAACCAGGGCATTAGGACAGCATCAATACCTCAGGTTTGGGTGCACAGCTATCTCATCCCTCTCCCAAAACCATTCAAGGATCATTCAAAGCTTAGAGGCTTTATGATCATCACCCTTCAAAATACATTTGGGAAGGTTTTAGAGAAGATAATCGCTGTCAAGCTACAAGAGTTTTTGGACAGGGAGAAGCTTCTTCCAAAGAGGCCTGGGGAGTTACAGGCCAGGAAAAGATACCTGGTCAAATGCAGCCACCTTTGCCTTTGACGTTTATGAGGGGTTCCAGAGTAGACAGGAAACGATGGCGGTAGCGCTTGATCTCGAGGATGCATACAATAGAGTTTGATATGATATTTTGATGACCGCACTTATGGAGAAGGGGGTCAATCCCTGGTTGGTGAACTGGATAGCGGCCGTCCTGCGTTATTGTCGGGTTGCTCTCCGTCTGGGTGCATGGACCTCAGAGTCACATATTTTAACCCCGGGACTGCCACAGGGATCAGCAATCTCACCGGTGCTCTTTAACGTATATACAAGCAAGATTGCAAACCTAGAAGCACCAGGGGTTGGAAGGATACTAACATTTGCAGATGATATTCTTGCATATAGGCAGGGGAGAGATAGGGAGCAAACAGCCTAGGAGCTACAGGTGACAGTAGACAAAGTGATTGACTGTTGAGTGCCTGAAATGAGTGCTGTCATCCACCTGGAAAAAGCAGATGTTTTGTGGTGCTCTCTGGACAACAGGATTGTGAGAACTGATGTCCCAAGCCTCACGATGGATGGTCGAAGCATCAACAGAGAGAACAAACTGAAGTATCTGGGAATCACATTTGACAGGAGCATGTCCTTCAAGGACCATGTGGAGACAGTTGTGACAAGATCTCAAAAGGGACTCAATGCACTTAAAACTATGGCTGCAATGGACACAGAGCAGAGAATGCTTTTCAAACTATACCAGCACTTGATCCTCTCAGTGATTGATTATGGACTAAGAATGTTCACTGTCTCAAAGAGTCAGTTGGTGAAATTAGAACGCATACAGAACGAAGCCATGCAGGTCATTCTGGGATGCACCAGAGACACCCCAGTCGTGTGTATGCGTTACATCCTTGGTTTGCCGACTGTTGCTGGTAGGCTCAAGGTGATGCAGGCGAAGGCATACCTCAGAGTAGCTGCTGACACAGATCACCCGTTGCATGAGGCGCTGGACGCAGTTAAGGGCCAGCGACTGATAAGAGGGAAATCATGGATAGCTCAGGCTGGAGGATACGATCAGACAGGTGTGCATCTTGGAGAACATTAGGCGAGGAGAGGAGTGGGTCAGAGTGCTAGCGGAGCACTCAGACTTGTGGAGAGTTATAATCACATTGAGCCGGGATAGCAGGAAATCCAGCAACTAATTCAGGATAATGCTCGCCCGGGTGATGTGATTATATACACAGATGGTTCGGTGTTGAGAGGCAGGAGAAGTGCCTGGGGGTTCTTAGCAAAAGCTAATGGTCGACGTTTCGTGCAGGAGAGCCTGGCATATGATACCACAACATCTAGCTTAAGAATGGAGGTGGAGGCGGTCAGTGCAGCTTTCCACTGGATGGAGAATACGACACACACACACACACATCGTGATTGTAACTGATTCAGAAAGCATGCTGAGTAGGGTGAGGACAGGCAAGCTTCGTGCAGAGTGGCTTGCTTCACTTCGGAAGTCACGGATGACAAGCATCGTCTGGATCTTTTCTCCTGGGCATGCTGGTGTGCTGGGGAATGAACAGGCGGACAGATTGGCTAGCTCTGCAAAACTAAGTGGAGTATTGATGCATGACAAGGCAGACGTGGATGCGGCCTTGAGGGAGCACGTGTACACCTCGGAGGAGCAAATCGATCACCATGGTCTGGCAAGAATGCGACAGCGAGGGGTGACGAGGGGATCTGGCCGACGATCGACGCTCAGAGGAAAGGCGAGACGGACATATAATCAGATTGCTACTGGTACTATTAGTGTTGGAACTCTTCGCTGGCTGCTGAGGATGGGGACTGAGCGCTTATGGCAATGCCCCGAATGATGTGATGTCGGTTCCTAAATCAATAAATCAATACTTGTTTGATTGTTGACCGCAGTATATGGTACCCACCAACCGCGGCTAGCTGGTTAGGTAATGATGGAGCAGACAATGTTTACGGCACCTTTTCTAGCAGCTGACTTAACAACATCAATCATAGCTGACGTAACACCAATCACAGCTGACGTAACACCAATCACAGCTGACATAACACCACTCACAGCTGACATAAACACCAATCACAGGTGACATAACACCTATCACAGTTGACGTAACAACACCACTCATACTTGACATACCAACACCAATCATAGCTGACATAACACCACTCACAGTTGACAAATCACAGCTGACATAACACCACTCACAGTGGACATACCACTCACAGCTGACATTACAAAAAACCACTCACAGCTGACATAACACCACTCACAGCTGACATAATAACACCACTCACAGCGGACATGACAAAACCACTTTCAGCGACATGACACCACTCACAGATGACATAACACCACTCACAGATGACATAACACCACTCACAGATGACATAACACCACTGACTGCTTCATTCATTGGCACCTTGCCGTCTTGACAGACGATAGTTTGTATTTGAAAAAGGCATAACTGTTACCCATGGCGGTAGCGAATGTGACTGATAAGGCCAAATCGCGCTGTAAATGTTCGTTCACAGTGGGTGCATGTGAACACGTGGTCATTTCCACCATCATGCACAATCTTACGTCTCACACGCTCGGTTTGTGACTTATCTGCAATAATTTTCTCCTTTGTCTTTATTCCATTTCTGATGTTTGCCCTCCATGCACCACGTTCAGCGGCGATTTGCTCCTAATGTGCATTATCAATGCCTGTATCAATCATGTCCCGTTTACACACATCTTTGTATCGTAATAGAGGACGACCCTGAGATCTCTTACCCATCTGTAATTCACCAAAAAAGATGTCCTTTGGTATTCTACCATCATCCATCCTCCTAAGATGTCCTATCCATCTAAGTCTACGAAGACTGAGCATGGAATAAACCGTCACACAACCTGATCTTTCCAATACTTCAGTATTTGTGATTTTGTCTTGCCACTTAATACCAAGAATTCTTCGCAGACACCGCATATGAAAGCTGTTTAAACGTTTCTCTTGGCGTGAGTAAGTTGTCCAGGTTTCATGCCATAAAAAAAGAGTACTAAGGACACAGGCTTGATATAGGCCGACAAGGACTTTTGTTTTGGCAGTAAGCTTCCTGTTCTCCCAGACTCTTTTTCTTAACCTGTTCATTGTTGTTGCTGCCTTACCAATCCGGATGTTGATTTCCTGATCTAGGGATAATTTGCTATTTACCACTGATCCTAGATATGTAAAATGGTCTCCCATCTCTAGTTCGGCGTCGTCAATAAAGATTGATGGTACCCCATGTGCACCTTGTGACATAATCTGTTCTCCTTTTTGCTAATTGTTAAACCAAATTCAGAACAAGCCTTGAAGAATGCAGATAGTAGACATTGCAATTCTTCCTCAGAGTGGGTCGTAACTGCAGCATCATCTGCAAAAAGCAACTCTCTGATCAGTACCTTTCTAATTTTGGTCTTGGCCTTCAATCTCCGAGTATTGTAGAGGCCGCCATCTGAGCGTGAGTGAATGTATATACCACCATCCTGATCACGAAAGGCATATTTCAGTAGAAATGAAAAGTATATTCCAAAGAGAGTGGCAGCTAGTACACAACCTTGCTTAACTCCACTCTTGATTTCAAACTCTTCAGAAGTTGCACCATCAAACTTGATTATACCTTTCATGCCTGTGTGGAACGATTCCACAATGGATAGAAGAGTTGGTGGGCAGCCAATCTTCTTTAGTGCCTTGAACAGACCCTCACGACTGACCAAATCAAATGCCATTGTTTGGTCGATGAAGGCAATAAACAGTGGTTGATTCTGTTCACGGCATTTTTCTTGCATTTGTCGCAATGAGAATATCATATCAATGGTAGACCGGTTCTGTCGAAAGCCACACTGTGATTCGGGGTAGACTTGATCTCCTAGGTCTTGAAGTCTGCGCAGAACAATTCTGGCAAATACTTTTCCAACAATACACAGAAGTGAGATACCACTGTAGTTGTTGCAGCTCCAGCAGGCTCCGATCGCCCTTGTTCTTGTACAGTGTTATGATGCTTGAATCTTTGAAATCCTGTAGGACTTGTCCTTCTCGCCAGCATAGCTCTATTAGCTGGTGGATCTGTAGAGTGAGTGTGTCTTGCCCACTCCTGACAACCTCTATTGGAATCCCATCCCTACCTGAAGCCTTGCCAGATGCAAGTTCATTTATAGCATACTTAACTTCTGTTATGGTGGGAAGTGTGTCCAGATGGTCAAGAGTTGGTAGAGCCTCTATGGCGTTGAGAGCATCATCCGCTAGTTTGATCTCATTTGAGTAAAGCTCCAAATAGTGCTCTACCCATCTGTCCATCTACTGTTTCTTATCAGTTATTTCTCCAGTCAAGGTTTTCAATGGTGCACTTCTTTTGATCATTGAACCACAGGCTTTCTTTATTCCTTCATACATGTTTCTGATGCTTCCCTTATCACTTGCGATTTGAATGAACTCACATAACTTGATCCCATAATCATTTGCACACTGCCTGGCTAGCCTTTTGCACATCCTTCCTAGCTTGCTTTAGCTCAGTGTTACGCTGTTTGCCGCAAACCAGTCCTGCTTCTTATGATCCACAGTGCCGTAAACCCCTACGGCAGTTTTATAAAGAGTTTCCTATACGTTGACCCCACTTTTCACTTACCGTACAATTTTCTGGTGTATCAGTGAAAGCGTCTTCAAGTTGCTGTTGAAACTTAAAGCACTTTTCAGGATCGTGAGTGTTAATAATATTAATCCTGGGGCTAGATTTGTGTTTAACTGTGTAGATTCTCTTTGGTCTCAGTCTAACCCTTGCAACACCCAAAGAATGATCTGTATCACAGTCAGCACTGTGGTAACTTCGAGTCAATGATATATGGTTCAGATGTCTCCGTGTGATGTCCAGCTGGTGCAAATGGCCGGATCTTGGCCATGAGACCTTATGCAGCTCTTTTGTTTTAAAAAAGGAGTTTGTAATACATAGGTCATTTCTGGTGCAATGCTCCAGCAGCCTTTGCCCATTTTCATTCATGCTACCGATGTTGTATTTTCCAAGGCACACTGGCCATGAACTCGAGTCCTTGCCCACACGAGCATTGAAGTCACCGAGCATATAAATTTAGTCAGATTTTGGAACTGCCTTGATCACGGAGTCTAACTCCTCATAGAACAAATCCTTCACATTATCAGAGGAATCGAGTGTCAGTGCATTTGCAGTAATAATGGTGGCAAAACCACAAGAGGTTGCCAAGCGCAGGGATAATAGTCTTTAATTTTCTCCTGCTGGAATTTCAATCATTCCCAGTGGCGAATTCTTCACTGCAAAGCCCACATAGTGTTACCTTTTTTCTGCCTGCCCTCTACCCTTCCAAAAAAAGTGTAATTGTTTTCCCTGAGTGACCCTTCCTCAGCGAGGCGAGTCTCCTGCAGGCCAGCAATATCTATGTTAAGAGTTCTTGAGTTCGGCATCAATCACAGCCGTTTTTCTCACATCGTCAATATTGGTAAAGTCAGTGGAAAATCCTGGACACATGGTTCTCACATTCCAGGTTGCAAGCCGTAGCTTGAGTTTACTATTTTTCTTTTTATTAGTACCTGGTGCATTGGTTTTACAGCCTGCGATTTAGATTTTGTCCTAGCCCCAAGTACCTATTGAAGCAGGCAGGCTGTGGCGGATCAGCACCCAATTGGCCGAGGGCTGCCCAGTTTGAGGCGGGTGGTAGCTGATCAGTGACACATGTAGGTGTCTCCCACCGTCAGAGGCAACGCGTGGCGCCCCATGTCTACGCCAATTGACAGGGACTTATAACCCGTAACAGTTGCCTCTCGCTTTGATTCCGAGATCGGTTAAGACCAGGGATGGAGTTATTTCCTCTCCATAGCACAAAGCCTGGGCTAAAATATAGAGATCATGTGTTGCCCATGCAGCATGATCCCTCTCTCGGCCTGCCTAGTTCACTCCAGAGGAAAGGTAACACCTCTACATCTGGAACAAGGCAAGCTGCAGAAGCTGCCGGATCAGCAAAGCAATGCTCTAACTGTCCGCCTGTCGGAGCTTCGATACTAGACCAGCTGCCAACCAAGGCTTAGGGTCTGGTCTGCCCTGCCATGACATTTTGTCTTTAGGTTGCATTTGCTCGCACTAGGGTAAGGCTTGTACCCTCCCAATTGCGCTCTTCCGCCCGAAGCCGTTGGCACAATGTGGGGTGTCGGGTTTGCTTAGCGCTGCCCAATGTTCAGCGGTAACAGAAAGCTGGTAGTACCGTCTACTGTTATACGGTAGCTCAGTCATATCTGACTAAGACCTGACACAGACTGACTGCTTACATAACACCAATCACAGTTACCATTAAACCACTGGCAGCTGACATAACACCACCAATAATAGTTGACATAAAACACTACTCACAGCTGACATAACACCACTGTTAACAGAAAAAAATAACAATAATCCTGGCTGACATAACACCAATCACAGCTGACATAACAACACCACCAATCACAGCTGACATAACATCACTCACAGCTGACATGAACATCACTCACAGCTGATATAACATCACCACCAATCACAGCTGACATAACACCAATCACAGCTGACGTAAAACACTACTCACAGCTGACATAACACCACTGTTAGCCGACATAATAACACCAATCACAGCTGACATAACACCACTCACAGCTGAGATAGCAACACTACTCACAGCTGACATAACAACACCAATCACAGCTGACAATAACAAAACCAATCAGCTAACAAAGGGACAGCATGTGTTTGTGTGGACCTGTACAATCTGTGTTCACGTGAATCAGTGACTGACAACCACAGAGTTCTGGGTGAAGTGTTTAATAGCTGAGAACAGTACTCTCATCTGTCATGCTTTACAACTTAATGTTGTTCAGTACTCTCATCTGTCATGTTCTGAAGCTAAATCTTGATGACAAGTCTTCTTATTCTTCTAGCCTTGCAGCCTGGGGAAATGAATCATCATCATCAAGAGCCTTGCTGCCTGGTATGGACATCATGTGTCTCCAACCACATATAACAATTTCTGTACTGATTGCATTGTGTGCCACAACAAATGGCTATCAAGAATCTACTTCCTGTCTCTTTCCACACATTTTCCCAGTTGTCACCTGTTCCAGTTTTTCTCTTCTCATAATGTGACCAAAACATGGTGATGTTTGTGGTAAGTTGTCTGTGACTTAGCCTCTTTCACTACATTGAGATGACTCATTATGGTTCAATACAAATAAAGATGTGTAATAGGCTCAAACATGTGTCTCATCATTTCATTTGTCTGTTGCCTCAGTTGTGCTGTCCACCCATCTTCTGCAGTGACGGCCTGTTCATATGCTCACACTGTATCTGAGGGGTAGAATTGTCTAACTGTACTGTATTGAATCATGGAAGGAGAATGTCACACTGTATCTGAGGGATAGAATTGTCTAACTGTACTGTATTGAATCATGGAAGGAGAATAAAGAAACTAGGAAGAGCTTGGAAGCAATGGAGATATTATTCCTGAGATGAATACTGCAATGACCTGTGACGACTGGCAAGATCGAAGGGAAGAGACCAAGGGGAAGACCGAGAAGTAAATACCTGGATGGTTTGGCCACGTGGCATGGTCGAGACAGGTATACGAAGCTGATCCACGACTCTGGTGATCGAGTGAGATAGCAGAACATGACCGCCCACGCTTATCTGCATGGCACATGGATGGATGGAATACTGCAAGTACCTTGGACTGCCAGAGTAACTAACATTGATTGCTTGGAAGAGGTCAATGACAGTAGATCATTTTATATTGTATAAAAATGAAAGAAACAGCATTCCCTGGTCGAATGAGTCAAGAGTCATTGGAAAACATCATGATGACTGGACAGAGGTTGAGGCAGAACGAGACACATGATGCTGCATGGACTGAGACGGTGGCATGGAGGATTATCATCAACAGAGTTGATCCAGTACTGAGATCCACGGAGAGACAAACTCCCAGTACTGAGATCCATGGAGAGACATAAACTCCCAGTACTGGGATCTGTGGAGAGACATGAACATCCAGTACTGAAATCTGTGGAGAGACATGAACATCCAGTACTGAGATCCATGGAGAGACATGAACACCCAGTACCAGGATCTGTGGAGAGACATGAACACCCAGTACTGAGATCCATGGAGAGACAAACTTCCAGTACTGAGATCTGTGGAGAGACATAAACTCCCAGTACTGGGATCTGTGGAGAGACATGAACACCCAGTACTGAGATCTGTGGAGAGACATGAACACCCAGTACTGAGATCTGTGGAGAGACATGAACACCCAGTACTGAGATATGTGGAGAGACATGAACACCCAGTACTGAGATCCATGGAGAGACATGAACACCCAGTACTGGGATCTGTGGAGAGACATGAACACCCAGTACTGAGATCTGTGGAGAGACATGAACACCCAGTACTGAGATCTGTGGAGAGACATGAACACCCAGTACTGAGATCTGTGGAGAGACATTAACACCCAGTACTGAGATCTGTGGAGAGACATGAACACCCAGTACCAGGATCTGTGGAGAGAAATGATCACCCCATACCAGGATCTGTGAAGAGACATGAACTCTAAGTAACAGGATCTGTGGAGAGACATGAACACCAAGCCACTTGGCGAGGCACATGATGATGATGATGATGATGATCTGAAGGATGCTGGTATATGTTGAGCTATGTGTGTGTTAGACACAATATATGGACAAATCATTCTAATTGCTGTAGTTTGCTAAGTCCAACAACACTGATTGATATATCAACTTGTTTTCTAATCATTTCTTATCCTGCTGGTGAAACAGCCTGCACAAGTACTTCAGCTTAGCTGTTACAGTGGTCATGTGTCATATGCCATGATTGTCTGTGATGATAGTAACCACTGACATCTAGATACAAAACATTGCTGACATAAAAGTAGAATCAGAGCAGAGGCTTTCTAGTAAAGACAAATCAGTTAGTTACCTTAACAACTGCAGCATGTAACTTCTGTTAGTTACAAACCATATGTTGACAGTAGCACTGGACACAACTCAGCAACCATCTCAGTATCTATCATGCACAACATGCCTAATGATGCACATAATCAGTCAGCAAATATGATTACACTTCACATTAGCTTGATCGCACAAGCCGATCATGAATAAAATAAGACAGTCATGCAAGTGGGATAATTGGATCTTTAAATGAGCCTGTGGCATGCTGTATTCAATCAGTGGAAATAATTCGTCCAATGAACTGAGTATCTATGGCTATTTCAAAGCATCTCTAGTTCACACCCAAGGTTTAATAATCAGCTTTTTGTCATAAAGGCAGGCTATGCTCAATTATTGCTGGTAAATCACGGCGGTTTGACATTCTAATGCCAATACATTAGAGCATGCATACTGTTGTGGTAGTATTTGCCCCTAGCCAACTTGGAAGCAGCTCTGTTAGGAATTTTCATGCATGCACAATTTACATTTATCTTCCTCTATCCTTCATGTTCATTAAGAAAGGAGATACAAGTTTCACATTTAAAAAAACAACTATTGCATACACATTTTATTTTCTCTATCCCTCATGATCATAAACACAGAAGATGCCAGTTTTGCATTTAACAACACACACAAAACTGTAAAAATGAAAAGAAGTGTTTTTCAAAGGTTTGGTAAAAGAAAACAATCAAGGTATTTTCAGTCTGAAAAACTAGGTGAAGTCATTAAGTGAAAGGAACACACTTGGTCCAGCTGTCCACTAGACCATTGATGCTTTCTAGGAGAAAGTTTTTTGTTTTTTTTGGGGTGTGACCTTAAACCAATTTTGGACGGTCTTCCTTACAGTGTCGTTATGTGCAGATGTCTGGGCCCGCAAATGTTCTTTAAAGAATCCAAACAAGTGAAGTCTGATGGCACCAAGTCTGGACTGTATGCTGGATACTTCAAGACCTCAAGTTTTAGAGCACATTGTGTATCCACTATATGCACAGACATATGAGAGTGGACGCTGCTGTGCAGCAACAATACTCCTTTTGAGAAAAGTCCCCTTTGGTTTGATTGTATCGCGGACTTCAATTTATTCGCTAGCATGTCACTGTACTGAGCACTAGTCACAGTTTCACCCTTTTCCTAGAAATGCATCCCAGCAAATTCCTGCATCTTGAAATGTATCTTAACTGGAGACAAAAGATGTTCCCACGGCATCAACTGTCTCATACATTCTGGTTTGTAATGATACACCCTTGACTCACACAACAGTCTCGCTGTCTCCATATTGAACTGCCATTCTTCTATAGATTTCACTTTCATACCTTCTGACCACAAAATAATTCATAACGCCTTGTTTGTTATTTTTTTGTGCTCACTCGCTTTGAACTCAAGCGTAGTCCATACACACTACTTCTAGTAGTGCTGGACTGAATTTTGCGTGTGGATTACTTTACCTATTAACAATGTCCCTCGCCATCAGACGAACCCACTCTGAATTCAGAGGTACTTGTAATTAACGTCCCCAAGTCAAGGACGATAAGTCAACATTTTAGTCCAACTGTCTGGTGTAGGGGTTGAACCCCTTACCTTGACATCAACACACCGGATGTTTAAAAACACATGTTCTTATCAATTCGGCCATGCTGACCTACTGGTGCAAGTTGACAATGGGGAAGCTATTTTGTAACTGCTCTTGCAGATGCGCAAACTATACGATCCTCATAACCCCTATATGGTGTATTGCTTAAAAGCCAGTTTGTGTCCTGAAAAAGATTTCCCAAAGTCCATATTCTTTCATGGACTTTATAATAACATTCCTATTACTCAATGACTTTATCACATATAATACACACAAAGTGATACGTGTACAAGAGTTGGCTGCATACGGGGGAATCGCCATACCCAGATCAGTTTGCCCCATAGTTACCCCCAACCCATTAAGTCGGTGTTTTTCGGCATAGGGCAAGGTAATAACAGGTGTGCCTTTAAGTGGGAAGTGTAGGCGGTCAGTTGGGTTTGTTGTATCGGGTTGAGAGAAGTAAACAGGTTGGGTCTGTTGTAAAGTAGCACGTGAAGTTTTGATCATTCTCATGTTAATTCTGTCTGGTTTGAGAGGTGTAAGAAATTAGAATGTTAACAAGGAAAGCATGCTGCAACCCAACTGTCTAGTTTGAGGAGAATAACATAATGCAGTCAATTGCTCACAGATTTTAGGGGTATTTAAGAAGAGCAAGTTACAGCAGAAGAGCCTCGTTCAGAGGAGATGCAAAGGCTTGTTTGGAGGAGAAGCAAAGACACGTTCAGAGGAAAGGCAGATGCAGAAGAGACATTCATTCAGAACAGATGCAGAGGTTCATTCAGAACAGAAGCAGAGGAGACTCGTTCAGACAGACAATGCAGGGACTCATTCAGTAGGGCTGGAATGCAGGGACTCGTTCAGTAGGGCTGGAATGCTGGGACTCATTCAGTAGGGCTGGAATGCAGGGACTCATTCAGTAGGGCTGGAATGCAGGGACTCATTCAGTAGGGCTGGAATGCAGGGACTCATTCAGTAGGGCTGGAATGCTGGGACTCATTCAGTAGGGCTGGAATGCTGGGACTCATTCAGTAGGGCTGGAATGCTGGGACTCATTCAGTAGGGCTGGAATGCAGGGACTCATTCAGTAGGGCTGGAATGCAGGGACTCATTCAGTAGGGCTGGAATGCAGGGACTCATTCAGTAGGGCTGGAATGCTGGGACTCATTCAGTAGGGCTGGAATGCAGGGACTCATTCAGTAGGGCTGGAATGCTGGGACTCATTCAGTAGGGCTGGAATGCAGGGACTCATTCAGTAGGGCTGGAATGCAGGGACAGGAATGTAGAGTCAGGGGTGTAGAGTGAGAGAGAGAGAGAGTCAGAATCAGTTAGACCAGAGCAGGCATAATGCCTAGTCAGTCAATGAGCTGAGCAGTCAGTTGATGTGGTCTGTTGAATTTAGTTTCAGAGCAGCTTTTTCGAGGATACTGCGGCATAATATGTATTTGGACTGGTCTTCTATCGGCATGGATATACACCAGAAACTAGTGGTAGAAGTTACGACATTGTTAACCACTATACCTTAACGGTCCAGATGCTCAAAGGTTGATTAGTTGCAGGTGTCACATATGCTGTCTCTTTATGCTGAATCATCAGTCACAAAAATAAACATTGAAACATTCAAAAGAAAAGGAGCATGTTTTGTTGATGAACGGTGATCTCATACATGGGTCATACCCAGTTACACTGCTACCAATACAAGCTATGCACTGTTACAGGTGTGTAGAGAAGATGGTATGTGACATTCACTGAGAGAGGATACACTGTTACAAAGTATGAGCTGAAAACAATTAGTCACAAACATTTTAACAAGTGGCTAATACACACATTCTTTATTTGTAAAGCTATATTTAAATTTTAAAAAAGAAGAAATAAACACACATGAAATATGTCCAGAAATGCCTGAAAGCTGACATTAGGGACCACAATAATGATCATGTGATTTCTGTTATTCTGAAAGCTGACATTATGGACCACATTAATGATGATGTGATTTCTGTTATTCTGAAAGCTGACATTAGGGACCACAATAATGATCATGTGATTTCTGTTGTTCTGAAAGGCTTCAGCTAATATGATTTACTGGGTGTTCCATCGCTTTGAACTCAAGCATAGTCCATAAACATGCTACAACTTCTAGTAAACTAGGCCATAAACATGCTACAACTTCTAGTAAACTAGGCCATAAACATGCTACAACTTCTAGTAAACTAGTCCATAAACATGCTACTACTTCTAGTAAACTAGGCCATAAACATGCTACAACTTCTAGTAAACTAGTCCATAAACATGCTACTACTTCTAGTAACCTAGTCCATACACATGCTACAACTTCTAGTAAACTAGTCCATAAACATGCTACTACTTCTAGTAAACTAGTCCATAAACATGCTACTACTTCTAGTAAACTAGTCCATAAACATGCTACAACTTCTAGTAAACTAGACCATAAACATGCTACTACTTCTAGTAAACTAGGCCATACACATGCTACAACTTCTAGTAAACTAGGCCATAAGCATGCTACGACTTCTAGTAAACTAGGCCATAAACATGCTACAACTTCTAGTAAACTAGGCCATAAACATGCTACAACTTCTAGTAAACTAGGCCATAAACATGCTACTACTTCTAGTAAACTAGGCCATAAACATGCTACAACTTCTAGTAAACTAGGCCATAAACATGCTACACCTTCTAGTAAACTAGGCCAAAAACATGCTACTACTTCTAGTAAACTAGGCCATAAACATGCTACAACGTCTAGTAAACTAGGCCATAAACATGCTACAACTTCTAGTAAACTAGGCCATAAACATGCTACACCTTCTAGTAAACTAGGCCATAAACATGCTACTACTTCTAGTAAACTAGGCCATAAACATGCTACAACTTCTAGTAAACTAGGCCATAAACATGCTACTACGTCTAGTAACCTAGGCCATAAACATGCTACTACTTCTAGTAAACTAGTCCATAAACATGCTACAACTTCTAGTAAACTAGGACATAAACATGCTACAACTTCTAGTAAACTAGGCCATAAACATGCTACTACTTCTAGTAAACTAGGCCATAAACATGCTACAACTTCTAGTAAACTAGACCATAAACATGCTACAACTTCTAGTAAACTAGTCTATAAACATGCTACTACTTCTAATAAACTAGGCCATAAACATGCTACTATGTCTAGTAAACTAGACCATAAACATGCTACTACGTCTAGTAAACTAGTCCATAAACATGCTACTACTTCTAGTAAACTAGTCCATAAACATGCTACTACTACTTCTAGTAAACTAGGCCATAAACATGCTACAACTTCTAGTAAACTAGGCCATAAACATGCTACAACTTCTAGTAAACTAGGCCATAAACATGCTACTACTTCTAGTAAACTAGGCCATAAACATGCTACAACTTCTAGTAAACTAGGCCATAAACATGCTACAACTTCTAGTAAACTAGGCCATAAACATGCTACTACTTCTAGTAAACTAGGCCATAAACATGCTACAACTTCTAGTAAACTAGACCATAAACATGCTACAACTTCTAGTAAACTAGTCCATAAACATGCTACAACTTCTAGTAAACTAGGCCATAAACATGCTACAACTTCTAGTAAACTAGGCCATAAACATGCTACAACTTCTAGTAAACTAGGCCATAAACATGCTACACCTTCTAGTAAACTAGGCCATAAACATGCTACAACTTCTAGTAACCTAGTCCATACACATGCTACAACTTCTAGTAAACTAGTCCATAAACATGCTACTACTTCTAGTAAACTAGTCCATAAACATGCTACTACTTCTAGTAAACTAGTCCATAAACATGCTACTACTTCTAGTAAACTAGACCATAAACATGCTACTACTTCTAGTAAACTAGGCCATAAACATGCTACAACTTCTAGTAAACTAGGCCATAAACATGCTACTACGTCTAGTAACCTAGGCCATAAACATGCTACTACTTCTAGTAAACTAGTCCATAAACATGCTACAACTTCTAGTAAACTAGGCCATAAACATGCTACAACTTCTAGTAAACTAGGCCATAAACATGCTACTACTTCTAGTAAACTAGGCCATAAACATGCTACTATTTCTAGTAAACTAGTCCATAAACATGCTACTACTTCTAGTAAACTAGGCCATAAACATGCTACAACTTCTAGTAAACTAGGCCATAAGCATGCTACTACTTATAGTAAACTAGGCCATAAACATGCTACTACTTCTAGTAAACTAGGCCATAAACTTCTAGTAAACTAGGCCATAAACATGCTACTACTTCTAGTAAACTAGGCCATAAACATGCTACAACTTCTAGTAAACTAGGCCATAAACATGCTACTACGTCTAGTAACCTAGGCCATAAACATGCTACTACTTCTAGTAAACTAGTCCATAAACATGCTACAACTTCTAGTAAACTAGGCCATAAACATGCTACATACTTCTAGTAAACTAGGCCATAAACATGCTACTAATTCTAGTAAACTAGGCCATAAACATGCTACTACTTCTAGTAAACTAGTCCATAAACATGCTACTACTTCTAGTAAACTAGGCCATACACATGCTACAACTTCTAGTAAACTAGGCCATAAACATGCTACTACTTCTAGTAAACTAGTCCATAAACATGCTACTACTTCTAGTAAACTAGGCCATAAACATGCTACTACTACTAGTAAACTAGTCCATAAACATGCTACTACTTCTAGTAAACTAGTCCATAAACATGCTACAACTTCTAGTAAACTAGGCCATAAACATGCTACAACTTCTAGTAAACTAGGCCATAAACATGCTACAACTTCTAGTAAACTAGTCCATAAACATGCTACTACTTCTAGTAAACTAGGCCATAAACATGCTACAACTTCTAGTAAACTAGGCCATAAACATGCTACTACTTCTAGTAAACTAGGCCATAAACATGCTACTACTTCTAGTAAACTAGGCCATAAACATGCTACAACTACTAGTAAACTAGTCCATAAACATGCTACTACTTCTAGTAAACTAGTCCATAAACATGCTACAACTTCTAGTAAACTAGGCCATAAACATGCTACAACTTCTAGTAAACTAGGCCATAAACATGCTACACCTTCTAGTAAACTAGGCCATAAACATGCTACAACTTCTAGTAACCTAGTCCATACACATGCTACAACTTCTAGTAAACTAGTCCATAAACATGCTACTACTTCTAGTAAACTAGTCCATAAACATGCTACTACTTCTAGTAAACTAGTCCATAAACATGCTACTACTTCTAGTAAACTAGACCATAAACATGCTACTACTTCTAGTAAACTAGGCCATAAACATGCTACAACTTCTAGTAAACTAGGCCATAAACATGCTACTACGTCTAGTAACCTAGGCCATAAACATGCTACTACTTCTAGTAAACTAGTCCATAAACATGCTACAACTTCTAGTAAACTAGGCCATAAACATGCTACAACTTCTAGTAAACTAGGCCATAAACATGCTACTACTTCTAGTAAACTAGGCCATAAACATGCTACTATTTCTAGTAAACTAGTCAATAAACATGCTACTACTTCTAGTAAACTAGGCCATAAACATGCTACAACTTCTAGTAAACTAGGCCATAAGCATGCTACTACTTATAGTAAACTAGGCCATAAACATGCTACAACTTCTAGTAAACTAGGCCATAAACATGCTACACCTTCTAGTAAACTAGGCCATACACATGCTACTACTTCTAGTAAACTAGGCCATAAACATGCTACAACTTCTAGTAAACTAGGCCATAAACATGCTACTACGTCTAGTAACCTAGGCCATAAACATGCTACTACTTCTAGTAAACTAGTCCATAAACATGCTACAACTTCTAGTAAACTAGGCCATAAACATGCTACAACTTCTAGTAAACTAGGCCATAAACATGCTACTAATTCTAGTAAACTAGGCCATAAACATGCTACTATTTCTAGTAAACTAGTCCATAAACATGCTACTACTTCTAGTAAACTAGGCCATACACATGCTACAACTTCTAGTAAACTAGGCCATAAACATGCTACTACTTCTAGTAAACTAGTCCATAAACATGCTACTACTTCTAGTAAACTAGGCCATAAACATGCTACTACTACTAGTAAACTAGTCCATAAACATGCTACTACTTCTAGTAAACTAGTCCATAAACATGCTACAACTTCTAGTAAACTAGGCCATAAACATGCTACAACTTCTAGTAAACTAGTCCATAAACATGCTACAACTTCTAGTAAACTAGGCCATAGACATGCTACAACTTCTAGTAAACTAGTCCATAAACATGCTACAACTTCTAGTAAACTAGTCCATAAACATGCTACTACTTCTAGTAAACTAGGCCATAAACATGCTACTACTTCTAGTAAACTAGACCATAAACATGCTACTACATCTAGTAAACTAGGCCATAAACATGCTACTACTTTTAGTAAACTAGGCCATAAACATGCTAAAACTTCTAGTAAACTAGTCCATAAAAATGCTACAACTTCTAGTAAACTAGGCCATAAACATGCTACTACTTCTAGTAAACTAGTCCATAAACATGCTACTAATTCTAGTAAACTAGTCCATAAACATGCTACTACTTCTAGTAAACTAGTCCATAAACATGCTACTACTTCTAGTAAACTAGTCCATAAACATGCTACTACTTCTAGTAAACTAGGCCATAAACATGCTACTACTTCTAGTAAACTAGTCCATAAACATGCTACACCTTCTAGTAAACTAGGCCATAAACATGCTACTACTACTAGTAAACTAGGCCATAAACATGCTACTAACTTCTAGTAAACTAGGCCATAAACATGCTACTAACTTCTAGTAAACTAGTCCATAAACATGCTACTACCTTCTAGTAAACTAGGCCATAAACATGCTACTACTTCTAGTAAACTAGGCCATAAACATGCTACAACTTCTAGTAAACTAGGCCATAAACATGCTACTACGTCTAGTAACCTAGGCCATAAACATGCTACTACTTCTAGTAAACTAGTCCATAAACATGCTACAACTTCTAGTAAACTAGGACATAAACATGCTACAACTTCTAGTAAACTAGGCCATAAACATGCTACTACTTCTAGTAAACTAGGCCATAAACATGCTACAACTTCTAGTAAACTAGACCATAAACATGCTACAACTTCTAGTAAACTAGTCTATAAACATGCTACTACTTCTAATAAACTAGGCCATAAACATGCTACTAATGTCTAGTAAACTAGACCATAAACATGCTACTACGTCTAGTAAACTAGTCCATAAACATGCTACTACTTCTAGTAAACTAGTCCATAAACATGCTACTACTACTTCTAGTAAACTAGGCCATAAACATGCTACAACTTCTAGTAAACTAGGCCATAAACATGCTACAACTTCTAGTAAACTAGGCCATAAACATGCTACTACTACTAGTAAACTAGGCCATAAACATGCTACTACTACTAGTAAACTAGGCCATAAACATGCTACAACTTCTAGTAAACTAGGCCATAAACATGCTACTACTTCTAGTAAACTAGGCCATAAACATGCTACAACTTCTAGTAAACTAGGACCATAAACATGCTACAACTTCTAGTAAACTAGTCCATAAACATGCTACAACTTCTAGTAAACTAGGCCATAAACATGCTACAACTTCTAGTAAACTAGGCCATAAACATGCTACAACTTCTAGTAAACTAGGCCATAAACATGCTACTACCTTCTAGTAAACTAGGCCATAAACATGCTACAACTTCTAGTAAACCTAGTCCATAAACATGCTACAACTTCTAGTAAACTAGTCCATAAACATGCTACTACTTCTAGTAAACTAGGCCATAAACATGCTACTACTTCTAGTAAACTAGTCCATAAACATGCTACTACTTCTAGTAAACTAGTCCATAAACATGCTACTACTTCTAGTAAACTAGGCCATAAACATGCTACAACTTCTAGTAAACTAGGCCATAAACATGCTACTACGTCTAGTAAACTAGGCCATAAACATGCTACTACTTCTAGTAAACTAGTCCATAAACATGCTACAACTTCTAGTAAACTAGGCCATAAACATGCTACTACTACTAGTAAACTAGGCCATAAACATGCTACTACTACTAGTAAACTAGGCCATAAACATGCTACTACTTCTAGTAAACTAGTCCATAAACATGCTACTACTTCTAGTAAACTAGGCCATAAACATGCTACAACTTCTAGTAAACTAGGCCATAAACATGCTACTACTTCTAGTAAACTAGGCCATAAACATGCTACAACTTCTAGTAAACTAGGCCATAAACATGCTACACCTTCTAGTAAACTAGGCCATAAACATGCTACTACTTCTAGTAAACTAGGCCATAAACATGCTACAACTTCTAGTAAACTAGGCCATAAACATGCTACTACGTCTAGTAACCTAGGCCATAAACATGCTACTACTTCTAGTAAACTAGTCCATAAACATGCTACAACTTCTAGTAAACTAGGCCATAAACATGCTACAACTTCTAGTAAACTAGGCCATAAACATGCTACTAATTCTAGTAAACTAGGCCATAAACATGCTACTATTTCTAGTAAACTAGTCCATAAACATGCTACTACTTCTAGTAAACTAGGCCATACACATGCTACAACTTCTAGTAAACTAGGCCATAAACATGCTACTACTTCTAGTAAACTAGTCCATAAACATGCTACTACTTCTAGTAAACTAGGCCATAAACATGCTACTACTACTAGTAAACTAGTCCATAAACATGCTACTACTTCTAGTAAACTAGTCCATAAACATGCTACAACTTCTAGTAAACTAGGCCATAAACATGCTACAACTTCTAGTAAACTAGTCATAAACATGCTACAACTTCTAGTAAACTAGGCCATAGACATGCTACAACTTCTAGTAAACTAGTCCATAAACATGCTACAACTTCTAGTAAACTAGTCCATAAACATGCTACTACTTCTAGTAAACTAGGCCATAAACATGCTACTACTTCTAGTAAACTAGACCATAAACATGCTACTACATCTAGTAAACTAGGCCATAAACATGCTACTACTTTTAGTAAACTAGGCCATAAACATGCTAAAACTTCTAGTAAACTAGTCCATAAACATGCTACAACTTCTAGTAAACTAGGCCATAAACATGCTACTACTTCTAGTAAACTAGTCCATAAACATGCTACTAATTCTAGTAAACTAGTCCATAAACATGCTACTACTTCTAGTAAACTAGTCAATAAACATGCTACTACTTCTAGTAAACTAGGCCATAAACATGCTACTACTTCTAATAAACTAGTCCATAAACATGCTACTACTTCTAGTAAACTAGTCCATAAACATGCTACTACTTCTAGTAAACTAGTCCATAAACATGCTACTACTTCTAGTAAACTAGGCCATAAACATGCTACTACTTCTAGTAAACTATGCCATAAACATGCTACAACTTCTAGTAAACTAGGCCATAAACATGCTACAACTTCTAGTAAACTTGTCCATAAACATGCTACAACTTCTAGTAAACTAGGCCATAAACATGCTACAACTTCTAGTAAACTAGGCCATAAACATGCTACAACTTCCAGTAAACTAGGCCATAAACATGCTACACCTTCTAGTAAACTAGGCCATAAACATGCTACAACTTCTAGTAAACTAGGCCATAAACATGCTACAACTTCTAGTAAACTAGGCCATAAACATGCTACTACGTCTAGTAAACTAGGCCATAAACATGCTACTACTTCTAGTAAACTAGTCCATAAACATGCTACAACTTCTAGTAAACTAGACCATAAACATGCTACAACTTCTAGTAAACTAGGCCATAAACATGCTACTACTTCTAGTAAACTAGGCCATAAACATGCTACTACTTCTAGTAAACTAGGCCATAAACATGCTAATACTTCTAGTAAACTAGGCCATAAACATGCTACTACTTCTAGGAAACTAGGCCATAAACATGCTACTACTTCTAGTAAACTAGGCCATAAACATGCTACTACGTCTAGTAAACTAGGCCATAAACATGCTACTACTTCTAGTAAACTAGTCCATAAACATGCTACAACTTCTAGTAAACTAGGCCATAAACATGCTACAACTTCTAGTAAACTAGGCCATAAACATGCTACTACTTCTAGTAAACTAGGCCATAAACATGCTACTACTTCTAGTAAACTAGGCCATAAACATGCTACAACTTCTAGTAAACTAGTCCATAAACATGTTACTACTTCTAGTAAACTAGGCCATAAACATGCTACAACTTCTAGTAAACTAGGCCATAAACATGTTACTACTTCTAGTAAACTAGTCCATAAACATGCTACAACTTCTAGTAAACTAGGCCATAAACATGCTACAACTTCTAGTAAAGTAGTCCATAAACATGTTACTACTTCTAGTAAACTAGGCCATAAACATGCTACAACTTCTAGTAAACTAGGCCATAAACATGCTACTACTTCTAGTAAACTAGTCCATAAACATGCTACTACTTCTAGTAAACTAGTCCATAAACATGCTACTACTTCTAGTAAACTAGGCATAAACATGCTACTACTTCTAGTAAACTAGGACATAAACATGCTACTACTTCTAGTAAACTAGGCCATAAACATGCTACTACTTCTAGTAAACTAGGCCATAAACATGCTACTACATCTAGTAACCTAGGCCATAAACATGCTACTACTTCTAGTAAACTAGTCCATAAACATGCTACTACTTCTAGTAAACTAGTCCATAAACATGCTACTACTTCTAGTAAACTAGTCCATAAACATACTACAACTTCTAGTAAACTAGTCCATAAACATACTACAACTTCTAGTAAACTAGGCCATAAACATGCTACTACTTCTAGTAAACTAGGCCATAAACATGCTACTACTTCTAGTAAACTAGTCCATAAACATGCTACTACTTCTAGTAAACTAGTCCATAAACATGCTACTACTTCTAGTAAACTAGTCCATAAACATGCTACTACTTCTAGTAAACTAGGCCATAAACATGCTACTACTTCTAGTAAACTAGTCCATAAACATGCTACTACTTCTAGTAAACTAGTCCATAAACATGCTACTACTTCTAGTAAACTAGGCCATAAACATGCTACAACTTCTAGTAAACTAGTCCATAAACATGCTACTACTTCTAGTAAACTAGTCCATAAACATGCTACAACTTCTAGTAAACTAGTCCATAAACATGCTACTACTTCTAGTAAACTAGTCCATAAACATGCTACTACTTCTAGTAAACTAGGCCATAAACATGCTAAAACTACTAGTAAACTAGTCCATAAACATGCTACTACTTCTAGTAAACTAGGCCATAAACATGCTACTACTTCTAGTAAACTAGGCCATAAACATGCTACTACTTCTAGTAAACTAGGCCATAAACATGCTACAACTTCTAGTAAACTAGGCCATAAAACATGCTACTACCTTCTAGTATAAATAGGCCATAAACATGCTACAACTTCTAGTAAACTAGGCCATAACATGCTACAACTTCTAGTAAACTAGTCCATAAACATGCTACTACTAAAACTTCTAGTAAACTAGGCCATAAACATGCTACAACTTCTAGTAACTAGTCCATAAAACATGCTACTACTTCTAGTAAACTAGTCATAAACATGCTACTACTTCTAGTAAACTAGGCCATAAACATGCTACAACTCTAGTAAACTAGGCCATAAACATGCTACACCTTCTAGTAAACTAGGCCATAAACATGCTACTACTTCTAGTAAACTAGGCCATAAACATGCTACAACTTCTATTAAACTAGGCCATAAACATGCTACTAACTTCTAGTAAACTAGTCATAAACATGCTACAACTTTAGTAAACTAGGCCATAAACATGCTTACAACTTCTAGTAAACAGGCCATAAACATGCTAACAACTTCTAGTAAACTAGGCCCTAAACATGCTACACCTTCTAGTAAACTAGGCCATAAACATGCTACAACTTCTAGTAAACTAGGCCATAAACATGCTACAACTTCTAGTAAACTAGGCCATAAACATGCTACTACTTCTAGTAAACTAGGCCATAAACATGCTACAACTTCTAGTAAACTAGTCCATAAACATGCTACAACTTCTAGTAAACTAGGCCATAAACATGCTACTACTTCTAGTAAACTAGGCCATAAACATGCTACTACTTCTAGTAAACTAGGCCATAAACATGCTACTACTTCTAGTAAACTAGGCCATAAACATGCTACAACTTCTAGTAAACTAGGCCATAAACATGCTACTACTTCTAGTAAACTAGGCCATAAACATGCTACTACTTCTAGTAAACTAGGCCATAAACATGCTACTACTTCTAGTAAACTAGTCCATAAACATGCTACTACTTCTAGTAAACTAGTCCATAAACATGCTACTACTTCTAGTAAACTAGGCCATAAACATGCTACAACTTCTAGTAAACTAGTCCATAAACATGCTACAACTTCTAGTAAACTAGGCCAAAAACATGCTACAACTTCTAGTAAACTAGTCCATAAACATGCTACAACTTCTAGTAAACTAGTCCATAAACATGCTACTACTTCTAGTAAACTAGTCCATAAACATGCTACTACTTCTAGTAAACTAGTCCATAAACATGCTACTACTTCTAGTAAACTAGGCCATAAACATGCTACTACTTCTAGTAAACTAGGCCATAAACATGCTACTAACTTCTAGTAAACTAGTCCATAAACATGCTACTAACTTCTAGTAAACTAGGCCTATAAACATGCTACTTACTTCTAGTAAACTAGTCCATAAACATGCTACTAACTTCTAGTAACTAGTCCATAAACATGCTACTACTTCTAGTAAACTAGTCCATAAACATGCTACTACTTCTAGTAAACTAGGCCATAAACATGCTACTACTTCTAGTAAACTAGGTCCATAAACATGCTACTACTTCTAGTAAACTAGGCCATAAACATGCTACTAACTTCTAGTAAACTAGGCCATAAACATGCTACAACTTCTAGTAAACTAGGCATAAACATGCTACTAACTTCTAGTAAACTAGGCCATAAACATGCTACACTTCTAGTAAACTAGTCCATAAACATGCTACAACTTCTAGTAAACTAGGCCATAAACATGCTACTACTTCTAGTAAACTAGTCCATAAACATGCTACTACTTCTAGTAAACTAGTCCATAAACATGCTACTACTTCTAGTAAACTAGGCCATAAACATGCTACTACTTCTAGTAAACTAGGCCATAAACATGCTACAACTTCTAGTAAACTAGTCCATAAACATGCTACAACTTCTAGTAAACTAGGCCATAAACATGCTACAACTTCTAGTAAACTAGTCCATAAACATGCTACTACCTTCTAGTAAACTAGTCCATAAACATGCTACTACTTCTAGTAAACTAGTCCATAAACATGCTACTACTTCTAGTAAACTAGTCCATAAACATGCTACTACTTCTAGTAAACTAGGCCATCATCATGCTACTACTTCTAGTAAACTAGGCCATAAACATGCTACTACATTTAGTAAACTAGGCCATAAACATGGTACTACTTCTAGTAAACTAGTCCATAAACATGCTACTACTTCTAGTAAACTAGGCCATCATCATGCTACTACTTCTAGTAAACTAGGCCATAAACATGCTACTACTTCTAGTAAACTAGTCCATAAACATGCTACTACTACTAGTAAACTAGGCCATAAACATGCTACAACTTCTAGTAAACTAGTCCATAAACATGCTACTACTTCTAGTAAACTAGGCCATAAACATGCTACTACTACTAGTAAACTAGTCCATAAACATGCTACAACTTCTAGTAAACTAGGCAATAAACATGCAACAACTTCTAGTAAACTAGGCCATAAACATGCTACTACTTCTAGTAAACTAGTCCATAAACATGCTACAACTTCTAGTAAACTAGGCCATAAACATGCTACAACTTCTAGTAAACTAGTCCATAAACATGCTACAACTTCTAGTAAACTAGGCCATAAACATGATACAACTTCTAGTAAACTAGGCCATAAACATGCTACTACTTCTAGTAAACTAGGCCATAAACAT
>JACEFZ010009939.1:0-15000 GCA_014155875.1 Cepaea nemoralis
TTTTTTTTTTGGTTTTTTCCATGACGGGTCCTTTTTACCGGGAACGAGGGAAAATGCCCTAAGACAGCCTTAACGCCCTTTCACTAACTTTGATTTATGTTTTGCCATGAAGTCTTGGGAAGATAATGTGGTGGTTTCCCCTTGCCTTCCACATTCACATGGTGGTCTTTTTACCTCTGCTTTTGACAGCCATTTCAGACTGCAAGGACAAGTGAGTGCCCTGCTCTGCTCAGCTTCAGAGTTTGTCCACTTATTCCGGTGGATACTCGGCCCCGAGCTGTGTTAGCCACACCGTAGTGTTTTTCCATCCTCTACCACGTGGAGGTGCAGTTGGGATTTTCCCTTCATAAAGTTAGGGCTCTGACCAGAACAATCCAGTACTTTTAGAGGATATATATATATATATATATATATATATATATATATATATAATATATATATATATATATATATATATAATATATATATATATAAACAAGTATTACATATAATTTTACATAACAATGAATAAGTGTACCTGGCTCGTTATTCGCGGTTGCATGCCTGCAATAGGAAAGAGACAAACCCGTCATCGTGATGTTAATTTCTCTCTCTCTCACTCTCTCTCTCTCTTTCTCTCACACACTCACTCACTTTCTCTCTCTCGTTCTGTGTGTGTGTATATATATGATATATATATATATATATATATATATATATATATATATATATATATATATATTATATATATTATATATATCTTACATGCATACACACAACACACACACACACACACACACACACACACACACACACACACACACACACCACACACACTTTGTCTATCACTTTCTGTCTGTGTGTCTATATATTTTATCGATCTGGTTGACATTGACACATTTAACAGATACATATAAAAACCCACACCCTTAAAATCTTACATTGATGTGTTGGTATTTTCATTCTTCATCGTCTTGACTGGAGTTCCTGCAATCAAATAACATTAGCGTATATTATAGTATAAATCAATAGTCCTTAGTGCATATTATAATATAAATCAAATGGCATTAGCGTATATTATAGCATAAATCAATAGTCCTTGGTGCATATTATAATATAAATCAAATGGCATTAGCGTATATTATAGCATAAATCAATAGTCCTTAGTGCATATTTTAATATAAATCAAATGGCATTAGCGTATATTATAGCATAAATCAATAGTCCTTAGTGCATATTATAATATAAATCAAATGGCATTAGCGTATATTATAGCATAAATCAATAGTCATTGGTGCATATTATAATATACATCAAATGGCATTAGCGTATATTATAGCATAAATCAATAGTCCTTAGTGCATATTATAATATAAATCAAACGGCATTAGCGTATATTATAGCATAAATCAACTGACATTAGCTCATATTATAGCATTAATCAATTGTCATTGACATACACCATAGCATAAATCAAATACAATTCGCCTATATTATAGCATAAACCAAAAGCCATTTGCGAATATTTTAACATAAGTCAAATGTAGAAAGACAGACAGAACATACACAAGTCAGTTTGCAGGTTTGTGTCTAAGTGGCAGATTTAAGGAAACACACCGTGATGTGGCTGCGACATGGGGACCAAGTGTCCGCCAGGATAAGTGGACAATTACGGGGTGTTCTTTGCTTTTAGCTAGAGTACTACAGAGTCAGGTACTCATCTGAGCAGCTTAGACGTTACTAAAAACTGAGCATGTAGACTAGGGTCACAAGGGTGTGGAAAGCATGGGTAAACTACCACATTGCCATTTCTAAGAAACTTAAAATAGCAGCTGTATGTGAATATGTTTGTAGTGTGTGTTGCGATGAGAGCGAAGTTCTACAAGTCTAACTGGATGATGATGACAGTGATGATGACGATGGTGATGATGATGGTGATGTGTGTGTTTGTGTCTTAATTATGTTTGTGCAAGTTATAACCCATGGTGCAGGGAATTGTGGGTATCGTTAACGCGTCCTCTATGCTATGAAATGTGAGGAGCAGACAATGAACTTCATGTCCTGCCAGCATTGTACATGTCAGCCAGACTATTTGATGGGACAACATTGATGTAGGAGGCTAATATGACACCATCAACTTCAATTGATTTTGTTAACAAATACGGAACACATTTTAAAATCAAGTTTAAACGATTGTGTTTACAAATCTCACACAGATTTAACCACAGATTTTAACTGTTTATGCTAACAAAAGTGATATGAATTTTACCATCAAATGATTATGTTAACAAATGTTCAATGGATTTTAACATCAAGTTCAAACGATTGCGTTAACAAATATCACATGAACATGATTACGACGTTAATTGATTATGCTAACAAATATGCCATGAATGTGTCAGCAGTAGTGGGCTTACAACTACATGTTGTGTGGTTACCTGACAGGATTAACTCAACTAACTGTTGGTGTCAACACCACGTCATTCAACAGATGACAACATTCCACATATTGTGTGAGATAAAGCACATGTAACTATTCTCATCAAACTCACGTTATTCAACAGATTAAATGTTTTGCATATCTGTCAGCATCCCCAATAAGGCCTTACAGGAGTAATGAGTTAACACTAGTCTAATAGAGAGACACCAGACAGGGAAGACACCGAGTACTATTAATAACCGCACAAGGAGACACATTTGCGTCAGACCAGAGGTCGACGAGTACAGATGAGGGAGGGCTTTCCCCAAGCAATTGGGTTGCTGGTCCTTGCGAGTAACCGTGATATGCCAGGTTACTCGAACTCACCAGCTGATAAACCACTGAACGAACGCTAGCTATCGATTGCTATTACAAAATTCTGTACCAGAATTAATTCAATGCACATTTCAACATTATTGATGTGTGATATATTGCAAAGTAATACAAATTTGTTGTGATACATGCTATAAATAATTTCTTCCGTGTGGTAAATTATACGATCGCCAATTTGTGGAGTGTGAACCACAATTGAGTCAAATAGGATCGGTAAAGTGTGAAATTCTACCAAAATTATTTAGAAAGTGTGGTATTATACTAAAAGCAATTGAAATGTATAAAATCATCAGTGAACATTACCATCGTAACCACCGTGTACATTTCATTGCGTATGATACAGCCATCAATGTCACCATTCTACGAAATAAGTAAATAGATTAGCGACGAACTGCAGCCGAGAACGAAGGTACGCAAGAGTCAAGCGGCGAAGACAAGACGACATTGACGGCCATACGACTAATCATCTCATTTATCATCTAACAATCATTTAGACGATCATATCATTCATCATTAATACCATTCATCACTATTTAGCACATTCTCATTCATCATTCGCATGAAATAGGAGATTGTATTAACAACTTGATGAAATATGAAATAATTGATAACATATGATGAATTGTGAGCTTGTATTTACAACTTAAGCGTGTGTCTAATTTTTGCTGCTCTACTAACCAGAACGCAGCCCGTGTGGTATCAAATCAAACCAGTGTGTAGGGTGAAAGTCTGCGGTGGAACATCCCAAGTACCGTACGTTCCAACAAATTAGATGAGTATATTTTCCAAATATTTTGGTATGCTCTAACTTAATCATGCATCTTCTTTTCCAGCGAAAGATGTACAAGTACTAACACATTATTGTAAACTATTCTGTGCATATTATTGTATTATCATTTCAACTAACATTACGCCACAAAATGGCGTCACTAAATGAATGTATCCAGGCGGGGATCGCAATGGGCCACACTGGAGATAAGCTAGAAAAATGGGCAGATGAAAAGTATAAAGAAGAGCTAGCTAGACAGAGAGATGAAAGAGCAATAGAAAGGCAACATCAAAAAGAAATGAAAGAGATCGAGGAGGTTACCAAACAGAAACAATTAGAGTCCGATCAAGCTACCAAACAGAAGCAATTAGAGTTAGACCAGAAAACATTAGAGTTAGAACAGAAGAAATTAGAGTCGGACCAAATTATCAAACAGAAACAGTTAGACTTAGAGCATGCCACCAAAGAAAGGCAGATACAGATAGATTCAGAAACTAAACTAAAGATGAAGGAGATGGAGGTAGATTCTAACATACAAATAGCCTCTAGCAAACAAAAGAGCCAAGAAGAACAGATCAAATTTAGTAAGTACAAAGGCCTTATCAAACCATACACTGTAGGTGATTCAATCAGCGCATGGACTGAAAATATAGAGTTCCAACTAAAAACACAGAAAATACCTTTAGAGTATTGGGCAATGATTTACATGAGGAACCTGAGTGGGGAGCCTTTAAAAGTAATAGAATCCATACCTACAGATCTTAGAAACAATTACCAGTACATACACGATAGGATAATGCAACATTTTCTTTTGGACGCTACTGGTTATCAAATTCAATTCTCACAGATTAAACCAAAAGCAACTGAAACGTTCCTAGACTACATTTCTAACGTGCAGAGCACATTTAAAAAGTGGACTAAAGCGGCTAGGGTAGGTAACAGCTATGAAAAACTAGAAGAACTAATGGTAATGGACAAAGTCGTTTCTACAGTGCCTACCCCTTTTGCTAAATTCTTACAACAATCAGATATTGATTCCATTCAACAATTAGAGAAACGGGGGTCAGCTTATTTTTCCTCTAATCGGGACATATTTAAAACTACATCATATGACACAGAAATTACAGCTTTTGCAAATAGAGTCCCGGATAGATCCTACAAACAGAAAGACTACAGTAAGAATGACAAAACACCTCAGAAACCACCTCGATGTAATTATTGCAATCTTTTTCACCCAACTTATTCGATGTGTGATAAGAACCCCACATATCCGTCACACCTAGAACAAGTGATAAGTAAGCAAGAAAGCAGAAGATCATCGTTTAAACGTGCTGTAAAATGTTATTTTTGTTCAAGTTATGGCCACTATAGCAATAAATGTCTTGGGAGACAGAGAATGAAGGCAAACAACGCAGCCCTCATCGATACATCATCAGACGATGAGAGTGACATAGATCCCGAACTTGTCAATGTATTACCAACGAATGAATGTCAGAATGTATCATCAGCAACCGATATTTTAGACTTTAATACGTGTAAAGTATGTCACCAGTTTCATGCGGAGGGAAGATTGAAATGTGGACACATAATATCATGTTCAAATGAAGAAGCTAATGCAGCATGTGCCTCCAGAGGTAACCTTACGTTCTACGATGCACAGGTCAATGGTAAACCATGCCAATGCTTAGTTGATAGCGGCAGCACTATACTGGGGTTAAGGAGAGAACTTGCTAGAACAGAAGATTATACGAGTGAATTTGTCAAATGCCGTACTTTCTCGGGAACCATGGAGAAATATCCACTGGCAAAAGCGCATATCAATACCCCGTTCCTTACCGGCACATTTACGTGCGCTATCCTCCAAGATCCATGTACAGATCTTATTTTAGGATGTCTTGATGCATCGAAAATAGGTGCAATAAGGCAAATCAACTCATTGGACAAATGGCTCCAATACTAAAGAACAAACATGTATCAATAACTACTAAGAAAGCACTTTACAACACAATCTTCCTACCAACTCTCTGCTACCAATGCCAAACCTGGACAATGACAGAAAAAGAGAAAAGAAAAATCACAACAACAGAAATGAGGTTTCTGAGAAGAATACTCAACGTATCAAGAAGAGATAAGACCAGAAATGAAGAAATCAGGACTAAAGTAGGGGTTAAAGCTGCTCTAGATTTTATTAGAAAGCAGCAAGTCAAATGGTTTGGCCATGCAAGTAGGCTACCAGTCAACAGCATGCCACAACAAGCAATGATGTACAGACCAGATGGAAACAGAGGAAGAGGCCAACCACGTAAACGTTGGATTGAGGGAATAACAGAATCCATGGGAATGTCGATATACGAAGCCCATAACCGGGCACTCTCACGAAGTTTATACTTCACCTCGACACCGCAAGGTACAAGAGGAACATGATGAGATGAGATGCATTGAAAGAATGTACAGACGACAACATAAAAGCCTGGAATGAAACACACATGGTCAACGCTGTAACTAAGTCAGAGACAGAAACAAGTTATACTGACTTACAAAATGAAACATTACAGCTACTAACACCAAGTGGTGCAGATACCAACAATACTCGCCAAAAGTTGAGCGAGGCACACAGCACCGACCAAACACTCACACCGTATTTTAACTTGTTGTGTGAGCGAAAGAATGTTTCTAAAAATTCTTCCTGGTACTTTAAAAAGGTTAACGGAATTCTCATGCGTTATTACACATATAATAACCATGAAATTCAGCAGACGGTGTTACCTGTAACATACCGAAAAAAGGTGCTAAAAATCGCACATTCACCACCGTTTGCTGAACATTTGGGCTATCATAAAACGCGAGCCAGAATTCTATCACAATTTTACTGGCCGAAATTTTGTTCGGACATAAAATCTTTCTGTCGCTCTTGTAATGTGTGTCAACATCGTGTACGAAATAAAAAGCATGTAAAGACCGAAGTGCAAAGGTCAGTGATAGCATCTAGACCACTTGAGAGTATAGCGGTTGATATTGCTGGACCCCTAATGCAGGTGTCGAGTAATGGAAACCATAACTATCCAAACAAGGGTACTAAAACGATTCACCTTAAACCAAACCAAGAGGCTGTGATTCAACTAACTGATAAACATAATATGGTACTAACATGTTGCCAAGGGCCTCTCAACGTTGAACTCAGAATATCAGATGCGGATCATGAAATATCGATAAAAGAACCCTTAGAGATATTTCATATCAACATCCTGAAACCATACGTTTCACAACAAGTACAACAGACAGACGAACAGATTGCACCAACACCAATCAATGAGACGACAGACATACATAACTCAACTTCACTAGGTAGGGCGACACACGACAGCGACAACGCAAACACACTTAGTCAGATAACAGCACACACAACTAGTAACAGAATCGTCACTAAGATTCTGAATTTGACAATGCCAACGACCAAGAAGCAGGTCCAAAGTTTACTGGGTCTAGGAAACCACTGTACTAAATTCATTTCAAACCTGGGGGGAAATCACCAGTGTTTTTTCTAACATCTTAAAAGCTTCGGCTAAGTTATCTGTAAAAGATGCACGATTAATTAGTGCGTTATCGAAATTGAAACATTTTTCCTGCGTTCCATCTATCCTTCGTATGCCTAATCCAAAACTCACTTATTTCTTACGCATAGATATGAGTGCCATATCCATATCTGGAATACTAGGTCAGTTCTACGACGGGACGTTCCACCCCATATGTCGCAAGATCACTCCGGCTGAAGGAAGATACTCAGCATCAGAAATGGAAGGCCTTAGTTTGATCTATTGCGTGAGAAATTTTCACCGATTTTTGGCAGGAGCACAGTTTGTAATCCAATCCGATAACTCTCCATTGTCTGTGATGCAATCTGGACATCCTACCAACAATAGAATTTACAGGTGGGCTTTGATTCTCCAAAATTACACATTTACCATCCAGCATTTAAAAGGGAGATTAAATACGATTGCAGACATTTTGAGTCGTCCTTCATCCATTCAAATACCCGAGTTACAGGAAGGAATCGACCATACACCACCAGAAACAGTGACACTGTAATGTTAGATAACCAAGTGCCATGTGTGGTGACTAAGACATATCGTAAGTGCGTTACCATCGCCTGATATATAACTTGTGTGAATAGAACAGTGCTATGAAAAGTGTAACGAACAGACGCAGAATTAACATGCGCTGACACACACATAAGTTAGATTATGGGAACTAACGCCAAGAGGACAGTGAACCCAGCTTAGACCCCGAATCTAGAATATATTGAACCAAGGCTTAGACCCCGAATAACATTCCAGGGTTAGTTATGAACCTACATAATGTGGTAGGCAACTATATTAATACACTATCCTGCGAGGAGAGCATAAAATACTTTGGCGGAATGAACTATGTTAGAATAGTCTACAAAGAGAATTGCTCCATCTTCACAACGCAGAGGAGGACGTCAACTTAGTGTAATTAGATATAGAAATGTAACTGTGATATATGTACATTATTATTGTATTTACAGTATCTATAACTTCATTCTTTTATTATTTATTCTATTGCAAATTGTGTAAACGCATATATAACTTTATTTTCTTATTTACGTAGTTAGAAATCACCATCATTTAATTAATAATCCATTTATTAAAACATCCATTATAGAAATACAATTATTAGATCTTATATTAGTTAATTAACTTATAATTATAATCATTTATACATCCATTTAGCTAATATATCATTTCAAAACTAACACCAATCATTTAGGAATTAATATCATCTTTGTCACAAATAACATTTAAGGTAATTAACCCATTTTTCTTAAATGAAAGTAATAGTAAATTATTTCCCTTGAGGGTAATTTAGGTCAGCACACCAAATTATGGAAGTTACATAACAGGATCGGTAACAAACCATCCTTATAACTATGTACAATTTTTGTATAGACATGACGCGTGCAAACAAAACGCACAGTCATTTGGCGTGATCACTGTTAAAATTTCAGCCAATCATTTATTGTATATATATATATTGTTTATGTATGTAATACTATGAAACATATTTTAATGACGAGAGAATGATTGATTGAAAGAACAGTATGAAAGGGTATGAAAGATGAATGAAATAAGAGAAAATGCGAGGAGAGAATGTGAAAACTTAGTAAACATTGAAAGAAAGAGAGCGAGAGAGAAAGACAGCGGAAATTTTTTTTTTCCAACGCTGGAAAAGTTTTATTTGACTTGTCTGTGTCATGTGTGTTTCCAATGTGTTGTCGAGGTTTTTATATGTGTTACAGCCACACTTTAACAGAGTATATAGAGAACGTACTTCGAGCTTCAGAAAACGGATTTGTGGTCACAAATAAAAATAATAAACGTTTGTAACCACAATAAACCGATTTGCGGCGCTCGAAGGAACACACACATTTAGTACACTAACGCATACATATGTTAGAGAGTTAAGTACACTTTAGTTTAGTAGAAAACACGCAAACAAACAGGAAAACGAACACATAAAAGTTACACACACCAATCAGTTCAAAGAACAATAACTCTAAATTCAGGGGACACAATAAATAATCAGAAACCTAAATGTAACAGTGAATATAGCTTTTTCACATGCGGAAGCAAGAAGGTGAACAGTGGAGCTATGTGTATAGAGTTGGAGGGGATATTGATGGGAACATGAACACGTGGTGCTCATGTGTTGTACTCATAATAGAGTCAACTAGTGTGTGGGTTGTCATTTCGGGCAATAGGAGGAACAGGTCAAGACGGAAGTCAATAGGTGGAAGTCAAAAGACATAGGGTCAAACGACAGAAACCAGGACATAAGTCATAAGACAATGGTTTCCGGTTCACTACCAATCCCTAAGATATCTATAGAGCCAACTATACTGAGACATGGGCTTCTGAATTAGCCAAGTGAAAAGATAGAACACTGTGAATGAAGGTAGAAGATATTGTTCTATCCCCAAACTAGAAAGTTCTATACTTATTGGAGATCTGACAAAATTGGGACAACCAATTTTTCTTTTGTGACCAGAAGTGTTACAAACATGAGAAAAAGGGAAGTAACACTTCGCGGAGAGGAGGGGACCCTGTCAGCATCCCCAATAAGGCCTTACAGGAGTAATGAGTTAACACTAGTCTAGTAGAGAGACACCAGACAGGGAAGGCACCGAGTACTATTAATAACCGCACAAGGAGGACACATTTGCGTCAGACCAGAGGTCGACGAGTACAGATGAGCGAGGGCTTTCCCCAAGCAATTGGGTTGCTGGTCCTTGCGAGTAACCGTGATATGCCAGGTTACTCGAACTCACCAGCCGGCGTGCTGGCAAGACCATGCACGCAATAAGGGCTACTGCACGGAGAGTAAAGTGTCCGTGCTTGTCCACGCAATGTGTAGCGGGTGGACAGACTGACTGGAGACGGTAGAGAGAGCAGACGTATCCTTGACCAATGCGATAGGTTTCTAGGCCATAGGCAAACATAGGGCTGTTCATTTAGATTGTGTAATGCTAGCATCATCTATCATCACGTTGATGTATTCATTTTGTGTAATGATGATGAAACCTAAACGCTCGTAGAGCCATTAAAATGTCGGCTCTGAATAAATTGCATTCCTTTCGCAAATCTCATGAATTGTTATTTCGTGCAGTGCGAAAGTAGCGGAGTCTTGAAAAGCTGCAGCGCACAAGTCGCTGACAATATCCTTTACAGGACATCGCTGGCAACATCAGCATCTTTCAGCTGTATGTTTATTTCTTGGCAAGATTACGCTCAGTAGTTTGCCATTGCTGTATTCAACAGATTACATCATTCTAAATGCTGTGTGTGATATAGCACAGGTAAATTATTCGTATCTATATCACGTTATTCAGCATATTACACAATTCCAAATGTTCTGGCGCGTTAAACATTCCTCGGCAATTGGACATTTATAGAAGAGCTGGCTCTATTGGCCGCCTCGAGGCAACATTTGAAAGTTAGAAACCTACCCATCAACAATATTTATAACGTCTGAGATTCTGGTGTACCCACAATTTAAGTATCTCTGGTGTTACAGGGTTGGTGCACAGTGCTGAGATTATGCGTATGTGGTATATGAGGGAAGTCTGCAGCATGTATGTACATTATATGTGTTCAATGACAGCGATAATATACCAAATCCAAACTACACAGTTCAGCAACAACAACAACAACAACAACAACAACAACAAAAACAACCAACAACAACAACAACACCAACTAGAACAATAACAGCACAGCATACTGAACTATTCACGCAAACAATTACTTGTAACAATTAACATGCTATATTTACATGAAACAATATGTTCTTAAATACGTACCTTTACTTTTCACCAGAAATGTGATCATAAAAATTATAATAATGAAGATTACAGCAGCAACAATGCCAACAGCTGTAGCTCTCACATCTGGCGCAGGAGAACCACCATTCTCAGAAACAGGTATTACCAGATCTAGGAAAATAATAACAACATGATCACAATTTACATTTCAACGCATAGATCAATTTTCCCCGCATATCCTGTACAGGACATTGCAGTCAACACCAGCATTTTCAGCTCTTGTTGATGTCTTGGCAAGATTACCTTCAGTAGTTTGCCATTGCTTTCTGAGCGACCGGCTCACATATCCCCGTAAGTAACCAACGTGACGCAATCCGCTACCGAATCTGGCGCAGCTGCATTATCCACGTGAGTATACGAAATTACGGAGAAAGTCGTTAACCTCTTCGCCAGGGAGACAGCATAGATCAATTTATAATACTAAAATTAGGATTGCTATCTTTCCATTCTCACATGAAGCATGATTGGAAATATTCAGGATTGCAGTCATGAAATCATGAACCATTTTCTGTCACAATAAATCTATTTCATTTCCATTCAGCCAAGGCAATATATTAGTCAAAGCATTTTGTTTTCACTATTTCAGTATGTTCACCATCATCATGTGTCACGAAGAGAAGCGTGGGCGGTCATGTTTCGTCATCTCACACGATCACCAGAGTCATGGATCAGCTTTGTGTTTTTGTCTCGACTAAGCCACGTGGTCAAGCCATCCAGATATTGACTTCGATGCCTTCCCCTTGTGCTTTCTCCCTCAGTCTTGCCATTTGTCCTCAAGTTATCTAATTTATTTCTTCTTATAATGTGGCCAAAATATTTTTGAATGTCTACGTATAATTTCTCTAATCCGTTTACGGTTCTCATTTGCTTCCTGTAGGACCTGCTCATTGGTGGGTTTGTATTTCACGCTATTCCGAGCAGTGTCCGCCGTCTCATGGTCTCATGGAAAAGTTAACAGAGGGGAGTAGGCATCTTTGCTATACCATGATGAAGCGATATGCGACTTTGTAATTTCCAATACGTTTCTAAATTGCTATTAGTTTCCAGATTGCACAGGTGACAATGCTTCTTCGAGAATTATATTGTTCTAGTGTTATTCACAAACAGCTGCCTTAAGGATTGATAATGAAGTGGGACAATATCAGCCTATTAAGAGAGGTGTTAGGCAGGGATGTGTAATGTCTCCAGATCTTTTTTCCCTGTATAGTGAAAATATTTTCAGAAATGTAGAAGATATAAATGGAGTCAGCATTGGGGGATGAAACATCAATAACATTAGATATGCTGATGATACAGTATTGATTCCAGATAATGGGCAGGATCTGCAACAATTAGTATATGCGGGTGATGTACACAGTGAGCAACTGGGGTTAGAATTAAATTGTAAAAAGACTCATGTTATGGTCGTCACTAGGAAGAACGATGTACCACAATGTAATATACAAGTAAATGGGAATATTCTTCAACAAGTGAATCGGTAGAATTATCTCGGAACAGTCATAACATCTTATGGGAGATGCCTTGAACAGATTAGAATAAGAATCGCCATTGCGAAAGTAGCCTTTAGCAAGATGAAAAACATTCAGACCAATAAAAAGATGTCAGTTTAAACAAGAAAAATAGTGTTGAGGGGATACATAGAGCCTGTTCTTTTGTATGGATGTGAAACTTGGACAATGTGCAGTCAAGCTGAAAAAATCTGATGGCGGCAGAAATGTGTTTTCTGAGGAAAAATTCAAAGAATACCATGGGCAGATAGAAAAACCAATGACCAAGTACTACAGGAGACAAATGAAAATCGTAGATTGATTAGAGAAATTAGACGTAGACAGTAACAATATTTTGGAAATGTTGTGAGAAGAAATGGGTTAGAGAACTTAGTGACTACTGGCAAGATCGAAGGGAACAGATCAAGAGGAAGACGGAGAGGAAAATACCTGGACATACCTGTGGCTTGGCCACATGGCATGGGCGAGACCGGAATACTGAGCTAATCCACGACTCTGGTGATCGAATGAAATGGCGAGTCATGACCGACCGCGCTTTCCGGCATGGCACATGATTGATTGATTTAGTGTTATTTAAAAATGTTGTTATGACAAGCTCTCCACTTAAGTTATGAGATCATGTTGTATATAAACGAATGACAATTTCTTATTTCTTCTATCATTAATGTGACACATAATTCTAGGTTATCTGATAGATTGCACATAATATCATCAGAAACATTGATCGCATTCTTGTGATCCTTTATTTGAATTATGTACACATTAAGGCTTTTGAAAATGCATTACTAATTGCTACTGTAAATAATATTGTTACATAATTTAATAAACACCTTTCTGAATCCAAATACCGACATTGCTGTAGAATGTCCCTGTCCATAAAATAACTGTACACAACGGAAACACGTGATCACAGCGTTTACCCAGCATGCACTAACTGATTGTCCAGGTCTATCTAGGAGAAGCACATGCCTGCTGCTGTGGATACACCTGACTGCCCAAGAACAGTTGCAGGATTGTAAATAGAACATGACCTAGAGGCAATGGTTAGTTGAAAAATGGCCAGTCTACCAGGTCAGAATACAGCATGTTAAATTGTATACATTAAACACATTTCACTTAAAACAGCTACGTATATACCCATTTTGGATACATACCCACACAACAATTATGCCTTTATATATTTTGTAGTAGGCAATAGAGGAAATGCAACCTAAAGACTATATGTCATGGCAGGGCAGACCAGGCCCTAAGCCTTGGTTGGCAACTGGTCTAGGATCGAAGCTCCGACAGGCGGACAGTTAGAGCATTGCTTCGCTGATTCGGCAGCTTCTGCAGCTTGTCTTGCTCCAGGGGTGGGTTGGGTGGGGGTGTGGGTAGGGAGTGTGTGTTTGGGTGGGTGAATGGGTGTGTAGGAGATTGTGTGGGTTGGGGATGGATGTCGGGGTGTCTGTAAATGGGATATGTCTCTGTGGGTGGGAGTGTGTGAGTGTGGATGGGGTAAATGTGAGTGGATGGAGGATGTATGTGTGGGTAGTGAGGGTGTTTGTAGGTGGAGGATGTGTGAGGGGGTGGGGAGATGTGTGGGCGGGATGTGTATGGGGAATGTATGTGGGGGGATGTGTGTGTGGGGGGACTGTGTTTATGGGTGGAGTTTTGTGTGGGAGAGGAGATGTGTGAGAGGTGGGGGAGGCGTGGAATGTGCAGGTGATTGAAGGATGTATGCGAGGATGGGGGATGTGTTTGGCTGGGTGGTTGGGGTGTGTGTGGTGGGAGGGTAGATGAGAGATGCATGTGTTGATGGGCGCGTGGGTGATTTGTGGATGTGAGTGGTTGATGGATGTGTACGTGAGTGGGTGAATGTGTGTGAGAGATGAGTGTATGGGTGGGGGAGGTGTAGTTGTGAGAAGATGTGTGTGAGCGGCGGATGTGTGTGGGTGGGGTGTATGTGGATGGCGGCGTGTGTGTGGGTGGGAGGTGTGTGTTTTTGGGTTATGGGTGGGGGAATATGTGTGGGCAGATGGGGAGATGTGTTTATGGGTGGGGATGTGTGTATAGGTGGGGATGTGTAGCTGAGAGGTGGTGAATATTGGGTGGGTGAGTGGGTGTAAGTTGGCTGATGTCTGTGTGGGTGAGGAAAATTGTGAGAGTGCGGGATATGTGTGTGGATAGGTGCGGGATGTGTGGGTGGGCGGGGGTATGTGTGTGTGGATTCTTCTTCTTCTTCTTCTTCTTGTTCTTGTTCTTCTTCTTCTTCTTCTTCTTCTTCTTCTTCTTCTTCTTCTTCTTCTTCTTGGTCTTCTTCTTCTTCTTCTTCTCCTCCTCCACCTTCTTCTTCTTTTTCTTCTTCTTCTTCTTCTTCTTCTTCTTCTTCTTCTTCTTCTTCTTCTTCTTCTTCTTCTTCTTCTTCTTCTTCTTCTTCTTCTTCCTCTTCCTCTTCTTCTTCATCTTTTTCTTCTTTTTCTTCTTGGTGTGTGAGGATGTTTGTGTGGGTGGAAAAATTTGTGTGGGTGGGGGATCAGTAGGTGGGTGGCGG
>JACEFZ010009939.1:20000-52542 GCA_014155875.1 Cepaea nemoralis
AAATTTACCGGAGGTGAATGACAAACCTCATAACCATGACACAACATCACTATGTATTAATGATAACATATCACCACCAAATGTCATTGAAAATGTCATATCACCTGTTGAATGTATGTTAGCTAATGCAGCACTAAGTTCTCATCACATCATTGACGATATTATTCCATCATCATCTGATGTCATTGAGTGTGTGAACGCAGTAACAAGAGCTACTGCTAGAGTGCAAGATGATAGTAACCAAACTGAGGCTATTCAAATGCTTAGCCCAGAAGTACCACCTAGTGACTCGATGAAGGAAACATTCATAACAGCTCAAAAAGCTGATCCTTCACTGTCAAAGTATTTTGACCTGATCGGCAAAAAGCCAAGAGTAACGAGAAATGCTAAATGGCATTTTGCTTTATACAATGATATACTCACCAGGTACTACACCAGAGGTGACGTTACAACAAAGCAAACTGTGTTACCAACTACTTATCGTAGGCAAGCTTTACATCTTGCTCACGATATACCTTTTGCAGGTCATATGGCATATGTTAAAACCAGGTCAAGACTATTGACACAGTTTCATTGGCCAAAATTCTGTAATGACATAAAAACTTATTGCAGAAGTTGTGATACATGCCAGAAACTGGTAAAGAAAGGGAAACACCCACAGGCAAAGTTACAAGTCACTGACTTAGCCAGTCGACCTTTTGAAAAATTATCAGTTGACATTGTGGGCCCTCTTAGTCATACAACAACTAGAGGGAATAAATATATTCTAACAATTATTGATCAATGTAGTCGCTGGCCAGAAGCGATTCCGTTAAAGAACATTACTGCCAACGATATCATGGAAGTGTTCTTCCATATTTTTTTCCCGAATTGGGTTTCCAGATACCATCCAGTCTGATAGAGGCACGCAGTTTATCGCTGCATCCACTCAAGCTTTCACTAAAATGTTAGGAGTGAAGCAAGTCTTCAATAGCCCCTATCATCCTCACTCGAGCGGGATTATAGAAAAGCTTAATGGGGATCTGAAGCACATGCTAGCCAAAGTAACTCAAGATCACCCCAATAACTGGGATGTATACTTACCAGCTGTTCTTTTTGCTTATCGCGAGGTACCACATTCTAGTACCGGTTTCTCTCCTTTTGAACTCATCTATGGTGCCAAACCACGCGGCCCATTAACAATTTATCACCAAATGTTAACTGATTCCACTCCAGTATTGAAACCCATATCATCATTTGTGTATGTAACATCATTGCGTGAAAGGATAATGAAATCATGTGAAATTGCTAAAAGTGCACTAAAACTATCTGGTGCTACTTACAGACAGTACGCAGACAAAGGTAACAGGACTATAACATTGACAGCTGGACAGGACGTTCTACTACTACTACCTAGTGACAGACAGCTACTGACAGATTCTTGGCAAGGACCTTTTAAAGTGACAAGACAAATCTCACCTGTTGACTACGAAATCCTGATAAAAGACAAACACAAAATATTTCACATCAATATGCTAAGACCATACTTCAACAGAGACAACGAAAAAGACGATACGACAGCTTGCACCGTGATAATAGATCACGAAGATGACGATTCTAGCGACGAGATTCCAACACCTACATTAGACACGACAAACTGCTTGAAGGAGATCAAGATCAATCCAAACCTAAGTCAAGCAGAGACAAACAGTTGCAAACAGTTGATACAACACTACAACACCATCTTTTCAGACAACCCAGGACAAACAGAGTTAGTACAGCATCACATCACACTCACATCAAACACACCCATAAGATGCAGACCATACACCATACCATTACATTACAAGGAACAACTACATCAGGAAATCATCAACTTAGAAAAAAACAACATCATCAGACGATCCCTATCAGACTTCTCTTCACCCATGGTCATTGTACGGAAAAAAGACAACACAATACGACTTTGCATTGATTACAGAAAACTGAACAAAATAACTGTTTTAGATCTTGAACCAATGGCAAATACGGACGATCTTCTGACAGAACTGACTGATGCTAAGTTCTTCACGACCCTTGACATGGCTAAAGGTTACTGGCAGATTGCTGTACATGAAGACAGCAGACATCTAACAGCTTTCGCCACGCCTTGGGGACTGTACGAATGGTGCAAACTTCCATTTGGGCTAGTCAATGCCCAGCCACATTTGTACGCATGACACGACTCCTCCTATCTGACATCCCTAATATAGTTTCCTATATTGACGACATCTGTGTCCATACAGAGACAATGACGGAACATATAAAGATACTGGAACAGACACTAGAACGTATCAGACAGCACGGACTGACAGTGAAGCCCTCAAAGGTGAGCCTGGCTTACCAAGAGATATCATTTTTGGGGTACAGAATATCCAATGGCTTTGTCATGACAGACAACAAAATTGTCTCGAAAATTCTAAAACTGTCACTTCCAACAAATAAGAAACAAGTCCGCAGTTTATTGGGACTTATTAATTATTACAGGAACTTCATTCCTGATTTTTCAGAACTGACTGAGGTTTTTTCTAACTTACTAACCAAGAATAAACCCGAAAAAGTTGTAAACGATGAATGCCTACGAAATGCGTTTGATAAAGTTTTGGCACACTTTTCTGATAAGAATGCACCTAATCTCATCCTTAAATTGCCCAACATTCGTTTACCTTTCAGATTGAGAACAGATGCTAGCTCCATTGCGATCGGTGCAGTCCTATTGCAGGAATACAACGACATTCTGCATCCCGTTTGTTTTCTATCAAGAAAACTAAGGCCCCGAGAGCGGTCTTGGTCCATTCCGCAATTAGAGGCATTGGCCTTAGTAGAAAGTGTCACAAAGCTGTCCAAATATCTTCTAGGACGTCACTTTATCATCGAAACTGACAACAGTCCATTAAGGTATATCAATTCTGCAGTACCATCAAATAACATGATTGCTCGCTGGTCCTTGAAGCTTCAGAATTTCAGTTTTGAAGTTCGCCATATTCCCGGCAGAATGAATACAATCGCCGACCTTTTGTCCCGTTGTCCGACAGACCCAGTAAGCAATGTCTGAGTGCACTGTGTAATATTACACTCAGCCCAACACAGCCACCAATGTGTGAATTTTTCCAGTCACCTACTGTGTAAGGTCTATAAGTAAAGTTGTGATACGGTTTAGAAACCGACATGTATAATATTCTTATTTTAATCAAATTATGTAATGAGTGTAGTATAATTGTGTAGTGTGTGTTAGAATGAGAACAATATTAATTGTATATAGACACCAACAACAGGGTCACAGACGCTTATCCACTTACCAGAAGCGAACTTTACCATTGTGACATTTGTGGGTGATTTTTTTCACCGTGATATTTTAACATGTGCAAATGTGGACTGAACATTGACTCCTACACCACCTTTACAGCGAATGTAATCCAAATTGTTCGACGTGTGAACACATCGGAAATAAGAACATTCCACCATAATCCGTTGTGATACTATAACATCATACACGAACTGTGAGAACATTTTACTATCCGTTCCGAAAGAAAAACCGGATCATTTGTGTTCAGAAAATGTAACATCAACCAAATTTTTCGTTTCGTGTGTATTTCCGGTATAATTTAAAAGTATAGCAAAATTAGCAGACTATGTACAAATTGCCAAAATTTATGACACGTGTAAAATCTTTTTCAATCTATAAAATATAATATACCAATTGGGTACTTATTTATTTTGATTAGTGTAATCTTAGAATCATATCTTGATTAACGTATTCATATTACCGACTTTTTCTCGTTAATATGAAGAAACGTCAAGCAATGACGCTAAGAAATTAAATAATTATTGTAATGTATAGAATTTCTTGAATGTCAAAATGACTTCCCTTGCATTTGTGAATTACATCAAGGGCCATAATTTGAAACATATTCATTAATGTATATTGTATAGATAGACATTTTGTTGCTCAAATGGTTAGCACAACAGGTAGGCGTCCACCAAGCATGTCATAGAGCTGCCAACATTGCAAACCAACATAAGAGCTTCTGACCAAATGAGGGCAGAGTTTAAGTGTTTAATACGACTAAATACAAAGCCGTATTTCAGTCTGGCTAGATGGTTGTTGCAAAACAATCATATTATTACGTTTTTTTCAAATAGCTGCGAGGTAGATGCGTGAAGCTGGAACTACTGATCTGACTGGGTATTATTGCAATGAAGGTAACCAGGCATCAGGGGGATGAAACCTGAATTGTGTTAAAAGTTGTACTTCATTTGTCATTTCGATGCAACTTACATTTTTTTGTATATATTTCTATGCCTTATATGTATTTTCATGCATAACACTGGGAAAAAGTAGTCTCTGACATGAAATTAACACTACCCCAGTATATACATACATCATGAATGAAAGATGGCATCTTTCATTGAAGTACCCGGGGAGAATGTCAGAGCCTAGCTGCCTAGCTACGCAGCAACATCGTTACTGACAAGAGTTGTCGGCTGGCGAGATTCTTACCTGACACGCGACCAGCGCTGACGACAGACGCACGCAAAGCCACGTGACCCCACCAGAGGCAGTGGGCAGTGTGTGTGCTAATCTCAGACCAAGCTGGGACTGGACATCTGAACGGACGTGTGTGTCGAGAGCAAGGCGTTTTGTGTGAATCTCCGTGGTTGTGAGCTGAACGACTGATATCGTGAGCGTCAGACCTATGAGCTGTATTGTGGTTGTGAGTTGTTATATGTTGTACATTGCTGTAACTATTGTTATGTATTTAACGTGGTAATAAATCCATAGAAATTGTGTTGCTGTGTCTTACGTCGAATCACGTTGTACTTGTACTGTCTCACATGTGTTAGCCAACGAGCCTAATAGAAGATCCTGACATGTGGTTGTTGACAATCAACATTTCATTTAAGATTACATTTTTTATCAGCTTTGCAAATAGCTATTAATGTAATTAATTTACAACTGTAACTGCTATTCATAACCAGTTACTTAAGTTCAGATGCCAGTTTATCAATGTCTGGGCACAAATCTATCTTGCCAAAAGTCATAAGTGCAGCTAGAATACTGTCGGTGAGTCTGGAACGTTGCTTGTTTTTTTTTATTTTTAGTGGTCTTTGCGGAAATGACTGCTCGCATCTGTAGGTCGAACCAAAATGACAAATGTATCTCTGGGCGAATGAACGCAAGAGTTTAAATTGTTCGACAGGCAAAAGTCGCCAGAAAGAAATCATATGATCAGCTGAAGGCGAAGCAGTCAGCTCCAGAAATTTACATCTCAGTGCAGAATTGCCTTTCAAATCAATTACTTCGTGCTAAAGGTGTTTCTGTAATTGGCAGAGCTTGGAATCAGGAAATATGAACGTATTTATAAAGAGGGCAAAATTATCCTCCTCTATTGTGAACTCTTGAAATCTCGACTGAAAGATATCCAGAAGACGTTAAACCTTTACTTTGTACTGTAACAAGTCATATTTCTTTTCCACTACAAGTTGGAAATACCTCTAATGTGCCTTCAGTCAGCTGTCCGATAAACAGTCGTAGACTTATTTTAAATGAAGGAATGTCATCGCAGAGATTTGTGAATAGTTTGTTTTCCCTGGATCCTCGCATTTAAAGAGTATGAGACTGTATGGCCACCGAAAATAACAGGTCATTAAATCAGCAGACATTCCCATTCTGTATGCAATGCATTTTTTTTCAGACAGAAAAAGACAGCCACTATTTTTCATTTCCCAGAAATGTGACAGAACTTTCCCTTTAGATAGCCATCTGACATAGTAGTGTAACAGTAGTTCACCGTATTCCTCGTACAGGTCTGATATAAACTATCTGAACTAACGCCTGTTCAGCGCCTTACTTCGATTGTTGTTCACACATCTCAGAACAACACCCATGACATGTTTCAGATTTAATGTCTTTCCACGCAGAGCTTCTTGGTGAACGATACAATGCTATTTTAATATAGGTCTGCCAAGAAACTGTTCCAATAATGCTAGACATCCATACATTTTAATCAATGTCAAATCCAGAGTACAGTCGGTGCATATACTGTTTAATCTGGTCCATTCTACGTTGTTTTTCTCTACACAAAACTTCAGAGTTTCAAACAGATAAGTCATTTTGGTAGTTGCATGCATTGATTCAAGTCCTAGAAGTTCTTCAATGATTTCAACATTATCGTTTATTGCTTGAAAAAAAAATAAAAATAAAAAATAAACAACTGCGAGCTGAGCTGTGCACGAAAATGTTAGTAGATTCTCCACTGCTAATGGAGAAAAAAAAATTACAGTTATATGTGCTGCTACTTGACGATGAACATCGTTGGATAATTCATCAACTCGCCTGGCCATATTATTATTAGACAAAGGAATCTGAACAAATTTTGTTTCACACGTTTTATCGCCAAGCATTCTAGCAGCAATGTTAAGGGAAGGAAGGCATGATTACTTTGAACGGCTTATTTTTGCGAGCCAACAGAAGAGCACGAACAACACTCTTGCTCTGTTCGTTAGCCTTAGTGAAAAATGACTGCTGCCTGGTCAGAGAACTTTCTCTATGAAATCTTTTCTTAACTCCGAATTGATCGGATATTGAGCATTTATGTCTGAATGTGTGGTCGAGAAGTATCATTCCAGATTCTGTCATTCCAGACAGCAGTCCTGTCCTTGACAAAGATTCTGAGAATCGAAACGTCGGCCGTCCTGTGTGTCGTATTGTACGCGTTTGTGTGTATTTTATTTTATTTTATTTTATTATTCATTTTATATATTTATTGAGTGCTTCTGATTTCGGATTTCCATCTGTATTTCGCGATACGATGGATCTCCTTGTAAGGTATGTGCAACGTGTTGATGTTTAGTACGTTCTTCTCGCAGGAGCTTAATATACCTATTTGTTTCCAATTTATATTGTTATATCCTGCTGCAGCCGCTGTTTATTCTTTCTGTTCCGTATCATTTAATTCCCTGGCTGCTACACCTTTTCGTCGTCCGTTTTTCTGTTGTTCGTTTTTTAGGATTTTTTTTAGTTTATATATCCATTAGTACATGTTTACTGACCTATAGCCGATTATACCTGCTGACAGACGGACTATTTCATCTCTCCACCACACCGTCAACGACATATTTGCCCTCATACCCTAGAACATGTCCCGTGCAGCTATTAGCCTCGCACGTACTATGTTTAACATCACTCGCTTTTCTTGCCATTTGAATTTCCTGAACAACTGTCTCCGGCTCAAAATTACACCCAAAGGCTTCCGGAGCAATATTCATCTCTCGTTAGGCAAACTGGTTCCTGCTGAGACACTGCTCTTCAATCGCCTGGCACAAGAGCAGTCTGTCAAGTACATGAAGCTGGCAGTGACTGTGCATCAACGAAATATCTCCGAACTTAAGGACACCAAGCACAACCTGTACCGGACAATGCATCTACTGACGTTTAACAACCAGCTTGCTTTCCATTTGATCACCTCCATCATTCAACATTATAATAGAGAGCTATACTTATGGCTATCCGCACGTAAGAAAGACAAAATTAGCCATCTACGTCCCCAAGTCCCTTCCCCCACTTCGATACCCATCAGCGACACCAAAGTGGTATGCATACCACCTGACCTACCATTGTCTCCTGACGAACATGCTGTTTTAGGGAAAGGTCTTAGTTTTGTATCTCTACGTCCCCGTCTGGACAGTCGCGCTATTTTGGAACACGTTCCCAACTTCCACAGACGACTCCGCCTCAAGTACCACCACAGAGACAAGCCTGTCCACAGTCCCACACCACAACCTCCTGACATTTTTCCATCTTCAACCAAATGCCGTTCCACATGGACCCCACCATTGTCTCCTGACGAACATGCTGTTTTAGGGAAAGGTCTTAGTTTTGTATCTCTAAGTCCCCGTCTGGACAGTCGCGCTATTTTGGAACACGTTTCCAACTTCCACAGACGACTCCGCCTCAAGTACCACCACAGAGACAAGCCTGTCCACAGTCCCACCCCACAACCTCCTGACATTGTTCCATCTTCAACCAAATGCCGTTCCACATGGACCCCACCTTCCGGAGTTTCGAACGCGCTTGACCTCTACATAGCTAACACACTCCATGAGATCAAGCAACTTTCTTTACCTCGCTTGAAACGCTCCAACCTATCCCCTCCCGAATGGCGTGCCCTATCCCTACTACAGCGCAGACAGGACATAGTCATCAAACCGGCGGATAAAGGGGGTGCAGTGGTTGTTTGGCGCAAAGATCTATATGTCGAGGAAGTCATGTCCCAAATTAATAAACCTGATAATTATTCACCCTGCGCCGAAGACCCCACTCGCTCCTATAACCGTAAGATTCCAAAATACCATGAAACAGCTCATACGTGAAGATGCCTTACCACCCAGTGCCTCTTCACTTCACATCCATGACACTGACTTGGGCAAACCCACCCTCTACATGCTGCCCTAAATACATAAACTCCAAAATCCTGGACGTCCGATAGTTTCCGCCTGCTCATGCCCGACTGAACTGATCTCAGCGTTTCTTGACAGGATTTTCCAACCTCTAGTTGCGAATCTCCCGTCATACATCAAGGATACAACGCATGCGTTAATTTCATTCAACTCTCTCCAACTGACTCCTGGGAACACATACAGACTATTCCTAAGGAATGTATGTTCCCTCTATACTTCCATTTTTCACGCTGATAGCCTCAGGGCGCTACAGTTCTTTCTGGATCAACGCACAGATCCCTACTTGCACACTTGTGAGACTCGCTGAATTGGCCTTACTAATAATTCCTTTGAGTTCAATGGCCACTACTTGGAACAAATCAGCGGTGTCGCCATGGGCACTAAAATGGGACCCAGCTACGCATGTTTATTTATGGGACATCTGGAACATCAGATTGAACTCAGCTATGATGGTATTCTCCCTTCTTTTTACCGACGTTTCATCGATGACGGCATAGGTCTCACTGACATGACGGAGGTGGAATTGAACCGTTTCATTAATTATGTCAATGACTTCCATCCATCGATCAAATTTACTACATAAATTTCCACCACCTCTGTCAATTTCCTTGACACCACTATTAAGTTACACCCTCCGTGTACTACAAGCCTACTGATGCTCACGGTTTCCTCCTGTACAGCTCATCCCACCCCAAAAGCTGCAAAGATTCCATCCCATATTCCCAGCTACTCCGCCTTCGTCGTATCTGTCAGGATGATAATGACTTCCTCGAGAGGGCGCATGAAATGCTTGACTTTTTCCTCAGGCGGTCCTACCCAGAGACGTTTTGTCCACAGCTTGCTGTCGCATAACACAAGTCTCGCGGGAAATGTCCCTCGTCAAACAAACGCGACCTCCGAACAATGAACCCAAGCTCATCCTCACCTTCCATCCACATTCCTATGCCATCAAGCACATTTTCCTGAGTCACTGGTCTATCTTGGAATCCGATCCAACCACTCGTGAGGTATTCTCCAATGGCCCCAGGGTAATTTTCCACAGTAACCAGAGCCTCAGAGACCACCTTGTGCATAGTCGCCTCCCCACGGTTTCTTCATCTGTGGGCACATTCGAAAGCCATCGTAAGAACTGTCTGACATGCCCATACGTTGTTCAGTCACCAGAGATTGCATTTCCCCAAGGCACTTTCACCTTAAAAGATTCTTTCACTTGTACATCCCGCAATCTGATTAATGTCATCATCTGCAAACGATGTGACATGAAATACATTGGCCAAACTGGCAGACGTCTTGCTGACCGTTTTAGAGAACACCTCAGAGACATCAGTCAGGGCGCTCACAAACCTGTCCTCAACCATTTCAATTCCTCCAACCATAATGGAGTTGACGATGTATGTGTCACCGCATTAAAACCCTGCTACTCCAACAGCTCCGTTAGGCTCAAAATTGAATGCCAGCTAATCAACAATCTGGGATGCATCCATCCAGCAGGTATCAATACTTTTGTGGACGCTACGGTATAATTGTGCCATCTTCCCCAATTTTTTACACTATCTATTACTATGCTGTTCTCCCCCCCCCCCCCCATGTCTATACTTAACTTTTCCAACACCCCTATATTTTCATAGCAGACTGTTCGCATATTTTTGGCTACTTAAATCCTATCTGCCAACCCAGTTTTAACTATGCAGCCAACGAGCGCCTTCGCAGCTGGCAAAGCCACCCTTTCTGCCCCACATGGCATTGGAGTAGTTGTATTTTTCCTTTGTTTGCTGTATTTCGTTGTGTTAGCTATCTGTGGTGTCCTGTCCTTGACAAAGATTGTAAGAATCGAAACGTCGGCCTTCCCGTGTGTCGTATTGTACGCATTTGTGTGTATTTTATTTTATTTTATTATTCATTTTATATGCCGAGGGGTTAGCAGCTTTCTCTGCTAACCCCGAATACTCTCGTCACGTGACGCGACGAGAATTAGCAGTGGTTCGAATCGCAAAAGTGACTTATGAGAGTATGGAGCCGGTCGCTCAGAAAGTCGTGGCGTGCTGATGAGCGTAATCTAGCCTAGGAATCAACATACAGCTGAAGATGCTGGTGTTGACCGCAATATCCTGAAACAGGATGCAAACGCGGGGAAAAAAAATTAATTTTATATATTTATTGAGTGCTTCTGATTTCGGATGTTCACATGTATTTCGCTATACTATGGATCTCCTTGTAAGGTATGTGCAACGTGTTGATGTTTGGTACGATTCTTCTCGCAGGAGCTTAATATACCAATTTGTTTCCAATTCATATTTTTATCTCCTGCTGCAGCAGCTGCTTTTTCTTTCTACTTCAATAGCAGAGGAGGACGAAATTTGCAACGCACTGCAAGACACATTAAATAAGATTGGTAATAATCACATAGCATTAATACGGGGAGATTTTAATGAAAAAGTAGGTACAGGAAGAGCTGAAAATGAGAGACGCGTGTTAGGAAAATGTGGATTGGGAAACATTAATGATGCAGGTGACAAATTAATTGAATTTTGCACAGAAAAAAAGTTAATGGTAGCCAACACACTTTTTAAACAACACCCAAGAAGACTCTTCACATGGAAGTCCCCGGAGAGTATTACCAAAAATCAGATTGATTGTATTTTAATACAAAGAAGATGGAGATCAAGCATAACATCTGCAAAAACCCTACGAAGTGCAGACTGTGGTACGGATCACCGGTTATTAGAAGCAGATCTGAAATTATAACTCATAAAGCTTAACCGAGGACCAAGACCACTTCGTTTTGATCTCACAAAAATACCAGATGCATACACTGTAGAAGTTAGGAATCGTTTTGGGGTCTCGATGTCTGTACAAGAGAAAATGACACCTGATGAACTGGCAGTACAAGCTAGAGATATCTTGATATCTGCTGCCAATGATTTAATTCCGACCAATAAAAAGCAACTTAAGCCATGGATTACATCAAACACGTTATAATTAATAAAACAACGAAGGGAACTGAAACAGAAAGGAGGTGAATCCGATAACAGCAAGATGAAGTATAAATCTTTAACTCGAGAAATGAAAAATAAAACAAGAAAGGACAGAAATCAATATATACAAGATTGCTGTACCAGAATAGAGCAATATCATAAGACTGGAAGATATTACGAAATGTTCAAATAAATGAAGTTATTGACAAGAAATGTTCAACCTCAATTGAATGTTATCTGTGACAAGATGGGAAATACCTTAACAGAATCTAGACAAATTCTAGAAAGATGGCAGGTGTACTGCAGTGGAATGTATGATATGAGTGACAGTGAGGATATGAATGAGATACATGAGCCAATGACAGCAGAGACAGAACCTGAACCCTCATTAGATGAAATTGCTTGGGCTATAAAGAACCTGAAGAATGGTAAATCACCTGGATGTGATGAGATACCAGCTGAACTAATTAAAGCGGGAGGAGAAGAAAGCATACACATATATCATGCATTATGTACAAAGATTTGGATATATGGTATATGGCCAAAAGATTGGAAGAGAACTATCTTCTTTCCAATACCAAAAAAGGGCAACCTGAAATTATGCACCAACTATAGAACTGTTGCCCTGATCAGTTATCCAAGTAAAATTCTACTATAAATCATAATGGGAAGACTTCATAAGAAAATAGAAGAAGAAATTAACGTGGTTCAAGCTGGATTTAGACAAGGAAGAAGAAAAAGAGATCACATTCTCAATAAGCGTTTAATAATAGAGAAGTGCAGAAAATTTAATGTAAACCTATTCTCATGTTTTGTGGATTATTCAAAGGCATTTGACTGTGTACAACATCAGAAACTTTGAAAAATCATGAGGAATATGGGCTTTCCACCACATGTAATACAACTCGTAAGAATGCTCTAAGTAGACCAACAAGCAACGGTTAGAATAGATGGCAAGACATCAGATTGGTTTGACATCAAGCAAGAAGTCAGTCAGGGATGTATGCTGTCCCCCTATATCTTCAACCTGTTCGCCGAAAATATAATGATACATGTCAGAGCTGATATAGCCAGGGAGCAACATGATGTCCTAAATATCGGTGGTCATGACATACCAGAGATTCGGTATGCTGATGATACAGTATTCCTATCCACAACACATACTGGTATAGAAAATCTAATAGCCTCAACCCAATTGAATTGTGAAAATCACAACTTGTATCTTAACATTGCAAACACAAAGATAATGCATACAGATAAAACCAATATGGAGAAAGAAATATATGTTAATGAGGAAAATTGGAGGTGGTGACAATTTTTGAATATCTTGGGTCATTGATTACCAACAACGGTGACACAATGAAAGAAATTAAACGACGACTACCAATTGCTCTTCAAAGACTAAAACAACTGGATAAATTATGGAATGGGACAGACGGAACTACAAGAATTTTATTTTTAAGAGCATGCATCTGTTCCATTTGAAACATACGCCTGTGAGACCTGGTCACTTACTAAATAAGCGGAACAGCGCATAAATGCCTTTGAATATAAATGTTACAGACGAGTTCTAAGAATATCTTGGGTAAAGAAAAATAAATGCATCAATACTTCAAGGCCTGAATACTGAAGAAGGTTGGCTATTTGTGGCATAACCACTACCACCATTATTCAGTTACCAAGAATGCACGCCAAAGAGAGGGGAAAATATATAACAATTGACTGCTCAAACTCAAACTGAAACCAGAGCTTAAAAACTAACGCAACATCCAAACTGAACCTGAACAAGTGACAGATGACGTCAATTCTATGAAATATTTCATCAGCCAAAGCCCAGGAGATCATTGGATAAAAACAGACACGTGACAACGCCTCCAGTCGAAAGCCTGCTTAGAATATGTTAATCGCGCACTTCTACTGCAACCCGCCTGACGAACAGACGCGAAAGCTTGTGTGACCAAATTTTCAAATAGGGACGGCAGAATGTCTAGATCCGAGGTAGGCTTGTGAATCCTTAGATTAAATTGATGACCAGATGTATCAAGTATCAAGTAATGGTATCCAGTGTTTGTAATGTCAATTGAAATGTATTATTAGAAATTAAAACCTCTGAAGTGTAAAATGCTCGACTGTTAGATTCTGACGACGCAGAGCCGATTCCCGGGCAAACTGACAATCTACTACTCTCTTCGAATACTGCAATCTCTGATATTCTTAAAGATAGTTATTAACTTTAAGAAGTGCATAATAATACTACATTCTATTCTAGACTTCTGTACGAAGTGATGATTCTAAGGCAATCTTGTGCATTTCATCAGAAACACTGCTAAAAATGCGATCACTATCTACAGCTCATAAGACAGTTCGTGTATTAGAACAAGTGCCTCGTTTTAAAACAGACTTATCTATGCCTATTTACAATCTAGAGAGCTGAAAGAGAAATCATATCTTCTCTTTCTCCTTCATATATTGAATAAATAGGGTTTGATGGAATAAATATTTATATTTATGTCAGATTTTACTTAGATAATGGCACTCATGAACTGCATTACATCAGAAAAGTTATGCTTCGCGGAACTCCACCACCAGAAGTTAACTTAACTCATTACTCAACATAACTTAACACACCACACAACTCAACACTCAACACCACCACAACAACAACAGGTAATGGGAGAGGAGTTATTATACACAGAAGAAGGAAAAGTTGGTTAATTGAGAAAACACAGAGAACCATTTATACACACTACAAACCCAATTGAGTGAAAGAAATGTTAGAAATGTATGCCATTTATTCACATGCATCTTGACACCTCCTCACTCTTGTCACTGTCTTACTGTACACGTCTCACTGACCCCAGGTCCAATGAGAACTTACATACAGCAGGAACCAGTTGATACAAGGCGTACACAGTGTGATAAACTCTGACCACCTCAATTTAACCCAACACTAGATTAGAGAAAAGAGGAGGAGGGGGGGGGGAACTAGTTCCTACTTCAGGGATTTAGGTTTCTTCCGACCTACTTCTAGAATAATGCATTGATAGGATTGTACATATATATGTGAATTTTACACAGTGAATTCTTGGTGGCTACCAACAACCACCCAACAAATCAACAAACCAACCAACCCAGACCAGAAGGAGGGAAGAGAGAGAAAGAGATGAACCACACGTGAGATGGAAGATGACTAAGCCATGAGCAAAGTATTGGAAGCCTTAAGAGGACAATGCTCAACATCCATAGGACCCAGGCTTATCCTAATCTCCCAGTCACCAGGTTACCTTTCTCATTGGTACACACCACACCCAATTTCAGGAACTGATACCTAATTGTTGATTTATCATCTTCACACTTGGCACAACATTTACATGTTTACAATGTTTCCACACTTGTTGACATATTGTGCATTGATGTTTATTTGTTGATTGACTGTGAACTTGGGCCTATATGCCATTTTCTATTTTATCCTGTGTAAACCACAACAGAAAATGTATGTAACAGGCCTAGAGACACAGGCCCAGTCAATAAATGATGAACCTTAACTGACCTTCTGTTGAATTGTCAGTTTAACCTATCTGTGATTCACCATCTTATGTGTACACCATGTTGTCAAGATCTATTGTGATTGGTTATGTGTTTAATTGTTTAAAAACAAATTCCCTCATGATGAAGTACTAAAATGGGGAGAAGAGACTCTAGGTCTATCAACTGCTCAACATCCATGCTTTCTTAACATAAATCAGGCTGAGAGAATTCTCCAGACTATCCTCAGATTTGATAACCAAAAAAAAAGGGGGGGGGGGGATCAAGAGCTAAAAGAATCCTAGGAGAAGGGGCAGATTCCCAGTTAGTAATTACTATTCTCACCAGGGCCATAATCTATATCTCCTAGACTAAATTAATAAGACGAGACCTGCAGATAACTCGAGGGTCATATTCTGGGGTTATTGAAGATAGAAGAGGATGGGGCCCAACTTCTTTGATTAGAAATGGGGCATGCACCACAGTGATTTCCCACTCCCTTCAGAATATATGACACTATTAAAGACGATAAAACAAAGAAAATTGAAATATTTTTTCCACTTGAAACGACACGAAAGTTTGGAGAGAACAATAATGGGCAGGTATATGCCTGGGAAGAGAGGAAGAGGAATGCCAAAGAGAAGATGGATGCAGGATGTGGCGGATGATCTCCAGATGGGTGTATCGGACGCGGGAAATCTTGCTTATGATCGAGAAGTTTTATGGAAGGTTGTTATGGGAGCGAGGTTCTGCAAATGACATGCTACTGTATGAATGAATGAATTTCGTATTCGTTTATTGGAAGTGTTCAAAAGAAGCAACGGCAGGCAGGTGGTGGATCAAATTTTGATGGCAGCCGACAGATATTTGTTGGTTATGGTCTCAAGTTTCGCGACGGCAGGCAAAGGATCTCTTTCGCGAGACAATGGCTGCGGCCACCCGACCAATATGGTTACTGCCATAGTGGAAAGCAACGGCAAACTACCTCTTTAAAAGTACCTAGTACATTATGATTCGCCTAAACACTTATCATCGCAAGACAAGGGGAGAGACAATAACATTAGCAACATGGAATGTTAAAACTCTAAATGCCGACGGAAAATTAGATAACATAAAACAAGAAATGGAAAGTGAAAAAAAAAATTAATATGTTATTGATGTGCGAAACGAGATGGATAGGAGCAGGCATCAAGATAGATGAATATTTTAAGATTATTTATTTTGGCGATGAAGATCGACAACGGGGAGTGGCAATTATTTTGGACTGGAAAACATCACAACCTGTTCAAGGATATTGTGCCGTGTCGGACATATTTCTACTAGTTAAATTAGGTAGCAGACTTTTTAACATAAATGTTATTCAAGTAAATGCCCCAACAGGAGAATCCAGTGAAGATAGTGGATGGGAATTTTATAATGACATAGAGTCTGCCTTAAAGAAATGTAAACATTCAGAAATAAACATCATAATAGGAGACTTCGATGCAAAAAAGGAAATCAAGGAGATAAATACACAGTAGGAAACTATGGTTCATGAGAGAGAAATGAAAGAGGATACAGACTCGTCGAGTGGGCAAACGAACAGGATATGATCGTAGAAACACATGGTGTAAGCAACACACTAGAAGATTATGGACATGAAGGCGTCCTTATAGGATGATTAGAAACCAGATTGACTACATTCTGATTAACAGAACATTTAGTAACGCGTTAACAATAGTATAAACAATTCCTTGTGCTGAATGTTATAGTGACCACAGATTACACACAGGAACATTGAGGATAAAGTTGAAAAAAGTCAGATATACAACAGGAAACACTAAATAAGATTTGTGTACATTGAGTAATAACAAGGAAATACGAAACAAATTCAACATAGAAGCATAGAACAGATTTGATATATTGTCTTATCTAGAGATCCTATTCCAGGATGTAGATGATCAATGGGAAATGTTGAAGAATTCAATCAGTTTGGCTGCAGAAACAACTATTCCAAAATTAAAGAAGGTGGGTCGTAAGAAATGGATGACTGGATAAATGTTACACCTAATGGAAACAAGAAGACTCAACGAAAATATTTCTGCCACATATGAAGAAATTCACAGACAAGTCAGAATATTATGTAAGGAGGCAAAAGAAGCATGGCTTGAAGAAAAGTGCTAAGAAATTTTAAAAAACAACACAACAGTCAAAATACCAAATTAGTGTACAAAAGAATTTAGGAAATTACTAATAAAAGAACAAGTACATCAGCAGGCTGACTAAAAATTAAAGATGGCAAAATCACAATAGAGAAAGATCAGATTATACATGTTAGGACAGATTATGTGAAAAATCTTTATGATGATAACAGAGAGGAACAGTATATTAGATTTAATAATGAAGTACCACCAATTTTAAAGATGGAGTTTAGAAATGTTCTTAAGCATATGAAAGCTGGCAAGAAATGATTAAAGCTTTAGAAGAATATGGAATAGATAAAGTCACCAGACTGCTGAACACATTATATGATACTGGAATTATACCTTCCGAATTGTGTAACTCTGTATTTATTGCAATGTCAAAGAAATCAGGAGCCTTGGAATGTGATCAACATGGAACATTTAGTATAATGAGTCAAATCGCAAAGATTTTGCTACGAATTATCATGCAAAGAGTGAGGAAGAAAATACAACCTGAAATAGGGGAAGAACAATGTGAGTTTGTAGAAGGAAAGGGCACAGTAAATGCTGTGTATATGCTGCGATCAGTTATTGAACGTGCTATAGAAGTAAACAAAGATATACATCTTTACTTTATTGACTACACAAAGGCATTTGATAGAGTTAGACATGTCAACATGGGGGATATGCTTGCAGATTTACAATTTGATGGGAAAGGCATTAGACTTATGAAAACCATATATTAGAAACAACAAGCTGCCATAAGGATTGATAATGAAGTGGGACAATATCAGCCTATTAAGAGAGGTGTTAGGCAGGGATGTGTAATGTCTCCGGATCTTTTTTTCCCTATATAGTAAAAATATTTTCAGAAATGTAGAAGATAAAAATGCAATCAGCATTGGATGACGAAACAGCAGTAACATTAGAAATTCAGATGATGCAGTATTGATTGCAGACAATGCGCAGGATCTGCTACAATTAGTAGAAGCTGATGTTATGCACAGTGAGCAAATGGGGTAAGAATTAAATTGTAGAAAGACACAGGTTATGGTCGTCACTAGGAAGAACGAAATACCACAATGTAATATACAAGTAAACGGGACTATTCTTCAACAAGTGAATCACTACAATTATCTCGGAACAGTCATATCATGTGATGCGAGATGTCTTGAAGAGATTAGAACAAGAATCGCCATGGCAAAAGTAGCCTTTAGCAAGATGAAACACATTCTGACCAATAAAAAGATGTCAGTTGAAACGAGAAACAAAAGTTTTGAGGGGATACATTGATCCTGTTCTTTTGTATGGATGTGAAACTTGGACAATGAGCAGTCAAGCTGAAAAAATATCTGGCTGCAGAAACGTGGTTTCTGAGGAAAATACAAAGAATACCATGGACAAATAGGAAAACTAATGACCAAGTACTACAGGAGACAATCTTAACTTGATTTGAGAGATTAGACGTAGACAGTCAAAATATTTTGGACATGTTACGAGAAGAAATAGATTAGAGAACTTAGTGACAACTGGCAAGATCGAAGGGAACAGACCATGAGGAAGACTGAGATGAAAATACCTGGATGGCTTGACCACATATCATAGACCAGACAGGAACACTGGGCTGATGCCGTCTCTGGTGATCGAGTAAAATGGCGAATCATGACCCCCCCCCCCCCCCCCCCCCCCCACTCTTTCCGGCATGGCACATGATTGATTGATTGACCATTGTTTTATTTTGTATTTTCCACACCCATGTTTATAGGCTTTAACGGTAAATTTTTATTTGAAAAACTATAATTTCAACACAATACCACCGATTCTGCTAAACAGTTGTAATAGACGACAACATGGCGCCTTGCGAACTCTGATTGGTCGACAAGGCTGGGATATGGGAACTTCATAACGTTTTGTTGCGAACTTAAGAGGCGCATTCCATAATATCTGAGCATAACAACCACGAGCAGAGTAAATTATCGCACGCTGACGGGACACCCCGGGCGCAGTTTTCTTTTTAAATTATTAAAATATATTATATTAAACAACGAAGCCTCGCGTGCCACTTTCTTACAGCTGGCGGGCAACAAGTGACAGCGGGCCGTGGTTTGGGAACCTCTGACGTAGTTTATCTCATTAACTGTAAAATCAATCAACAAGGTTTGATCTGAGTGATACATAACATGAGTATACAATTGAAGGTGCAATTAAATGTGAAGTGTTTTCAAGGTATTAAACACCTGATGGAGGTCAGCATTGCCGAATAGATAAGAGCGTTCGTTCTTAAACATCCGATGTGCTGATGCCAAGGTAGCGGATTCAGCCCCTAAACCGGTCAGTTGGATTACCATGTTGACTTCTCGTCCTTGCCTTATGGAGCTAAATTACAAGTACCTCAGAACTTGGAGAGGGTTCTCTGATGGCGAGAGACAGCTAATCCACACACAAAAATGAGTTTGGTGCACTAGAAGTAGTAGCATTTCTAAGGACCACGCTTGAGTTTAAAGCGAGCCAACGCAAATAACATGGCAAGTGATGAGCGAGCCACACAAGAGATTATAGCCACATGAAACAACAGATTCCCTTCTGACACACAGTGTAACGAAATGCATTACGTGTCCCTCCCTTTAACCCTACCCAAATGGGTCTGTACTCATATGTAAATTAAGGAAACTTAATTCTAGAAAGTCGGGAGAACCTCTTATCTTTTTTCGGGGGATTTTCCATCTTTAGAATCACGTATTACATGTACGACACAGTGGATATCATATAAACTTGTGATTTATAAAATAGGGTTCGTTTTGTTCCGAAACAAGACCAGTTCACTTTTGAAAGTCCCCACATAACACAGAATATTCACTAGTTCGTGTGCAAGAGACATGGGACAGTCACGTCCACTGCTGGTGATTAAAATCTAATGATCTCCGTATTATTGTAGCCTAAGTTTTTACTGGTCCCTATCTGCGGCAAGACAATGGATTGTGTGATTCTGTGAACGAAGGTAATTGTGATTTCCTTACTTTCTAACATCTGATTAAATAAACACAGAATGGTGACAGTTAACCGTTCATTTAAACCAGTCAAAGCCATAACACACTCACAGCTGTGAGCTGTAAAAGCTACTTAGTTAAAAATAAAGAAATCTTGCGATATGAAACTTAGCTGTAATTCCGACACATAAAGTGAAAGAATGCCTAACAGGTAGATAATATCCGCAGGGAAAGATACCTTGTGGGTTTCCTGAAGACGACTGTTGTAGAATGAATATGCATAATTTAGTGCCGTGAGATACTTATTACCAGGAGACAAGTATCCTTGAGTGTAATATTATTTCAGATGATGATACTAAGATAACTGATAACAAGCCTAGGAGGTGAAGTCTTACGTCAGGTTTAATTGGGCTGATGCAGAATTCTACCTTGCAGTTATATATTTATATTTCCAGGTGTGCTCTTTTTGTTTGCATTGACTACTGAAGCCTATCAGCATCTACGAATGTTGATGTGTGGCCCCAATAACTACAAATTGTGTCAACATCTGGTTGTGAGATCGGCTAACTGAGTAAACTTGCTGAACTCATGAAGAAATCTGGTGTCACTATCTACACCATGTGTTAATATCATTTAGTAGGAATAGCCGAGTACCATTGCAATTAAATGGACGGTGTACGTATCATGTTTTGACAGCCATTCGGAATAGTTCATGGATTTCAAGATGGCGTGTTTACTTTGGTCCTAAAGATATGTATCTGACTAGAACAAAGTTTTAATTGTGATAGTTACTAGCAACGAACAGCGTGATAGTCTGTATGGACAGTAATCAATCAATCAATCATGTGCCATGCCGGAAAGCGTGGGCGGTCATGACTCGCCATTTCACTCGATCACCAGTGTCGTGGATCAGCTCAGTGTTCCTGTCTCGTCCATGCCAGTAATATTTACATCTAAATACATTATTGTGAAGTATATACAGAACATAACGAGATTATATCCTATATGAGCTTCTCAAGACGTATTCAAGGAACAACATCGATAGGACTATAAATGTGAGTGTGTGCGTAAGAGACTGTATTTTGTTTATAAGTTAAGAACCCCACTCATGTCGAAGGCTGTAACTGAGGAAGTTCAGTTACATATAAACGTATTGTCAAGTCTTAGTATTTGGAAGGAGACTGTGACTATCCGTTGCCCAGATTAAATGATGAAACCTACCTTGGTGTACCAGAGATCTCCATAACAGACTATTGCATTGTTTTTCTTTTAGGATATATTCTCTTGTGTAAATATTTTCCCTGCTTGTATTGTAGGCTTCTGGTAAGATGGCGACAACGTAGCGTGTTTTGTTCATAGGGCGCAAATGTTTTGTTCCTCTGGGGAGGATGTGCTGTCATTTCGTATTCATTATCGGAAGTTGTTCACAAGAAACAACGGAAGGCAGTAGGTGGATGAAATATCGAGGGCAGTTGACAGATAGTTGTTGGTTATTGTCTCAGGTTTCGCGATAGTAGGCAGAGGATTTCTTTATCGAGAAAATGGCTGCGGTCACTAACCGATATGGTCACTACCAGGAAGGAAAGAAACGGTAAAGTACTTTCTTAAAGTTGCCTAGTGTATCAGGATTCGCCTAATTACAGATAATTACAAGGAAAGGACAGGGTCGATGACATTAGCAACATGGAATGTTCGGACGTTAAGCGACGAACGAAATTAGATAACACCAAATAAATAATAGAGAGATGCTAGGAATGCGGTACGAGATGGAAAGGGACAGGTATTGAGACAGAGGAGGATTTGAAGAATATTTATTCTGGGAAAGAAGAACGGCAAAGATGTGTAGCAATTATCTTGGATCGGCAAACTTCAAGATACAGGGCACTATTCGTAAAATTACTCAGCAGTCCTTTAATCATAAACGTCATTCACATATATGCCAAAATCAAGAGAATACAGTGAAGATAGTATAGAGGAAATTTATAGTGACATGGAGTCTGCTTTGAGAAAATGTAAAAATTCCAAAATAAATATCATAATGGGTACTTCAATGCAAAGGTTTGATTAATTAAAATTTATTTTCAAAGGGTTACAAATTACCCCCACACACACACACATCCAGGCACATCCTGCCCAACCACCCATTCCCGACCCACACACATCCCCCACCCACACAATCTCACCACACATACACACATCCCCACCGACTCATACTCACCCACGCACACACCGGCAACCATCCAGCCAAGCACACATCCCCCAATCACATATACCCCCACCAACACACACATCCCCCACCAACCTACTCATCCCACACTCACACACACACACATCACTCACCCATAGCGCGGACATTTGACTGGGTCAAATAGACAGTCCTGATGAAAATGGGGTCAAATAACAGGCCCGCTTGCTGCAGCATTTACAGGCCCGCCCCTGACCTACGGGTGAATACGGCTGCATTCATTATGCAACATTGTTTATTTTGTTGAATAGTAAGAATAGTTGCATTCTGACCTTTTTTTTTTTTTGGCAATGCAGGTAAAAGCATGGAACCTCAGTCCAACTTAGGGACATACTGTCAAAAGTCTTTAAACGATATATTGACATTGGGAACCATTTCCTCCTTCTGACAAACTGCAGACACACATAAGTTCCAGCCAGCCAGACAACGATCAGTTTTCCCAGTTCCTAGCTAGCTTGCTGCGATTGCGCAGTTAATAAACTACTTCCGATGACATCACCAAGAACATTCCGGAAATCCAGGGGCTTATTCCTCTACTTCGTCAGGGGTAAAATTACTTGGATTATCTCCCCTAGACCACTGGGTGGGTGTAGCCGAGAAATCTCTTGTGTCTGGTCAGTCCCTATCTCCTGATCGCAGTTCTCCAGGCGCATTTTGTGACATGCACTCACATGCTCTCTCCCACACACATGCATATATGCATGTCCACACAAATTCACTATCTCTCACAAACTGTCTCTCTTTCTTTCTCTCTCTCACGCACACACTCACTCACTCACACCCATACACACACATAGTGAGCAATTATACCAGTAGGTGAATTATGGTGGCCTTTGGTCGGTATGGATTAAGTATTGAACGAGATTTCGGTTAAATGTGTAGGGACTGATTTAAGTTTTTAGATTTGGAGGAAGGTCATTCCATAAGTGAGCACCAGAATAGGCGAAACATGTTTTGTATAAGTCCAGTCTAGGCTTTGAGGCATGTAATAAATTAAAGCGCTTGCTGTTCATTGCATTAGATTGAGTCAACGGTAGAAGATACTCTGGGGTATTTTGGGATATAATTTTATTCACTATTTTGACTTTGTTAAAAAGAGAAGGCTTTCGAAGTCGTAGAAGCAGAAGCCTTAGAAGGCTGTATAAATTATTACGTTCAACGTGCTTTATTCCATAAACTAGAGACGTATAGTGTGGTTTTGTAGAGAATATAGTCTTTTCATATTAGATTTAGTGCAACCATACCAGACTGTGGAACAATAATCGAGATGTGATTGGATATAGGATGTATAAAATATGTTTCGTGTGCTTTCGTCCAGGAAGTACTGTTATTTGCAAGTTGGTAAATTTGTTGTGCCAATTTCTTGGTAAGAACGTCAACATGAGAGATCCAGTTTAAATGTCTGTCGATTAAAAGAAATAGTTATTTACATTAACTATAGGTAATGTGTCCATGTTTTGTTCGAGCGCCGCTCCAGTTATGGCTAGTGCCTTCAGTTTTTATCTGCTGGTTATTAGCATGAATTTGGTTTTGTCGATGTTAATTTTCATGCGGGTTTCATTGCTCCATCTAGTAACAGACTTTTAGAATGGGCAATAGAGCAGGAAATGATTGTAGGAAACACCTGGTTTAAACAACAGCATAGCAGATTATGGGCATGCAGGAGTCCTGACAGCAGGACTTGGAACCATATTTATTACATTCTGATTAGCAGAACGTATCGAAATTCGTTAATAATCGTAAAAACAGTTCCCAATGCTGACTGCTACAGTGATCAAAGAATAATTAGAGGCACACTGAGGGTAAAATTAAAGAAAATCAAGTATACAAAAGGAAACATTAAACAGGATCTGCGTACATTGAACAATGACAAGGAAATACAAGACAATTTTAAAATAGAAGTAAAGAATAGATATCTTCTCTGATCTAGAGATCCTATTTCAAGATGCGGATAGTCAATTGGAAATGTTAAAGAATTAAATCAGTTTACCTGCAGAAAAAAAACTATTCTAAGATTAAAGAAAGTATATCTTAAGACATGGATGACAGAAGAAATTTTACAGCTAATGGAAACAAGAAGACATAACAAAAATAATAATGCCAAATATGAAGAAAGTTACATCCCCCACATAACCCCTAGTGATTTTCACCTTTTTGGTCCACTGAAAACCAACGTTCGCAGGAGGCATTTCGCGAATGAAGCCGAAATTGAATGTGAATTGAAAATGTGGTTTAGAAAACAGAGCACGCAATTCTATGCACTGGTTTTGGAGAACTTATAAAACGATGGTATTGTCAGCAACTTGCTTGCGACAGGTCTTTCAGGACTCCCCTATATTTGCACCGCACGAAATAACAACTCGTGTCATTTGCAAAAGGAATGCAATTTATTTAGAGCTGGTGATTCATAAGCTCTGCGAGCGGCATACCTCATTGACATTAAACAACATGGTACGTTACATGGATGTAATGAAGTGGTGAGAATGATAATAGTAATCACTAACTGAATCTAAAGCCTAATATTAACTATTGTCTAGAAATCTATAGCATTTGTAAAGAACACGTCTACTCTCTAATCGTCTCCAGTCTGGTCTGTCATCATGCTACACATTGCGTGGTCAAACACGGACGCTGTATCCTCCGTGCCTTAGCGAGGCTTGCGTGCATAGCGTCCCATCATGCTGGCTCGTTAACTTGAGTAACCGGGTACTCCACGGTTTCTCGTGAGGGCAAGCTTCCCAATGGCTTGGAGAAGCCCTCGCTAAACTGTCCTTAATGCTCCCTTGGTTGACACAAATGTGTCCCCTGGTGAAGCTATTTATAGCGCTGGTGTCTCTCCTGTCTGGTGTCTCCCTACTAGAATTTGTCTTAACTCTTATTAACTCTCTAAATACGTATTGGCGATTTTGACAGGTATATATGCATCAGTGTTGGTGGAAACTATGTTAAGAAATAAAGGGACAATGTATCTATAAAAATAAACTCGTTACAAGTTATTATCATATTTATTTATTTTTCTGCAGCCATTTGTTACTTACTTATTGACATCTCTTCTTATGTTATTAATGTGCAAAATAAATATCATTCGATCAGTTAGGAATGTATTAGTAAATAGTACAGAAGTATTAGGATAAATATAGTACTTGATAATTATGAATTATTTCTATGAGGTATTTATTTGATTATAACACTATAGCATGGAGTAATAAATTTACATATTTATTATAAGTAATTTGGTTTATGATGTAATATTAATAAACTAACATAAGTAGAGAACCTAAATGGTAAGTGTTGTGTGTCCATCAAGAATGATGTTGACCATTCGTTCCATCAAGTGGGGTTGAAAGTATGGAGCCGTTGTTCTACTATGGATGATAAGGCCTTTTTTGGCTCGAAATGTTCTTCGTCGATATTGGAAAAGAATGCTTGACGTTCCAGGAGGAGGATCTCCTGCAGTGGTTTTTCTGTCCAGCCTTTTCTTCGTGGCTCTTTCAGTCCTAGTTGCTTTACTGGTGAGTGCACCCTTTTATAATGATGTACGCCACGAATTACAGTTTTTAGCAGCAGTATCCCAGGTGTGAACTCCAAAAGCTTTCAGTGAGATTTTCAGAGTTTCTTTAAAACGTTTCCTATGGCCTCCCTGGGAGGGTTTACCACAAAGCAGCTCGCCGTAAAAACATGTTTAGGGATCCTGTGATCTGGCATACGAGGTAAGTGATCCGCCCAGCGAATCTGATTTTTCATTAGTAGAGGGTGGATACTGGGCATGGGTGCTGTTTCTAGAACTTCAGTGTCTGGGATCTTGTCTTGCCTTTTAATCTTCAGTAGCTTCCTATGGCAGACTGTGTGGAAGTGGTTTAATTTCCTAGCATGTTGCTGATAAACAGTCCATGTTTCACAAGCATATAGCAGTTTGTATAAAGCAACTGCTTTATAGACGTTCAGCTTTGTTTGGAGGAGTATTCCATTTCTGTCCCATACATTCCTGTACAGTCTGCCAAAGACTGCGCTGGCCTTGGAGATTCTTGTATCGAAGTGTCTATTCGCAACCAGATTGCGAGTAAATAAAGTCTCTATTTGCAATCCAGTTGCGAATAAACGAAGTCTCGATTCGCAACTGGATTGCGACTTTTTTTCTTATTATTTTTTTATTTTTTTAGCATATCCTTTACAGGACATCGCTGTCAACACCAGCATCTTTCAGCTGTATGTCGATGTCTTGGCAAGATTACGCTCAGTAGTTTGCCATTGCTTTCTGAGCAGCCGGCTCACATACCCCGCAAGTCACCAATGCGATTCGAACCACTGCTGATTCTTACCGTCATCACGTTAACCGACGAGAGTATACGAGATTACGGAGAAAAGTCATAACCTCTACGCCACGAAGCCGGCGGATTGGGACTGGTCACGTACTTATTTCCCAGTTCCGGCTGATCACGATTATTTCACACTACCGGCTGGTCACGTTTCCTTGGCGCGCTGCGAGTGATACGGAGCGTGTTGTTTACTTCGACTTCGAACATGGCTAACCAGTTGTCGTAGCCTACATTATACTCTCTGTTGTTCTCATTTGTGTAAATTTTACATATATGTAACTGCCGCCCAATTGTTCAATAGTGCCAATCAATAGGCCAAAATAGGCATTGTCTGTAAAAGGCAGTTTCTACATGGACAAATAGTACTAAGCCGTTTTTATTTTAAAGGGACACAAAAGTGAAATAAAAAGTAAAAGTTAGCCACAGATTTATAGCGCAATGCTCACAAATTAACATACCATTAAATTAATTGTTTGTTATGAATAATACAATAATGTTTATTTCCTTTCAGTTGAGGAATGAATCACCATTTTTGGAAAGTTTCCAATACGAAAACATAAAGTTTGCTTGCAAACAAGGGCACCGTACAAGGGAGAGTACTAGCCAGGGCTAGTGATCACATCATCACACATGAAGTACTGCCCACACGAAATGCCAGTACTGCTGAATCTCGGTATCACATTGCCAAATAAATCACGAAAGCCATTGAATCTTTCTTTCCTTTATTGGGAGAACGGGCTTTCCAAATTGCCATCTCTCATCTTAATAGAGTCTTCACTCTGATTAAATCTGACCATCATGTAGCTGTAATTGACCTTTCAGAAGCTGACATTCAAACTCTCCCCAACATGGACTATCTATGCTCTGCTGTCCTACCCACTTTGTCTGAACCATCTTCCTCTGTGTCTTCTGATAGTCCTGGTGCTGATTTATCAATTCCTGCTTCTTCCTTTGCTGTATCATCCTGTGGATTTTCTAAAGTTAAACTGTCCCTGGTAAAAACAAAAGGTAGACCGAGACAGGTACAAGCTTTTACCAGGAGGTACAATAAAAAGAAAAACATGTCCACAGAACTTTAATTCCAGATCACGTGAGGTGAAGAAGCAGATGCTGTCTACTTAATTCGTCTGTCCTTCCACATTACTTTGTCTCTAATCTACAGTCAGCAGAAAACATACTATCCGTCTTTGCTAATGAAAGCATTTTTTGTTATCAATTGAACATCTCTTTGTTAAAGAGGCATGGGTGACCTTACAGGCCAGAAATGTAGAAAAAAAAGAAGGGACTTTTCAGCTGCAAGACTTGTGCCGACAGGTACAATGGACAGTTCAAAATGATTGAGTGTGAGGGCTGTTTGGAAAGGTGTGGGATGTGGATTTTAATTTAAGAGAATATTTTGTTAAGTTGTCTAGGGGATTTAATGATTCTCTGGTCACTGTTAGAATGCAAGGTGATCAGGGATATTAACCACAAACACCAGGATAAAAGACTTCAATCCTTGAAACAATGGCATTTGTGTGTAGGTTTCCCTTCCCACATCATCACCTTCTAAAGTTTAAATATAGTACTAGAGGACATTGATTGTTCACAACATATAAACAACCACTGGTGAACACCACATTTAATTGATGTACACATCACAAAATTTTGGACAAAAAGTTCAAGTATTAAATCAAGACCTGGTGTAACATACATTACAGTGTAATAGTCTCATTGAATTTCATGAACAGGCATGGGAATGATTTGCATTATCAAAACACATGTATCCCCTTTGTCCCAAGAAAAAAAAACAATGTTATTACAAACAACACAACAACACCAAATTGGGTCTACTATCCTTGACCCACCTTACATAATTAAGGCAAATAACGATCTAAGTACATAGAACCCAACATATAAAACAAATAATGAGTTGGTGTCAAAATACTCACTTTACCATAACCTTCATTGAAAAAAGCTACTGACCTTTTACATCCATGGCATAGATAATAACACATGTAAAAAGCAGTTGGGACTAATAATTAAACTAATTAATTATAGTATTCCTTTAGACGTTGAGGGTGAGTATTCTTCTCCAGTGCGAAGCAGTTAATGTCCATAATTATCCGGGATTGAAATAATGTACTCACAGTCATGTTCTAATGCCCACTGAAGTTTCTGCTGAATAATTATAATTCATATTAGGAAATAAATTCACCACCTATCCCCTCCATTGGGGCTGAATTCACGAATCTTCTGTTGCGAATGGCTCGGTGCCAGTGGAACATTGAGGCCTGGGTTGGTCATACCTTCAGGAGATGCATCTTGAGTCTTGGACCAAGGGTCTTCCCTATATCACCATATCCAATGAAAAGGAGGCCGACCTTTCAGCTTCTCGGTTTCTAATGTCCGAATCTCTATGTTCACAAAAGGTTTTCACCCACCTAGTCACCAGTCTATAACCTATTCCACAGCTGATGACATTTAGGCTGACATGGGACCAGCACAGAGTTCTGATTCAGTATTTTCCTTTCAGTGTCGACATACAATGCTGCTTGTCATTTATTTGGTTCATCTTGAATTGTTTCCAGGATTTATTTGCTGCAGCATGGAACTGAAGAATATTACTTCCAACACATAACCAGGGATGCAAACCATCAGATGATTCCTTTGGTTGAAGGCATAAAGGCATTTACTCCGCTAGCTGCTTTAATATGGTCTTATTGGTGGTGTTCAGGTTTTGGATCCTTGAGGTAATCTGGTGTAGTTATGTTTCAGAGGATCTTACGTTGGTACTTTTATTGTATTGGCTTAAGTTGTTTCCGTGTCTCTTCCCATTTGTTTGAGTTGGTGTTAGTATTCTAGAACTTGGTGTTGAGTGGCTGAAACATTATGTTTGACTTTTGCTGCTGTGTGACGTTTCTTTCGAAGGAGGATACTTGGGTGTATCCTTTGAACTTGGGAGTCCAACAGACAGATGGAGGATTCTTACTGCTGTTAGTTTTATTACACGTAGTATAACTCCCATAGTTTAGTTGACCTCGACGATTGATGGTTCATCAGGCGGTACCTCCCAGACGTAAAACAGGTTATCCTTTTTGTATCTGTGTACTACATATATTATGTCGACATTCTGATAATGAAGTCCATCCTGGGTATTCTAACAGGAGTCAGAATATCAAACGCCGAGTGTCGATCATCTTCGAATGTGTCTTTCACTGGCTATGTCAGCTAATGAGTGCAGCAGTCAATATTGAGGTATTGGTCCAGTCCAGGTTTAGGACAGGTTGCAATTTTCACTCTCTCCTGGCTGTTTACCCAGTTTCCAGTTGATTGCGATGCAATGCAGTCCCACCAAATCCAGCACTCGTTATAGAAAGGGATGACAAGAATACAACACGAGCATTAACCTACTGTGATGTGTTAACATTTCACAACACAAATACAAACAAAAAAGGGGAAAGAGATATGAGTGGGTTTCCAAGTTCCCTGTCCCTCGTCGCTTGTTGTAGAGCTTTCCTAGCTCTGATAGTGAGTTAGGTATCTTTTCACTCTGTTTTGTTCTGAGGTTGTTACTGGGACTATTAGATGAGTGAAGCCATTGTATCTCTCATCCTTGAAGAGAATAACTCAAACATAACTTATGTTTCCTTTCCTTCACTTTAATCAGCATTAGGCCAAGGCTATTCACTCCTTTCTTGTGTACTGACATACTTAAGTATTCTTACATCAACATCCTCATGTACCCAGGGTAACTTTAAAATGTCTATTCCCACAGTAAAGAGTAACAATCAGGACAGAGAAAAATTCCCATAACAGAGAAAACATACATGTACATTTCTCTGATATCAAGTACATTATAATCATCATAAAATTTAATGCAGGAGCCAATGGTTTTGAATTTTCTTATTTGTTAATCCACAAACTAGATTATTCTTTTCCCCCCACTGCTTGTGCAGCATGGGGCTAGGGAACGCCTTGATATCTTTTACCAGTTTCTGCTATTTTTAAGAGAATTTCTTATCTATCAGAAATGTATGCAGTCTGATAAGTGTTTGGACTATATACTATTCCAGGTCCAATTGCTGCTAGTATTCGAAGAGTTATTTATCAGAAATAACTTATGCCGCATGGTCTAGTCTATTGAATATTGCATGCATTTTAGGAACATCAATCTTCGCTTCTGCCCCTACCACAGTGAGGTGATGCGGATTTGCCGGCATTTCCTACCAGAACATTCCAATGTATATCATGCGTTTACTTTCTTTGTTCTTGAATTTATATTCTCAAACATGGCAATTTCCGAATGGCAATTTCCTAGCATCTTTATGAAAATATTACATGGCCATCACACCTATGGTGTGGTTACTAATCTGTTAACAATAAGATTGTACTAAGATTTAGCACGATAGTTTCAAGTTACAGATTAGGAATTATAAAGATCATTTCTCCAACATAAATGTACATTTATAAGATGTGTGCCCAGTAGTCTGTTTCCACATGGAGAAAGTTCCTTTGAAAATGTTCTTTAGAGTTGCATACTCTATAGTACATAGATTATTTGCAGATTTCTAAGCATAGATAGTGAGAAATAGTTCCCAATGCATACAAGAGGTTTTAACATAGGAATATGAAATTGACAGAAACGAGTTCTCTACTGTGAAGTATGATTCAGAAGTCTCCTCCCAAATTGAGAAGAGTTTCTGAATGTGTTTCTGACATGAGGTTGATACTCTACAGTACACATAATATTTATAGGTTATAAGCATTACTAATGTGATATAGGTTCACAATTCCTATAAAAGGTTTTAACATAGGAATATGAAATTGTACAAGCATAGGAAGAATTATAGCGTGGCCTGGCATGGCGCTCAGTGGTAAAAATCAATCAGACTCTAGTTTACAAGAATTGTTGATTTATTATTCTAACTAATTCTTAATTAAACACAATGGCATATGTACTTTATCAAAATACATGAATACATATTAATAATGTAGATTTTAACATACAAATGGCTGCAGAGAATGATGGTTTTTAGGGCAAAATTGCCTTTTCCCCCCACAAGGGGAAAAGCTGACGTCTGTCTTCTTTGTTTGTCTGAACGAAAATGGACTACAAGGAACCCTTGGTTTCAAAAGATCAACGACGGTTGGCCAAGTACGTAAACCATACTAAGGATAAATAAATTAAGCTACCCTACGGGTTAGTTTTTTTTTCTCTGCTTTCTTTTCCCAAAAGTAAGGTACTTAAACAGTAATTATTTGGGATTTGTATTTTTAAAGGGAGTCTGTAGACGGATGTTAGAAGAGACGTTTTAGTATACCACAAATGGTATCACTACCATTGGGTTGGTATGCGGACTGCTTCTAAACCTAATAAATGGTTTTGTGTTGATTGCTGGAGGTAATTAACATCGTTAAATTTAAATGCCCTTTAATTTGTTTTTAAAAATAACATATACACCAGTGATAAATATGTACAAAGACAGTTATTCGACATTTTGATAATATTAGCTAACTTACTGGTAACCGATGGTAATTATTTATTTCTTGGAATATGTCTCATTTTTGCTTCACATGTACCCTGCCCTGTTACCATACTTGCTTTTCAAATGTATTTATCGTATTATCATATCAAACTATCATATATGCTGCTTTATCTGTAAATTGTAAGTGCATTTTTGACAAGTTGCAGTGATTTATTTTACCCCCGTTTAAAAAATTTCTTTTTAATGTGAGGAAATACCATTTTCATTACAATAAATTTTAATGTTTTACATATTTATTACCATAACAACAAATTGAGTCTGTTCTCTTTTTTATGTGTGTTTGTGTTGGGAAAAGTCTTGAAAGTGAGTAAGTGATTACCATTTCA